>JAPDHH010000300.1:0-193866 GCA_032158285.1 Phytophthora sansomeana
CAACTGAAGCTCAAAGCTCTACAGGATCCCTTCATGCACACATGCTGATCTGGGTCAAGGGAATGCCATCTACCGTGAAGCAGTACTATGAGATGTGTGCATCAAAGAAATTTCGAGATACTCTGGTAAAATATGTTGACGCCATTGCAACATCAAGTGTTCCTCTGGATCTTAGCTTGTGTCCGTCGTGTGGAAGCCAATCAATTGAAGCCCTTGAGCTCGAACGTTGCGCATTTCGCAAGCCTCGGAGCGGAGCATTGCGACCATCGACATCTGAATGCAAGCAATGTGGAGAAAAATTTGGTGGGAGTGAACTGATCACACAACGAACACAACTAGTATCCAGAAATTTGGATGATACACGCGGTGATGTACCTGTCCACCACCAAATTGCTCTTTGCCGACCGCTACCTTGGTCACGGAACTTAACTCCTGCTGAAGCTGTTATTGTTTCTCGCTCGCTAGTATTTTACCAGCATCATCACTGGTTTCACTCAAAGTCATGTTTTAAGGTGACAAGGCGTACACCAAAAGGAGATGTGTGTCGAATGTTCATTCCAAAGGAATCGTGTGTGGAAACAATTTGGACACCAGAAAATCGTATTGAAATGAAACGAGAAGTAGGGAATGAATACATCAACACTTATGTCCCGATCATCAACGCAATATTCAAGTGCAACCATGACATTAAGTTTTTAAGCGCTGGCGAAGGTGGGTTATGATTTGTATTATTGTAGCAACAACTGTCACTGATGAGAATATGATTTCTATGCAGGACCCGAAAAGGCTTACTATACAATCAAGTACTCAACCAAAGACCAACAGGATATTGAGAATCCGTGGGCGTTGCATCTACACGCATTTGATAAAGCTAACCGAACGACACCAGAAGATATGAATGACCAAGCAGCGGTAGGACGCCGCCTTATTCAATCAATGTGCTGCACGCTGTCAAACCCACACGAAATATCTGCACCCATGGCGTCCCTCTATCTCATTAAGGGCTCTGTATTTTACACCTCGCATCAGTTTGTGAAGCTAACAATTGCCCATGTTCTTCGAATGCTCTTTGAACAAAATGCACAAGTAAATGTTATGCTGGAGAGCGATAACAGTGGACAGAATTTCAGACCGTCAAGTGTTTGGTTGGACTATATCTCACGGCCTGAAACTCTAGAAAATCTCAATTTGATGACATTTGTGGCGAAGTGGGAGCGCAAGAAACGAAAAGGAGGATTAAAATTTCAACCAAGCCACGCTTTGTTCGCATCTCACTCGCTGACTGCTTGTAAGGAGAAAATTGTTACGGTGTGCCACAAGCGTCTACCAGATATGAGACGAACCGATTTGCCTGACGAAGAACTACTCCGATATCAGCGAACAATGGTGGCGTTGTTCCGCCCATTTCGATCAAGAGATGATTTTGTAGCGCAAGATAATAGTTTTAACGAATTCTTCCAGCATTGGTGGGAAAATGAAGCTCCTCCAGCAGCACGAATATTTGCAAGAAACAATTCTGACTACTATTCATCTCGAGACTTATTGAGGACTCAAGAAGATCCCGAAGTAGCTCGATATGGACGGTGCAAAGCTAGTCCTAGTGAAGACGATGATTTGGACGCTGAATTGGATGACGACTCGTTTGAAAGCGACGGCGACGACACTATTGGTGATGATTTCGACGTTTCGTATTCCAATGGCGAAGATACTCTCCCAATTCAAATGACAAAAAATATTGACGTACTAGATAACGCAAATGCTTCTGCCAAGCTTGCTGCTACGTCAACAGTCTTGTCAGAATCGCTCTATCATAGTTTCGTTCCCTCCATGAGTATCAAAGATGTTGAACAGTGCATGGAGGAACATTCAAGCAGTAACGTTTACAGCGATGTACCCATATCAACTGCGTCAGTTTTAACATCTTTTCCAGATTTACTGACACGAGTTCAGCTTCTTGAAAGAGCTCTGAAACAAACTATCCACCCGAAGTCAAATCCACCACCAGATCTACTTCAGCAATCTGCGCAAGTGATTCCAACAATGCCGTCACTGGAGACAATATCGTTGGCATTTTCGCTAAATCAGAAGCAACAAAAGATGCTTGTTAGAATTGGTAAGAAACTTCTCACTTCAATTTTAGTCCCCGAGGAACCTGACAGACAAGAAATTGCGTTTTTGGGTGGATTGCCTGGTGCTGGGAAAAGCAGGGTTATCAATGCTCTACAAACGCTCGCTTTACGTTGGGATTCGCCAGAAAGCGTTGCTACAGGGGCATATCAAGGGGTTGCCGCCCAAGCAGCAAATGGGCAAACCATTCACAAGCTTTTTGGATGGAGCATCAGGAACCGAAAAAATGGGTGCCTACGTCTGAGCAAAAAGATAGATTTGCGAAACTAAAACTCCTCATACTCGACGAGATTTCTACGTGCGATGTTGCAATTCTAGGGAGAGTTGACTCTTCACTTCGAACGCTGCTAGACCAGCCTAATATTGTATTTGGAGGGATTCATGTGCTCCTGGTCGGCGACTGGTTGCAGCAGCTACCAGTCGCTGGCCAGCCTGCATTCATGGCTGACCGCGAATTATTGGCAAGTCGTTCACAATCGGGTACACGTACAGCTGATTATCTTGACCGTGTTAGAGGTATCACTGCATACAGATCTCTGACTTCTGTCGTTATTTTAACGGAGAATATGCGCCATCAAGGTGACCCGTTGTGGCGATCAATTCTGGAGAAATGGAGAGTGGGGATATATGACCAAGAAGATATTGATTTCGTCAATAAGCTTGCACATCGCGAAAATTGGACATCAGACCGTACGACCCTGAAAGGGTTCTGCCCTATTATAGTAACGTCGAACGCACTTCGAGTAGAGTTCAACGCATCAGCACTGAGAAAGTTTTGCGACGAAAGTCAAGTACCATTGCACCGCTTTCCCGCAAAAGTAAGAAGACCGCGACATCCACTTTCACGATCTCAACGGTCGTCGCTCGAGTGCGTCCGAGACGACAAGACAAAAGGAATGCCTCTTTGTTTGGAAATTGCCATCGGATCAAGTGTGCAATGCACGAAAAATGTGTCACGAAAGTTTAAGCTTGCAAATGGTTCAATTGGAACAGTGGTCGCCATAACCCCAGCAAAAGATGATACTGTACAAGTGAGAGTTGCGAATGGGATTGAAGAACATTCTCACACACTCCCTCCTGATATTATTTATGTGAAGTTGAAGGATTACGGCTCACATTCGTTCGATGCGTCACTACCACTTGGCGTGGTCCCAATATGTAGGAGACTGGAAACGGGGGTCAGCATCAAGATGAGTCATCGGTCATTTTCGGTGTCTATTTCTCAAGTTCCGCTCGTTCTTGCATATTCCCTAACTACGGAAAAATGCCAAGGTCTCACCGTCGACAAGATGATTCTTGCGCCTCTGCGGCATCCAACCCGGCGCATTCCACAGCGCTCATCTTTTTACGTTGCTGTCACACGCGTTAAAACATTATCTCAGCTATATCTAATGGCGCCACTTACGAAACAGTTTCTGGAGTTCTTCAAACCAAGCCAAGAAGCCTTAGAAGAAAACCGAAGACTCCAAGCAATTGAGGATGAACAGGTGTACTAATATTCCCTTTTAATATGAAGCATTGAATATTTTTTTCTACTGTTAAAATTGGAAGTCCAAAATACCATTATGAAATCGTGTATTTTGTCTTGAAGTTAGTAGAATTGAAGCAATCTACTTGTAGGCGGCTGACAGAAAAGAGCAAAGCACTATGATTCAAGTACGATCGATATGTATGGTCGAGCATGAGCAGATTTTCATAATTTTCAGGATGGTTGAAATACAGCACTAGACTATATGTTACTGAAGCTGATAGCACTACACATAAAACGATCTTCTTTGTGAGCGCCTCACTTTCGTGAAAGATCAGGGTCTGTTAAGGGTGATAGGCTTTCTCTTTTTCTTACCAACTGCTGTAGCCGATTGCCGTTTTAGTCAATAACTAACAGACGTGCTCTTTTGAGATGATGTGCGAGTTTGTTTTTGTTTTGGTAACCTCGGCTTCGCCTCCACCAATGACCCTCTTCCACAACGGCTAAATAAAACCTAGCTGAACTCAGGCGTCGTGTGAGAACAACCATTTTGGCGTCACTCTTCCCAGCTTGCAAAACAGCTATTGTTGCCGTGGCATGTGGACATACCACATGTCGCGCTTACACCTCGTCAACTAACGATCTTTGAGTGATGCAGGTACAAAACAAGCGACACAGAGTCGACAGCTCCCACAACCAGTGTTGTTCCAAAACTTATTTTCGCGGTAAGGTGGGTGGGCGTTGACGAATAGGATAACGTCATCGAAATTAAGCCAATTTCGTACGTCGCTGACAGACTTCTATATTTCGCATTTAACTGGGATGTCATACACACCATTTTTTAATCTTGACCTCTCATTGCTGCGCTTGATGAATGCATTTCGTCAAGCTGCTAAATTTGTTATTATTCAGGCACCACATGCTGGCAACAAAAGAGTAAGGTTGAATACGATATCATGCCAAAGATAAGCAGTTTTTGCTGTGAAGGTATATGAGAATTTACTTTTAGAGAAAGAACAAGAAAACTCCCAGAATTAGGTTTCTGAGGAATGGGTGCTTCTGAGATGCTCGTTCGTAATACAATAGTTGCCTTTTGAAAGTTGCCAGCCGTCACACTAAACCAACACAATTAAAACTGTATCTTGATTTAGTGATGTGGGTAGCGAACCACTATACTCAGACGCGCAGCACTTCAGAGCAGAAAGTTGGAGTACCACGCGGAAGGCGGTCTCCGCGAAAATACCGAGCTCCGCGCAGAAGATCTGTGACAGCTCATAGATGGCAGCAACATGTGAGAACTCGAAATGGTAGCAGGTCGACAAGCAGTGCGCCAAGTGGGGCACTTCGGAGTGCAACGCTACGTTGAAGCCGACATCAATCGACTTCACTTGTCGATGCTGAGGACATTTACGCTTACGCAAGCCTAGCGAGAATTAAAAATCAACACCGCTTTGCGGCAAGTTATAGGAGGTCTGTTCGAACGTATACGACACACATTCTCCCCCTAGAAAGAGCGTAGTCTGTCCGTCCGTCTGGCTGTCCGTGGGTCCGCGCCAAAAGTGTCACGATAAAACGCACGGTGATTGGCCGAAATTGCGCTGCATCACTGCGTCCTCCCGGCGCACATTTGATGCCAATTACAGTAGTAGTGCAGCGCGCCCACGGCGAGCGAAACGGAGACCGCCCAACGCTATACCAGTAGTGCAGCGAGCTTTGCAAAAGCGAGCAAACGGACTACGCTAAACACTGTATTAAAGCCCGCAGGTGCGGGTGGGGGTGGGGTGTGGGGTGTGCAGCTACATGTAGTGATGCACGTATAGATGCATATGTTGGGTGTTCTAATCAGCCAACGCTACTCACTCCACTCTTTCTTCTGGTTAGTTGTTGGTAGCACTTCATCTTGTGGAAGGCGATTCCAAACCGAGCTCATCTCATTGCAAGGGATTTGCTATATACGGAGATACTTTAGTCTTTACTTTCTATCCCCTCTTCAGCTATCAATTTGCATCTGCCTCAGCGTCTTAATGAGTTCCATGAGTTCCACGAGGTCCGTATTACCTTCTCCGCGATCCTGTGCGAGTTCGTGGCCAGAAATCTTGTGTCGTCGGACCCATGCTCGACAATATGGGTCCAAACGATCTGATGTTGCTGTCGCGTATGCACGGAAGTATGGTAAACACGATGGGAATCACAACCGAGGTTTGGTATCGTTAGCATCATATTTCGTATGCTGCACTGTACTGGTGGCCGCAAATAGCAGCTTGTTTGTACCAATATCGACGGGCTTAGCTCCAACCTTAATGGTTTGTTGCCCGTGCAGCCACTGATACCCGTAGACATGGCTTCTGAGCCCACATGCGTTCGTCGCCGTTATACTCGCTCTTCGCGTTGGTTGTAAAATGCAAGCCAGTTCATCGGACGCCATCCAGTACTGGCTGGAAACTCGTCTTTGCTTTGTCGCCAAAAAGAAATTCTTCCTCCTCCAAGCAGCATATTATAATTTAACGACGCACTCTCCTCAACCATCACAACGGCATACTTGAATAAATGCTACACTTGACGGTGGTATAACGCAACGTAGTGAGAGCATTTGACAGTCGTGCCGGGCTGAACACTTAGAAACCTATGGCAGCGACAACTATGGTAAGTCAAGATCGGTGTGCTCTGGACGTTTGCAGCGTGTGCGTGCATAACTATCTCAACCAAGCAACGATAGCAATGGTGGGGTCCGCAAACCTCGAATGCCGTGTGTATCATTCGTCTCGTTTCGCAGTAAGGTACATTGATGTCACTTAGTTCTACCTAACGACTTCCTATGTCCGTACCAACAAGCACATCTTTTTATCGTTTGTTGTCTGTGCCGGGTCCTCTACGCCTTTCAGAGTAGAGTTTCCCCTCTTTTACACCGTCGAGGTGTCGGTCTCCGAGGAGTCCAGTGAAATTTCGCTGGCAAGCCGTGTGTATCAGGTTACGTGCTAGCCGTCACTAAATTTCGTTGCGAAGAGGAAAGCTCGCCATTTGCAAAGGGTAGGATTTGAACTTACAACGTTAGGATTACAGTAGCTTGCCAAAAATATTCGGGTGGTTCCAGCAACCTTAAATTTCAATAATCTTGGGGGGCGGTTTAAAATCCGTGTGCGGAGCACACGGGCTTAAACCCAGGACCTAGCATGGTCACATCTAGCTCGGTTTAGCGTCGTGTCACTGTTCTCAGGGTTTCGAGGGGTGAGGCTTGGGCGATAGATTTCCTGCTAAGTACCTAAATTTGAAGATTTGATTGTAAGTGACATCCGTCCTCAAACGGAGTTAGGGTTGTGAGATAGGTGTATGGTTAAGATTTGGGACGATATGGTTGCTCTTAGGGTGATAAGGTTGCTCTAAAGCGTGTTGTGACGTTGTGTTATGGTTGCGGTAACGCCATTCAAAATATTCAGAGCTTCACCGGGCATAGCACGGCATTAATAATTGATATCTATACAACGATTTTGACTCTTCTTTCGGGCTTCTTTGAATCACATCAAGTTGTTTTCCAACGCACAACTACAGTACTTGCTCTAGTAGTACTCTCCAAGAACTCTTAGATCAAAGTCTTAAGCCGCATTTACCAGCGCAACATTTTGCTATGCAACGCTTTTGTAGTTAGTTCCACAGCCCCGGCGTTTCTCTTACGCGCTCTAGGGCCGTGGGCCGACTGGGATTGGGGCCGCTTCCGCACCTAGGCAGCTGAGAGACCCCCAGGCAGAACACACGCATGAGGCTGTACGGAGAGCTCACCAGACAGCTACTGGCCGTTGGAACTGCTATCCGCCGGATAGGAACAGCGGGGAGGACACATTATCGGCGACCGGCACCCCCGGGAAGGGTCTGTGGGCTGTGTCCCACAAGGTAACCCGTATTTTTACATGCAAGTCGGATAGTCGAACTCGCTGCTGGTAGATCGCAATGGAGTTCAGTCATCTCACACGGCCAAGGTCTCCGCCTCGACCTCGGCCCCCATGGTCTCTCTCCATGGTCCCCGCAACCCTACTAGCTCATCCGCCCTCTTCTATTGCTGCTTCTGCCCTGCCTCCTCACCTTAGCTTTCAGTAACCCGTGCGTCGGCGCCACTCTCCTTTATTAGTCTTAACTGTTCTCGTCCGGGAACAATCTCAACTGAGGGGTCGAGCGGCCAGCCGCACGCTCGTGATCCCTATTTACCGAAGCCCAGCGTCGCCTAACTACCTCTACTGAAAGGGCCCTGTCCTACACTACTGCTCGCTTGCTCTACGCTCCTCACCGTCCTCGTGGCCTCCTGGCCTCACATTCCGTACTCGATGTCGCCTCGCCTCCCTCGATGCTTTACTTCCTGTCTTCAGTCCACGTCGTCTCTCTCTGCGATCTTCTGCAGTCACCCAACTTCAACCGTTCCCTCGCGCCGCTCGGGGCACTAGCCACTGTCTCCACTTCGTCACCGTCCAGCACTTCGTACCCGAACTTGTCACCGTCTTGCACGTCTGTCATTCGGATCCGCTGCTCGTCAGGTCGACCACTGTAGTCTCCGCTGCCCGCTGTTCATCTCTGCGTCCGTTGGTCACGTGACAGTCCATACTACTATACGCCATCCCCAGACTCAAGATCGTCCACGATCTTGCCGGCGTCGTCCAGCGCTTCGAACTCTTCGTGCGTGAGCCATCTCCTGCTCGTGGGTCGTCCTGGCCCCGTACCGTACTCCACTTCGTGCTCGAGCACGTATCTCCCTGCTCGGTTACGCACTCTTCGTCTTGCTTGCTCAACGATGTGGCCTGCTGTCTCCACTTGTAGGAGGGTCGGCATCGGCCCCAACTGGCGCGGTCGTCCTCGTCCGCGTAGCATTGCCACTACGCCTCCGCCACCACTTTCACTATCGCCTCCAGCTTCTCCTCGCTCGTGTCTCTCGGCACTCGGCTCCGCTTGTCTGTCACTGATTTCATGCATCGAGGTGGTAGCGCCTTCCTGTCGCTCGCGTACGTCGTCTGGGTGGCGTACAAGTTCCTGCCCACGTACGTCATCGGTGTCTGCATCACCTTGCACGGGACCTGCGTCGTCCGCGCGTCCTCGGTGCTCGTCTTCACCGCTTCTTCGCTCGTGGTCACCCGCGATGGCCTCTGCACCTTCGTGAATCCGACCAACACCAGCTGCACCCACGCTTTCTTCGGTTGTGGCCTCCGCTCGGTCACGCATAGCTTGCCTTCTCGCGGCTCGTTCTTCCCGGGCTGTGTCAGCCTCTCTTCGCTGCTGCTTGCGTCGCACGTCCTCTCCTCCAGGTACATCGTGTCTGATTCGCTTCCTCGTCTGTGAATCGACTACTGACTGCCGTAGTGCCACCGCTGCAGCATCCTCGCCTGCTCTCGGCGTCGATACCGCTATTCCTGGCTCCGTGTTACTGTCGCCACGTATTCCATTTCCGGTATTCTCCACCTGCGGCGTCAACGCGGGTTCTGCGATCACTTCGCGCTCTTCGTCTTCAACCGGATAGCTGCCGTCCTGTTCGTCGTCGTTGTCTCCTTCTGCCACCAGCTCAGTTAGGATCCTGTCTGCTACCACTCCCAACGAATCGCTCGGGCAATGGCTCGAGACCAAAAAGCTGCTGTGCACTATCAGATGCTCGCCCGTGTCTTAGCGGACGACTTCCCAGTTGTCGTAGCCCGCGTCCTGCTCGATCTTAGCGGGGCCTACCCACTGATGGGCTAACTTTGTTGCTCCACTTCCTCGAGGAGGTCTCAGCACCCAGACCAAGTCCCCGACGCTAAATGTCGTCGTGTGCCGCACCCGTCTATTGTAGTACCGTTATCTTCGCAGCTGATCCCGCGCAAGTGCATCTCGTGCCGCACTCGACACCAGCTCCATGTTTCTGACTAGCTCCCGATGATACTCAGCGAACGGCCCCACCTGGGTCACTCCACTAGTCCTCAGCAACTCGCTCGGCGCACGCAGCTTCCGCCCCATCATCAGCTCGTTGGGCGAGTAGCCGGTGCCCGAGTGGCGCGCTCCGTTGTACGCGTACGCGGCGCACGGCAACCACCTATCCCAATCGTTCTGCTTCCCAGCGACATAGATCGACACCATGTCCTTCCAGGTTCGATGAAAACGCTCAACTAGTCCCAACAACGCGGGTCGGTAGGGCACGGGAGTGAGTTGCCGTGCCTGCAGCAAGTCCACCAGCGCGTCTACGATCCTGCCGTTCAGCTCGGGTGCTCCGTCCATCGCCAGCTCGCGCATCGGGCCGTGCACGAATACCAACTTCTCCATGATGAACCTGGCCACGTCTGCGGCCGTGTGGTGCGGCACCGCAGCCACCACCACGTATCGCGTAGTCCACCGCGGCGACCACGTATCGGTTGCCGTGTGCCGTGACTGGCAGCGGCCCCGCCACGTCAAGAGCCCACCGATCACCGGGACTACCGACACCTTGACTCCGTAGAGGAGGTATCACTTCTCGCGGCTTCGATTTCCTAGAGCCACAGTCTCTGCAAGACTGTACCCATCTTCGTACGTACGCCGCCATGTCCGGCCACCAGTAGTACGCAGCCACCCTCGCATACGTCTGCGGGGTGCGCAAATGGCACGCGTACACTGAGTCGTGATTCTCTCTTTGCGCTTTTGCCCACAGGGCCGTAGGTAACACCACGCGCGTACTGCCGTCGCCCATCTTGATGTACGCAATGCCGTCTGCTTCCTCGACGGTCCTCGTACCGTATTTACCTTCATGCAGCAGCTTCTTCACAGTTCGGTCGCGTGTCTGTTCCGCTCGGATTTCTTCGTCCGTCAACTGGCCTTCACCGCCTCCTGGAGCCTCGGCTGCTGTACTCTGTCCGCCGTTGTCTCTACTAGCTTCTCTTCGCTCACTCGGCCTCACAGTCATCACGGGCGCCCTGGACAACGCGTCTACCACCACGTTGGCCGAACCGGGTCTGTATACTACACTGAAATCGTACTCTTGCAGCTGGAGAGCCCACCGGTGCAGCCTGCCGGTAAGGTTCTTGCTCGTCATCAGCCACTTCAACGCCGGTTGGTCCGTCACTAACTCAAACTTCCTGCCGTAGAGATAGGGTCGAAATAGCTTCACTGCCCAGACAACCGCAGCGCACTCCAGTCAGTGATGCCATACTTGGCCACCGTGTCCGAGTTGATCTTGGACGCGTATGCGATCGGCTGTTCCCCGTGCCCCTGGTCCTGAGTCAACGCAGCTCCAAGACCAACCTTCGATGCGTCTGTCACGAGCCTGAAGGTTTTTGAAAAGTCCGGGAATGCCAGCAATGGCCGACTAGCTAGCGCAACTTTCAAATCTTCAAACGCCCCCTGCTGGGACGACCCCCAGCTCCACTCGCCGCCTTTCCTGAGCAGCCTCGTCAATGGGGCAGCCCTGCTTGGAAACTTCGGCACGAACCGCCGATAATAGCCCGCCATGTGCACAAACCTCTTGACCGCCACTACGTCCGCTGGTACCGGGAACTCTTGCACGCTCCGCACCAAGTTTTCCATAGGCCGCACGCCGTCAGCATCCAACTCGTGCCCCAGGTACTTCAACTTTGTCGCCGCAAAGGTGCACTTCTTGGACTTCAATGATAGTCCGGCCTGCGACAACTTCTCTAGCACTGCAGCCAGCTCGACTACGTGCCGCTCAATGCCTCCTTCGTAAACACAATGACGTCGTCGAAGTAGACTAAGCACGTCTGCCACGTGGGTCCTCGTTAAACAGCATCCATCATCCTCTGGAACGTCCCTGGCGCGTTTGCCAAGCCAAACGGCATGCGCACGAACCGGAAGAGGCCCTTCCTCGTGACGAATCCAGTCTTGTCGCGGTCCTTTTCCGCTACACCCACCTGCCAGTAGCCAGAGTGCAGGTCCAGGCTCGAATAACGTCTCGCTCCGTGCAGGGCGTCCAGGGTGTCGTATATCCTCGGCAAGGGGTAGACGTCCTTCTTAGTGATAGCGTTCAGCACCCTGTAGTCGATGCAGAAGCGTACCGCCCCGTCCTTCTTCTTGACTAACACGACTGGGAAGCCCCATGCCCCGTTGCTCTCCTCGACTACACCGTCTTGTAGCATTCCGTCTACATGCCCGTCTATCAGCTGGTGTTCTTCTTGCGATCTTCTACGGGGACGCACCTTGATGGGCGCCTCGTTCCCCGTGTGAATCTCGTGTTCTACGTCCAGCTTGGTCATCGGTGGACAACCTTCTCTCGGTTCCAGCAGCTTCGGGTAATGACGAAGCAGGGCTAACATTAGCTCCTTCTCGTCCTCTTTAACAGGCTATGGCTTTACCGTTACTAGCTTACACGTAGCGGTGAGGAAGCTCACAAGCAACATAGACGTAACTCTTAGTAAAATAGACTCTGTTTTAATTTAGGAACAGGGCGGGAGCCCTAGACCTCTGGGAACCACTCATATGTAGGTCGACTCCTGATTGGCTATAATGTTTGACTTTTTAGCCAATCAGAGAGCGACAACACAGCACGCGCTAGCCGCGTGCTTTTGTACCTACTTTTGTATATAAGACCTACCTACTTATGTAATTGGGGAGGGCCCATTACATCACCTCCCTCTTTAAGTCGCGCTTACGCAGCGTAAGCGCGAGAGTCTTATTCTGTCAATCTTGGAGATGGCCAACGGTGAGACCGTCGAGTGCTCCTGCGAAGCGCAGGAGCCCCACAACTCAACACGCGCCGAGCAGACCGGAGCAGGGCAGCAGACAGCGACGATGGACTCGCAGACACGTACGGACACTTCACGCACGGACTCTTCGACGACGGCGACGTCGTCGGCGCCGGTGAGGGACTTGACACGCCGCCCGCGTGTTATGGACGGCGAGCTCCGAACGTGGGACTTGTACGACTTGTCCGGGGCGACCAACCTGGACACCCTGGACACCATGAAGGATCTCTTTCGTCGATTTCGTGGACTGCGTCAGAAGGGCATCGAGGGCGTCGAGAACGGGGCGCTGCAGGAGTCGTGGTGTGCTTTCATCAGGCGCTGGAACGTGATGAAGCGATCGGGCGAGGACTTCATCGCTTGGCTGGAACGTCGGGAGGGCATCGTCGCTGGACACTCGCTCAGCGAGCTACGGAGCAAAGTCTGCGATCTCACGTACGTCGACTTCGACCGCATGTGCTACGTGCGCGTCGCCGAGGGCTGCGAAACGTGCGCCGGGCCACGCCCGACGGAGGAAGACTGGAACCAGCACATTGCCGAGCATCCACCTGGGTCTGCGGAAAACGACTGGGTTCAGCGCTACAGGCGAGCTCTCTCCGAAGCATCTCGATCGACTAACACCGCCGGGGGAACCCGACTGCGTTCGCAGCGGAGCCGATCTCCGTTGGCAACTGCCAGGGCGGGAGATGGCCGCGCGGATCGTCGTTCTCGTTCTCGATCTCGGTCGCGTTCGCGCGGCCGTTCAAGACGTCGTTCTTCTTCGCCGGCGCGTGGTCGTCGCTCAAGATCGTGGTCACGGACGACCTGGGCGGATCCCCGGAGTCAGCAAGCGACTCATACTCGCGGACCACATCAGGAACGTCGCGGAGAAGATTGGAGCGGGGCTCCCATGTATCGTCCTCGGGAGGGAACCCAAGCCAGCGGACCTTATATCGACGAGCGGCCGGGATCGTCCTGCTGGCATGGGAGCGGTTCTGAGCGCGAGGAGGATCCTCGTGCTTCACGATGCGATCCACGATCCAGCGGATATCCTCAGCAGCGTCAACGATGGGAGGCGGACCGTCGCGCCGATAGCGCTCGGGTTCTGGTTGGCCCGAACGACGACGCAGTGGAGAACCACTATTGGGACGCGCTGCGCGAGGTGGATGCTGCCATGCAGCGGTCGACGGAGGATGCTAAGACTGCGACTGCCCTCCGGCAGTCGAATCGGGAATTGCTGGAGCGCGTACGGATGCTGGAGCGCGCGGTTCACGGTCAAGCGCAGACGGGGACGCAGCCGCGCGCGCCTGGGACGACTGGCGCGATGGCGCGTCGCGCGCGATGCGAGGGACGTTCGACGTATGTGGCGGCACCGGCTCAGTCGTCTGAGCCGTCTCGGGAATCGTAGCGGGGTGGTATTTCTTAAGCCGTCCGACGTAGAATGTCGGGTGTAGCCGTAGTGTTCGTCGGAATGTCTAGCGTATAGGCGTCACCCAACACTTTCGTAATCTTGAACGGCCCAATAAAGCGCGGCGCGAGTTTGTTCGCGCCGAGGTTGGTAATCGCAGAGTTCCTTATGCCGTCTGTCGACAGGAGAACTCGCTCTCATGTCGTGAAGGAGGCGGTGTTCTTCCTGTCACGCTTGTCAGCACTCTCTTTCTGCTTATCGACGGCAGACTGGAGGGCGTCACGGACGAATCGCGTCAGGGCTTGGCGGTGGAGGACAAACTCCGACACCTTGGACTCATCGATCGGTCGCGCCGACTCCTTCGGCGCGTAGTTCGCTGCGACGTCATTAGCAGCGGGCGTCGGACTAGCTCCCGGGGTAATCAGCGTGCGTGCGGTCCATGACGAGACGTCCGACGCCGTGTTTGGCGGCATCGTAAGAGGCTTCTTCGCTTGCGCACGCGTGATCGCGTTGAGCGTCGCTGACTTGGGAGCTGTACTCGATACTGGCTTTTCGACTTCCTCCCCCACCAGAGTGGAGCTACGCAGCGCCGTGGGATGGCCCACGGCGAGGAGAGCTGGAACGCGTGGATGCCGCGCGGTGTTGACGAAGAAAGGAGTTAGTCCGGTGGACGCGTGTTCGGCGTTGTTCAACGCGAACTCGGCCAACGGGAGGAAGGAGCTCCAGTTGGCGAACGACGTGGCGTAGCTTCGAAGTACATCTTCGAAGACCCGGTTCACTCGCTCGGTCTGACCGTCCGTCTCCGGGTGCGCAGCAGTGGACATCATCAGCTTCGTGCCGAGCAGCTCGAAGAGTTTGGTCCAGAAGGCGGCCGTGAAGCGAGGATCACGGTCGGAGACGATGGATTCAGGCAGTCCGTGGTGACGGAAGACATGGTCGACGAAGTGCGCCGCGGACTCTTCCGCGGTGGTCTCAAGGTAGACGGGCACGAAGTGGACCATTTTGCTGAATCGATCGACGAAGACGAGGACGCCCGTCCGACCTTCGGGGTCGGGCGGCAGACCGAAGACAAATTCCATCGAGAGTGACTTCCACGGCTCCGTGGCAATCGGGAGCGGGCGTAACGGCGCCTGCGACGACGGGGAAGGCTTGACGCGTTGGCAGATCTCGCAGGTGAGCACCCATTTGCGTACCCATTTGTACAAGTGGGGCCAGTAGAAATCGCGGGACACGGCCGCGAATGTCTTCTCGCGGCCGAGGTGTCCGCCGATGGGGGCGTCGCGGAACTCGTGGATAATCCGCGAGCGCAAATCGGGATCGTTGGGAATCACTATCCGGGGAGCGTCGTACTGGTCGATGCTGTACGTCAGCAACTCGTCATCGAGTTGGTATCGATGAATTTGGTTGCGAGATGGCCGCGGCAAGGCTCCCAGTGTGACA
Source organism: Phytophthora sansomeana (assembly GCA_032158285.1). Taxonomy (NCBI): domain Eukaryota; phylum Oomycota; class Peronosporomycetes; order Peronosporales; family Peronosporaceae; genus Phytophthora; species Phytophthora sansomeana. Next base: position 15,092 of record JAPDHH010000300.1, read on the forward strand.
TCGCTGGGAGATCGCAGATGCTGCTTGATCTTCGAGTAGATAGGGTCATGCTCATAGGCAGCGGCGATCTCGTCCCGGAGCGAGAGCACTGGGGCGACACTGGTCAGGTTCAAGCCCAACGCCACGCACGTGGCGCACTGCTCTTCGTCATCGTCGACATCTTGAGACTGCAACGCGCCCCGAGGGTCGTAATCGAGGCGGCGCGACAGAGCGTCGGCGAGGATGTTGTTCTTGCCGGATTTGTAGTGGACTACGAAGTTGTACTCCGAGAAGAACGACAGCCAGCGCGCCATGCGTTGAGACAAATGCGGGCTTTTCATCGCTGTTCGCAGCGATGCGTGGTCCGTGTAAACGGCGAAGGTATGTTCTCCCAATAAGTACACCCTGAACTTAATCAGGGCGTAGCGCATTGCTAGGAGTTCCTTGTCGTGAACGGGATAGTTCCATTCTGCGGGCTTCATCTGGCGTGATTGATAGCTAACGACACGCTCTCGACCATCGTCGTCAAACTGCATCAACGCGCATCCAATCGCGAAGTCGCTGGCATCGCATACGACATGGAACGGCTTGGACTCGTCGGGCAGCATCACGATTGGCGCGGCCGCCAAGCTCTTCTTCACCAGGTCGAAGGCTTCCTGGTGCTCGGACGCCATGACCACGCGGCGTCTTTCTTCAGTAGTGACGAGAGCGGCTGGATCAGTCCGGCGTAGTTCTTGGTGTACTTGTGGAGGTAGTTCGCGAGACCCAGCCATTGACGGAGTGCTCGACCACCATTTCCTCGCACGGCGGGAATCCATGCTCGACCGCCATCTCGTTTGTCGACGGGAACCCATGCTCGACCGTCGTCTCGTATGTTAGTGGGAGCTCACGCTCGACCACAATCTCGTTCGCCTCGCGTGTACGCGAGGGAGGCTCAGCTGGTGCGTCCAGCAATACTGCACACGCCGTACAGAGAGGGCCATCGCTCACTCTGTGTACGGTTCGCGTCGTGGATGATCGATCCACGACGGTAACGTGTGGCCAATCGCGCGGTGACACAAGGAGGTGGGTGAACACCTCGCTGACGTCGAAGTTGTGTCGGCGCCGAACCGACCGTGCCAACCAGTTGATCTCAGGCTGGTAGCGCGCGAGCCACGGCATCCCGAGAATGCAGTCGAAGGCGTAATTCATCGAGATCACCAGAAAGTCGTCTCGACTGGAGAAGCAATCGAATGTGTACGGGAGGTGTACCTCGCGCCGCGGGACGCGGTGCGACTTGCCGTCAGCGAGTTTCACAACAACCTCACCGAGACCTTCGAGAATTGGGATCTCTGAGGGCAACACCGACAAACATGATGCGCGGAAGAAGTTGTTCGTCGCTCCTGAGTCCAGGAGCGCGCGAAGCGGACGCTGAGCGCCATTGACGTGGAGATTCAGGATAATCAGTCTCGAGTCGTCACTGGCAGTGGTGGCGTTGAAGTGTGCATAAAGCACTCGAGGGCTAAGAGGTCGGGTCGCCACCGGTGGGCCCGGACCTCCGTTCCAGCCAGTAGGGTGCCCTGCGCCTACTGGCCCAGGCCGTTTTTTGACTGGGCGACCTGGCTCGGATTGTCGACTTCATCGACCGTGGCATTCGCGGCAACGGGGCAGGCGCGCGGCAAACGGCCGCGCGGTGACCAAGCTTCCGGCAGCGATAGCATGCCATCGGACGCGGGGATCTGCCTCCGAGCGAGGCGGTGGGGTTGGACCAGCGCCAAGTGGTCGATGCCTCGATGGCATCTATCTCCATCGGCTCGGGTGCGTTCGTCGAGTCGGCCACCGGCATCGTGCGGGCGTATGACGACGTCGCCACATAGTCCTCGCGAAGCGCGAGGGCGAATGCCTTCTCCAGAGTGTCAGGCTCTGCACGAGTGAGGCTGTAACGCGTCATACCTTCTTGCATTCCGAACACGAAGACATGGACCTGTGAAGCCATGTCGATGGGACTCGTGGTGATGCACGAAGCGAGGTGTCGGGTCTTCTGAACGTAGTCCCGCATCGACATCTTACCCTGTTTGAGGGCGAAGAATTTAGCGCGGACGCGGGATTCATCTTGCGGTGGTTCGAAGGCCAGACGTAGGTCACTCTGGAGAGCTTCCAGAGTGGGGAACGCTTGCGCGTCTACGACGAGCTTGCCGAGGGCCCACTCTTTGTCTTTCCCGGATAACCGGGAGAGGAGGAAGTTCACCTTTGCCGACGGCGCCTCGATCAATCTCGAGGCGATGGCGATGTCAATTTCCCGAAACCACCGATTCAGCGGCAGCCGGTCTGGACCAGCGCCTGAGTACGTTAAGGTTTCCATCTTGACGGCGTCATTCTTGGAACGCGAGGAGTCTGTCCTCGCTGCTTGGCTTCAGCGAGCTCTCGTTCCATGAATTCTTGAGCGGCTTGACGTTGCTGGTCGGGAGAAGCCGCGCTGAGCAGCGACGCCACGACAACTTGTCCGGACACCGCCGCGAGGCGGTGGAGAGCCTCCCACTCAACGCGGGTGAGGTGGGGGAAGTTGTCGTGCTCCATAGTCGTTCCGGGGGAACCGGATATCAAGCCGTGCTGCATCTTAGTCTTGGTCTTGGTTGTTGGAAGGACTACGAAGTGCTACCAGGTGTAATGGGCTATGGATTTACCGTTACTAGCTTACACGTAGCGGTGAGGAAGCTCACAAGCAACATAGACGTAACTCTTAGTAAAATAGACTCTGTTTTAATTTAGGAACAGGGCGGGAGCCCTAGACCTCTGGGAACCACTCATATGTAGGTCGACTCCTGATTGGCTATAATGTTTGACTTTTTAGCCAATCAGAGAGCGACAACACAGCACGCGCTAGCCGCGTGCTTTTGTACCTACTTTTGTATATAAGACCTACCTACTTATGTAATTGGGGAGCCCATTACATCCTCACTCATGTCACCCATGTTCAGCTCGTCTTCGTTGCTGAGAGGCCTCTTGTCATCACTGAGGCCGGCCAGCCACTCCTTCACTCGGTCCCTCTGCAGCTCTCCGTTAACTTCCAGGATCTCCAGGTCATCCGTAGTGGGTGCCCAGGTCCCCAGTGCTTCACGCGTCGGCAGCTTCGCTCTGCCCCCTAGCACGTTCATCACCGGCACCGTCACTTTGCCGTTGCGCACCGTCGTCAATGTAGAGGCCAGTAGTACGTGAGTCTTAGGGTAGGAGACCGGCATGAACAGTCCCGTGGTGCCTTCGGGCGCTGCTACCGCGAGCTCCACCTTCCTGCAGGTGTTCGCCGTCACCTTGACTCCTTTGACCATCCGCACTCGCGCCGCTTGCTCATGCTGTTGCCTCACCTGGCCGCAGCTAAACGGCACTACCTTCTTCTCGTCGCAAGCGTACCACTTCATCTCGCAGGCGGTGAAGTCGATCTTCACGCCATGCCGCAGCATCCAATCTTCACCCAGCAGGAACTCTTCAGTGGCGCTCCCCACGATCAAGGCGTCCACCGTCATGTCCTGATCGTACTGCGTCTTGAACTGAAACCTCCAGATCCCCAGCACCTTGGAAACCGCACCCGTGAACCCTTCCGCGAAGTCCACGGGCGGCAACTCGTTCAACCGCTCTCCTAACGGCGCCCATGCTTCTCCTGCAACGCTGTACTGGGCTCCAGTGTCCAGCTTGATCTGCTTCGTCGCGCCGTGCACCACCACATTCGCCGTTGGTAGTGAGTCTACAGCAGGGGCTCGCACTGCCCGCAGCTTCGCTACCCGTACTGGTCTTTGGCCCGCCTCGGTTGTCTTCGCGTACGGGTGCTCGTACACGCTGCCGCTGTGGTACACGTAGGACCTTTGCCCCTTCTTGCTTCCCGACCGCCTCCGCAGCACCTCGGTTGCCCTTGGTAAAGCAAACCCAATTGCTTCGGCTTCTTCGGCCGACAGCGTCCTTGTGTCGCGAGCGTCCACGCCTTCGTTTCGCTCCTTCATCTCGCAGTAGCTCCCTTCCGGATACGGCTTCACCGCCATCATCTCGCGTATCAGCCTTCGTTCTTTGGCGCGCGCTTTACGAATCCGCTTCTCGTACCGCCGTCTCGTCCTCGACTGCTGCACTGCCGTCTTGTCGGCCAACCAGTTGCCGTCGTTAACAGAATCCAGTCCAGAGGCTAGCACCAGTTGCTTTGCTACGCCGCTCCTCGTGTCGTATGCACCAACTGCATTGCCCGCGGCCAGCGCCTCAGCTCGTCTGATCTCAGACACAGCCAAGCCGGCCAAGGCCTCCATCAGTTCTCGTTCACGATTCCTTACTTCTTGCAATGCTTGAGCGGCAGTCGCACTCCACCCCAATGCTTGGCGGAATGGCTCCGTTGGCTCTGGCATGGCCACATCTGCCTCGGTCACAACCCCTTCGTCGAGGCGTCCCGACTGCTGGTCTCGCTGTTCCGGGTCCCGCTCTCGGGTCGACGTCACGGTGTCGGCAGCTCCTTCCTTCGCCAAAGACGCCGCTAGTCGTTCACGCTCTGCTCTGCGTTCACGGTGTGCACGTGCACGCTCACGCTCCTTGTTCCTCGCGACGGCTAGCAACTCTGCTGCCGCCGTAGCTGCGTCGTCCCGTTGCCGCTCCACAGACTTCATGAATAGCACCTTCGCCGCCGCCTTGCCCCTCTTGCCGAGTTCTTTGGCCACTGCATCCTCCAGCTGCCGCGGCGTGGCACCGACGTGTCCTGGTCTTCCGCCGTCGATCTCCGACTGCTTCTCCTCGCTGCCGTTCACGCTCGCCTGTCGTATCTCGCGAAGCCGTCTGTCCACTGCCTCCGCTAACTCCGCTTCTTCTCGCGTGACACTGGCTGCAGGTTCATCCGCAAACCTCACGCGCCGCCCAGACTTATCACCGTTGCTTCGTCTGCTGCGTAGCCCGCCACTCGTTGGTTCCGGTAACGCTCCGCCATCCCCAGTTGAGTGCTCTCCTCCTCGCTTCTTGTCCGCCGTCGCCGTGGCTGCCGACGTGGCGCCATCCCCAGTCTCGTGTCTTCTGCGCCGCATCAGCTGTACGTCGCCAACCGTGAGTGCTCGTACAGGCGCTCCTTGTCCTCTTTGGCTGCGGCGTGCGCGCTCCTGCGCCGCGCCTCTGCGTCGTCTCCGCTTCTTACCCGGGTCAGACCGCGCGAGCAGTAAGGCCGGGACCCTTACGCCCGCGAGTCGTTTCCCGCGTCTTGTCCGGTGCCCGCATCCGTTGCGTTGCTCGGTCCCGCGCTGCTGGCTGCTAAATCCGCTTGCTTCAGCCCGCAATCTCTGGCGAAATGACCTTCTCCTCCGCAGTAGAAACACTCCGTTCCTGGTCGAGGCACGAACGGTGCGCGCACAGGCTGAGTTCGCTGCGTATGGTACCGTTGCAGGTTCTGCAGGCGGCTCTCTCTCGTCGCGTATGCCGGGTTGGTGGTGTTCCTCGCGGCCTGGGCGTTGGGGCCATAGCGTCCTTCCACCTTGAACGTCTTTGCTGGACGCTTGCCACGATCTATTCCGGTCTGGCGCTTGCCGCGCGCTATACCCTGCTCTGGGCCACTCGTTTGAAATTTCGAACTGCCGCCGGTGCTGGTCGGGACCAGTTTATACCCGGGCGGGATAGCCTTCCACCATTCCGCTGAACTGGCTCCTTCTGAGGCCAACGGCCTGCCTTCCGTGTCGTATCGTGGCTTCGTCTGTGGTGCGCCCCAAGCTGGGCCGTAGCCAGTCACAATAGAGTTCGAGTTGCCGCCAAGTCCCGATTGCTCCTGGTCGTTGCTCTGCGCTGCCGCTGCTGCGAGGGCCCGCGCCCGTGCGCTGCCTCGCGCTCGTCCCAGTTCGCCATCGCTGCTTCCAGTCCAATGCCGTAACCTTCACCGTACTCACCCACGTGATGGACGGCCAAGTTCACGGCCTCCTCGAGCGTCCGCGGCCGGTGCCCACGCACGTGCGCCGCGCCGATGGAGCTGCTCATGCCCTTGAGGAAGACATTCACCAGCCAGACTTCCCCGACGTCTCCTCGTTCGCCGATCTCTCGCAGAGCTTGCGCGTACTCCATCAGCCGCTCGCCTCTCATCTGTCGTCGCGTGTTCAGGAGGTCGACCACCTCGGGGCCCGTGCGTTGCGTCATGTACTTGGCGCGCAGCATCCCGGACAACGTGTTGATGCTCTCTTCTTCTGGCGCCACTGACTCCATGACCGTGGCGAACCAGCGCCTCGCCTCGCCGTCCAAGTGCGACGCCACTTCACGGTACAGCTGCGCATCCGTCCACACGACTCCCATCGTCAAGGCTTGACGCCGCACCTCAGCCCGCACCGTCTTGAGCCACATCGTGACGGGCATGGTGTCGTCAAGACCCTTGAACTTGGTCAGCTTGAGTGCGCGTGCCTTCTCTCGGACGATGATCTGGTGTCCTGCCGTCTCGTTGCTTCGCTCTGTTCCTCTCGTCGCGCCTGCCACCGGAGGTGGGTTGCTTGCCGCGCCACTGCTCGGCTCGTTCGTGATCGCGGAGCCTGTGGCACCCTCGTTCCCGTTTCCGCTGCTGGCCGGTACTCCAGTGTTGCTGCCACCACCGGAAGCCCCACGGTTGCCGCGTCCTGCCCCTTGTCCTCCACCAGATCCCGTGGTGACACCGCTGGCTCGCTCAACCACGATCGGGTTGTTGCCGTCGCCCGAATCCCTCGTGCTGCTCGTACTCGTACCCATAGTCGTGCTCGTTGCCGTGCTCGTGCTCGTGTTCGTGGGAGTAAGGCCCGTCACTTGCCTTATACCGTCGACCTCCAGCGTGACTGTGCCGCCTCCGGCCGTGTCTTCCGTCGCCTCCACGACAATCTGCTGCGTGGGCTTGTTCCGCTCTCGCCGTCCAGCTTCCGCTCGTTCCAGAGAGCTTCTCGTCATCATGTTCTTAGCTCGCTTCTAAAATTGTAATACAACCACACCAGTTAGCTCTTCTTATCCTCTCTTCTGGGTCGTTTCGTGCTTCTCTCGTCTCTCTTCTGCGGGGTTCACCCACTAACGCCAGGCCCGCAGCGATCACTCCGTTTGATCCTGCCCGGAAGGCGCCTGTCATGACCACCATGTAGTTAGTTCCACGGCCCCGGCGTTTCTCTTACGCGCTCTAGGGCCGTGGGCCGACTGGGATCGAGGCCGCTTCCGCACCTAGGCAGCTGAGAGACCCCCAGGCAGAACACACGCATGAGGCTGTACGGAGAGCTCACCAGACAGCTACTGGCCGTTGGAACTGCTATCCGCCGGATAGGAACAGCGGGGAGGACACATTATCGGCGACCGGCACCCCCGGGAAGGGTCTGTGGGCTGTGTCCCACAAGGTAACCCGTATTTTAACATGCAAGTCGGATAGTCGAACTCGCTGCTGGTAGATCGCAATGGAGTTCAGTCATCTCACACGGCCAAGGTCTCCGCCTCGACCTCGGCCCCCATGGTCTCTCTCCATGGTCCCCGCAACCCTACTAGCTCATCCGCCCTCTTCTATTGCTGCTTCTGCCCTGCCTCCTCACCTTAGCTTTCAGTAACCCGTGCGTCGGCGCCACTCTCCTTTATTAGTCTTAACTGTTCTCGTCCGGGAACAATCTCAACTGAGGGGTCGAGCGGCCAGCCGCACGCTCGTGATCCCTATTTACCGAAGCCCAGCGTCGCCTAACTACCTCTACTGAAAGGGCCCTGTCCTACACTACTGCTCGCTTGCTCTACGCTCCTCACCGTCCTCGTGGCCTCCTGGCCTCACATTCCGTACTCGATGTCGCCTCGCCTCCCTCGATGCTTTACTTCCTGTCTTCAGTCCACGTCGTCTCTCTCTGCGATCTTCTGCAGTCACCCAACTTCAACCGTTCCCTCGCGCCGCTCGGGGCACTAGCCACTGTCTCCACTTCGTCACCGTCCAGCACTTCGTACCCGAACTTGTCACCGTCTTGCACGTCTGTCATTCGGATCCGCTGCTCGTCAGGTCGACCACTGTAGTCTCCACTGCCCGCTGTTCATCTCTGCGTCCGTTGGTCACGTGACAGTCCATACTACTACACTTTCGATCGCAATGCTTCAGTGAGTAGCGGTGTCTTTAGAACTTGGTAACGTTCCGACACCAAAGTTACTGGTAGTTAAAGTAGATTGAGCTGCCTTACCGGGGGTGTACCCTGTGATCTCTTTGTACTTCTTCACCGTCTCCAACGCGAGGTTGCCGTTCACGGATTCAAATGCACCACTCTTCTTCAGCACATTGGCCGAACACGCGCGGCCCAGCGACGCATTGCAGTCGTCTGCCGTCGAAATGCTCGCTTTGTTCGGGTCGGCATCCATAGGCTCCACCGTGTCTTCGAAGAAGTTACCTTCCGCCAGCACGAATGCGTTCTCACCCGACTCGAATGAGTGACCGGAGTTGTCGGCCCAGTAGTTGTTGGCGATGTGCGCCACGACGTTCGCATTCGCGCTTGCCGCACCGATGATCTTGGGAGAACGACCCGACGTGGAGTGGATGAAATTGTTCAGGAAGCTGACGCGCAGCGTGGTGTCGTCCAGGATGAACCCCCAGTAGTGACGGCCACCACAGGAAGTGGACCAGTCTGTGCGGCCGTCAAAGTCCGAGTTGCTGATGGTGAGACTGTCGACGCCGGCAAACCCGCTCACGAACATTTGCCTGCCGACGCGCGAGATCTTGACATGATCAATCCACACGTTTTTCATGGCTCGGCCCTTAATGCCTTGAAGGTAGATGGCGTCTCCGCCCCAGACGTACTGCGGGTTCAGCTCGTGATGTGAATGTTTTGGATGATGATGTTGTCTCCGTTAAGCCAGAGTCCCTTGCCCTTGAGCACACCACTCTGGCCCAGACCACGGAGTGTCTTGTTGCTTCCGACAACGAGCGCGTCCTTGGTGGCTTTGTCGTACGTCACCTCCACCTTGACTTTTTGGTCGCATCCTCCCGTGTGGGTGAGCGTGGTGTCGCCCGGGAACAGGATCACATCCTGGCCCTTGAAGCCGTTCTTCTTGGCAAGACATTCCGTGTTGGACTTGGGTCGGCACCCGGTCTCAGTTGTTGTTCCTTCGGTGCCGAGGAAGTCGAACTCCTTGTTGAGCACGATGACGCGTGGTTTGTCGTTACTGAGTAGCGTCTTGAGCTCGTCTGTGGTCTTGGGGTAGTCGGGTGTCGCGTTGCCTCCACCAGTGGTGCCATCGGCGAAACCTGGGGCATCTCCGATCTGGAAAGATTGGACAACCGAGTGAGCTGACGCATGCAGTACCGCTGAGACGAGAGCTATCGGAAACAAGCAGGAGCGAAGTATCATGCTTGTCAAAATCTCGGTGAGGTCTCTTTCGGAAATTGTAAAGTGAGTAACCTCTTCGTAGTTCTAGTCGCGATGACTGGAAGCACGTTTTTTCGTAAGCGCCATCGTTGGATTTGACGATGGTTGTCCAAAAGCATTTTGCTTTAGTTAATGACCTCTCGCTAGGCCCCCTCTATAATCATGCAACTAGTATTTACTTGTCCTCTTACCCTTTTTAGTTTTGAAAATAGGTTAGGGTTATAATTATAATATATCATCGTGTCTCCGGGGGCCAAAACCAACGAATTTTACGTCTGTTTACAGACGAAGCGGAAGGAAGAGCTACAAGCTAAGAGCTTAGAAAACGAGAGGGTGAGGTAGATCACCTTCCTCGAAAGATTTAACAGTCGCTAAAACGAGGGTTATTTTTATTGCGACCATTCAGGGGCTCCAATTCACAGTTCGTTAAGAACTGTGTCTAGAGTAGAGCATGTTTGTGTCACGATGGCTACAAATACCGGTATTTTTTTCACACCACTCGTACACCACTTTTATATGGGATTCGCCTGTCACGACCGAGGGTCGGCGGTATTTTCTCCACACAACTCGTACACAACTTTTCTGCGGCGACGCCCTGTCACGCTGCGATTTTACCGACCGGGCCGACGGTACGAGCACCATACACAACTCGTACACCACTTTGTATTGGGTTTTGTATGCAGGGCCTCATCTCAACTCCTTACTGCTGACTACCGGTACTGACTGATACTGAGCGACTGGGGCTGCTTTAAGATCACCACGCGCTCGGGGCGGCACCTCCGAGGAGCATGCGCGTTCAACCAGGGCGTGCACAGCGGGACCCGAGGCAACCACGGAAGGCGAGAGCACTTGCAAAGCCGCTTGGCGCTGCCCCGCCACCTACGAATTACGACCAGGTGGGATGGGCTGGTCCATTTTTAAATGAACGGGATGGCCCTTATTTTTATTAACAGGACATGCACTTCAATGGCAGCTGCGCAGATGCAAGACTAGCTACGGCTTCCTACAGCAACAACAGCAGCGGAGAGATGGGTTCGTGGGATGAGCTGGGCCATTTTACAGACGACGAGACAGGTACGCCAGGAATGCGTCTCCTTTTTATTTGAACAGGACCCAACCACTTGCGTGCTTGCTGCCGCAGGCCCCGATGAAGCTTTCATTCGCGAATTTGCCGGCGAGGCAGCATGCGGCGTGCCAAGAGGAGACGGTCGATCGACGACGGCGACCTGCTGAGATTTTTGGATGAAGCTCGAGAGCGGGAGGTTGATCGCTGGCATCAGGAGCAGTGCCGGCTCCGTCAAAACCACCCAGGTCAACAGAGCAGAGATGGCGTAGTTGGTTACGAGCAGGGAGGCGTTCGCTTGGGCAGTATTACGACCACAACAGGAGCGTTGGGAGGTGAAGGAGCACAGCGAGTCAGGGAACGGGGCGTCGCGGATGAATTGGAGATGGAGGGTGGAGAACCAGACAGCGATTTCGAGACGACGAGCATTTCGAATAGTGGAAACGGTAGCTACGAAGCCGCTCCTGCGAAGCAACCCACAGCGGCCCAGGTGTTTCTCCCGCTTTGGAAAGCGTGTTTGAACCGTCTGCGGGGTGCAAGTAATCTGCAAATGCTCTCCAGCATATCGGCGGATGCTGCCGTGGTGCTGCCGATGGATGGCGAAAGTGACGGTGGTGAGAACAGCAGCAATTTGCTACGACACTTGGACGAGGCGAGGAGAAAAGAGCAAAGTCGCCTGCGTCAGCGAAAACGCAGACTCCTGCAACGCTCCACCGAGGAGACCATTGGTGATGGCATTGAAGAGGAGGTTGGTGCCGACGGCAGCGTTGACAATAATATTGGTGCTGACGCCGGTTTTAACAACGAGATCAGCGCTGATGAAAGAGCTGAGCGCATGAGGCAGCTTCAAAGAGCACTGGGACCAGAAGGACTCGATGAATGCACCTGCACAGCTTGCGACCGGCTGGTGCTTCGTCAAGATTCGCGCCGTGTGGAAGATACCGACCTGGGCTACCTGAAGCAGATGAAGAAGAGCCTCAGTGGGGTCAATAACCAGCTACCGGACGCTCTAATACAGCAATATCGCTCGCCATTGAAGCTAGATGTACTGGATGGTGTGATGGTATCTCCCCGCGGAATACATCTCTACATGAATGACGATGGCTATCCTAGCGCTTGGCTTTCAGTTTGCCTGGAATGCGACCGCTCGATGCAGCGGGGAAAGCTACCGAAGTTTGCGATCGCTAATGGGTTCTACGTGGGGAATCTCCCTGATAATTTGGGCGGCCTGACTATTCCTGAGCGATTCATGACCCAACTCTCAAATTTTGTGGCGATGACACGAGTGATGAGGGGTGGCAGACACCGATGCATCAGATCCCACTGCATCGCGTTTGATTGTACGCCGGGGCCCCCGATTTCGTTGCTACCGCGCTCACTCGAAGATGTTGCGGCTTATCGTGTGGTGATGGTTGGTGAGTTCACGGCGGCACAAGCTGAGCAAGTAAGAAAGCTTCACAGGATCAGGAATAAGAAGGTGCGGGACGTTTTTGCATTTTACAAGGCAAACAACCGTCTTTACGAGGGTATTATGCAGGACGAGTCTGTACTAAGCTGTGAATACACGGATGATGGAGTGGAACTAGCGTTTGTTGAGCACATTTCAGATCCTGGAGGCGTTCTCGATGATGCAATGAGCAGAGAGCAAGAAGGCATTCGCGGTGAGTCGGATGCGAGGCGGGTAACCTGTGATGACAATGAGACCAGCGTGATAGAGCGGCGAATTGGATTAGCAGACGATGGCACACCTGTCATGGTTCGAGAACACCCGGTAGCAGCGACAATAGATGGTGATGACGAACGTGCGTTTGAGATTCGCAGATCAAACCAAATTGCTAATGACATATCTGGGGAGTTACTGGGTCGTATGTTTCCCCATTTATTCCCTTTCGGGCATGGACACCCTGGTGAGCCTCGGCAGATCGCAGTGTCAGTACAAGAATGCGTGAAGTACTATACGATGCTTAGTCGAAGACAGTTCGCAGAGGATGAGCTTTTCTCTTTGGTGGCCTTCGACCGCATTTCCCTGCGGAACATGTATGTGCATAACTATTTCCGCTGTCAGCGCTTTCCTAACCTTCTCGATGGCTATGAAACCCTTAGTGGTGAGCAACTTGGCCACGCACTACTGGAAAATGAGCGGAGGCGTCAGGGTTGTTTGCCCTGGAGGCCAACAAGTGACTGTGTTGCACAGAAATTTCTGAAGACAGTGGAAATTGGCACGAGGTCGGTATGGGGAAGCAACGCTGAGCGAACTCAATGCCGCTACAAGGCGTTCGCTTACTAGACAAGGTTCGGTCTGCCTGCTCTATTCGTCACCTTTACACCTAACACGGATAATTCACTTGTTTTGGCTCAGTACGCAGGAATTTCATCGCTTGACACGCTCTTTGATACACTGGAAGCTCGGCTACCGAACAAAGCAAACCTACGTGAAGCCAGCCGGGGAAATGATTGTGCGTCGGCTCGGATTTTCATGCGGCATGTAGATGCCTTCATCCGGTACGCTCTGGGTTTTGACCCAGCTTCGAGGAAGAAGTTATCTTTTCGCGGGTTGTTTGGTGACGTCACAGCGTATTTCGGCATGGTCGAAACTCAAGGACGCGGCACTCTGCATATACATTTTCTCATCTGGTTAAACCACTGCCCCCAGAACTCGTCGGCGGTGGAGCGGGTTTTGCTCTCACCTGAAGGAAACGCATTTCGTGACAAAGTGGCTTCTTACGCTGACAGCATTGTGCGAAATGATATACCAATTTCGCTAGATGAATGCGGTTGCTCTAGCTGTGGTGCTGACTTCGCTGAGTTAGAGGGGCTGCCAATACCTGACCTTGCAAGGAAGGATCCGCAGGAGCGGCGAAAACGGATAGCGCGGTCTGGATGCAAGCCAGCAGAACCACTATTAGTTAAGTGTCGTCAATGCAACGCTCAGTTTAGCTCGCAACATCTTCTACGCAATACGCCGCTGAAGTTTCGACCACATTACTGGCCTACGTGGGAGCGGCCTTTGTCCGCCAGTGAAATTGAAGTGCAATCGGTAGTGGAAGCCGTCTGCCGCCCTACAAAACGACACGCCGTGGACATCATTCGGGAATCAGCCCATGCCAGCTTTTGCAGTGAAGAGCAGAATCACAAAAGTGAACTTATGTCCCTGCAATTGCTCCATCAGGTGAATTACGATCGCGTGTCGCTATGCAACAGCGATGACGATCCGTTTCGGAACGACAGCCTTACCCGGCTATTGGAAATATCGCCTCCATCGTTATCAGATGGACGAATGTCCCGCCAATCACTAGACTACATGGTTTCTGCTCTAGCAACTTTGCTAAACCAACATTTTTGGAGTCACACATCAAGTTACTTTAAACAGAGTAAAGCAACCTCGAATGACAGCTTCTGCCGTTATCGTTTCCTGCGTCCTCGTGTGTGAGTAGTACCTCCTTCGGGGCAGAAGGTATAGAGTTGAAGCGAACACTGGGCAACGAATTCATGAACGGCTACAACTACGAACTTATGGCGACTTTCAAATGCAACCACGACATCCAGTTCCTTCTGGGGGGAGTGGAGTCACTGATAGAATACACTATTGCTGTAAGTACGTTACGAAGCATCAAAAACAAGTGGATTCGCAAGTTGCAGTGGCAGTGGCTGTTTTAAGACGTCGCCAAAACCGTGAAAGTATAGACATGACTGAGAGTGTCGATGGAGCGCATGATCGGCTAGCGGTGGCTCGCAAACGAATAGCTGCAGTAGTATTTAATCTTACCAATCGGCAAGAAATCGCAGGACCACTAGCAGCTCTCTATCTCTACCGTTGATCCTGTTGTTATTCGAGCGCTCGGTACGCGACGCTGCCTGTGGGGGACGTAATTCGGCAGTTGATGAAGTCAGAGGACTATTCGTGCACCCTGGTCAATAATGGTGATGACATGACAGCGTCCAATTTTCGAGCCCTGTCCTACCTGGATGATTACATTTTTCGACCTCAAACGTTGGAGAAGGTGAACATGTATGAGTTTGCTATGAAGTACTTCAGGAAAAAGCGTGAAAATGGAACAAATTCAAAGTTAAATTTTATTGACGGTCACCCGCTGTTCGATACACACTCTCTCGGCAAAAGATACGATGAAGTTGTTCCAGTGCTACAAGGTTTTAGACTACCGGACAATTCAGAAGAAGCTTCACTTGAGAAGCGATGTAAATATGCAGTGCTTTCATTAGTACTCTTCAAACCCTTTCGTGGTTTGGAGACTCTGATCGGTAATTCTGAAGCCACCGAGGAGCAAGTGTGGATAGATAGTTTTGAGCGATGGAAACCCCAGCGCAGCGAATTTGTCCGGACTATAATGGAAAACATGGACGAGCGGTGGCGCTGCAAAGGATGCAACTAGCAACCGACCTCGAGGCCAAACAATAGGAGACGACTGTGACCAGGCAAAAGATCGCGAGCTGACCAACACAGATACGGTTGTCTAAAAGACAAGTGTGATGTTGAGTTGTGGACGAGCTCGCCAGGCTGACCACAGAGGCAACAGGATCGGACCGAGAGGAGAAAGTTGACGACGGTCCTGATTGGCCAGCGAAGTTGCCGCCCACATTTACCACACTGGAGTGACTAGGACTAATTTAGTGACAAAGAGTCCTCGGTTGGACCAAATATCCTACCGACCGAGGACTATAAGTCAGAAATAGGTCAGGTTTGGTCCCTCTGTGACAACCGCACGAGGGCGCGTGGTAGGTACGAATTCGTACCTATGTGGGATTCGGGATAACCCACAGAGATACAGTGGTGGCCAAAAGGATAGCCCACCCTCTATTTTTCCGGTTCCCTTCGTCAATTTTGTGAATTTGACAATGAGATTTGGATCAGTAATAGTGTTTTTCACGATGATTCCAGCCAATCCAATTGGAGCACGATTGGGCCAATATTGAGAGACTTTCTATACAAGGATTCTGTGTGAGGATTGGACAAAAGGATATCACACTGATGGTATTGCTAGATGTTATGGTTTAACTAAAAAAATTCATGAATTTTAGTTAAACCATAACATCTAGCAATACCATCACTCATTGAAAGAACTATACCTGTTTCTTGTAAACTTTTTTCATCTTTATATTTTTTAATATTTGATTCCAGTATATATGATAATTCAATAGCCATAAGGTTATTAAATTATCATTGTATACACTTGATTTCAGTATGGAAATTATGTACAGATTGTGTAACACTTGCAGATTTGTATGGACGTGTGAACTGCAGCTCCGTTCGCTGGGCTATGACGCCTGGTGTATACCTTAAAGGCATGCCCCATAACGGCCCAATACCCATGCTATCAAGTTGACTAACCTCTCGTAGCACTTAAAGCCTATCGCTAGTGCTGTGTCCGCCACCTCGAGCTGCTGTCTTCAGCATGTGCATTTCCAATGAATTTTCTATATATTTCTATATAATAATGATGCTCGGGGAAAACACCTTCGTTCTACTGCAGTATCACGTCCGACGTGAATGAAAGTGTTTCATCACCTTGTCTAATGGGTGCTAGCTCGCTCTAGCTGCATATTCGTCGCGATTTCCGCTCTCTGGAGGAACACAGCGCCAAAATGTCCATGCAAAAGGACATTCCGAGCCAAATCTGCAAGTGTTACACAATCTGTACATAATTTCCATACTGACATCAAGTGTATAATAGTGTGCTATCCTTTTGTCCAATCCTCACACAGAATCCTTGTATAGAAAGTCTCTCAATATTGGCCCAATCGTGCTCCAATTGGATTGGCTGGAATCGTCGTGAAAAACACTATTACTGGTCCAAATCTCATTGTCAAATTCACAAAATTGACGAAGGGAACCGGAAAAATAGAGGGTGGGTTATCCTTTCGGCCACCACTGTAGGTTCACACTTGATATTTGTATTGAAATCTAGGATAGAGAATAGGAAGATCTAAGAAGGCCTCAGGGCCACAAATGACAGAGCAGAATTTCCTCCCAACCTAACAAGGGTCAAGTCCGACTAAGGTAAGCCTACCGTCTTACCCCGCACACTGCGCTAGGCGTTATAGCGCAGAACCAATACAAAACACAATTTATTTGATTATAACGCCTAGGCGTTGGTAACGCCTAGGCGTTGTGCAACGAATATTTATACAATGCTTGATAGTCAGCCAAACGGGTGCTAAAATCTGGCTTAGCGGCGTAGACCTGACCCTCCTGAGGCTTCTTGCAGTTTTTGACGGCTCTCCCACCACCCACGCACCGTACCAGGGGCGACGTCGTGCTTCTTCCCGAGGGCATAAAAGCCGCTTCCGGCAACGCCTTCTTCATGCTCAGCAATGACGGCGAGCTTTTCCTTGATACTGTAGTTCCGTTTTTGCTTGCCCTTCGTGACCGTGGTCTCCTGTAGCGACTGCAGTCGCAGCGCGATGGATGGTGGTGGCGGCCACCGCAAAAGTACTGGTTGATGTTGCAAAATCGACTAGTACCGTAATTAATCTATTTTGTGCACCGAGCGTTATATTTCAACTGGTGCTCTAATCGGAAATTAGCTACAGATTCTAATTTCAAGTTGTCAGAATATAACGCCTAAGCGCAGTGTGCGGGGTAAGACGGTAGCTAGCTGACCGTAGCGACTGGATACACTCGGCTGAGTGGATGTCTGCCGACGAGCTTCAGGTACATTGACCGAGAGCTCGTCCTGGTAAAGCCAAGAAGAGAGAGGGAAGGGAGAGATATTTGTCCGATTGTTCCAGCGATAGCACGTTGTATAACTGTATTGGAAGTGCGGAAGAGCCTTCATACATTCTTACGCCGAGGTTTGACCTCGGCAGCCCCGTTTAAAGCCTTGACGGGCCCGTACCCTTCACTCTGAGAGACATCGAGGGTTAGTGTGAAAGCACGAAGTTACATCCTAGCCTAGCTCGTGCTAGTGGTGTATTCTATTGGGGTAGGTCTACCACGGCCTCTGTGCACAGAGGACATTCCAACCCGGTGTAAGGGATCGTTCCTACGCGTTCAGGTCTGGTTCCAGCATACTCGCCGACCTTTCGAGGGAAGCGTGTGTTGTTGGTGGGACTCATCCGACTAGGAAGACAATTTCACCGTGTTCCTACACGACACAAGAGGGGCATACATGCACAAGCCGTGGAAGTGCAGAGCAGCCGTTGACAGCGAGAACGCTGCTCGTCCTCGCAACGGACAAGAACACCCAAATAGGCAACTTCCCGAAATGGCGCGAGCGGTTGCGAGAGGGCTTCAAATGTTGGATGCGTATTATAGGTTTCCCGTACTATTTTGCATTTTTTTAAATACAACGATAGGATTAGTGTTGCTAGGGTGTGTTTTCTGGCGATTAACGCTTTCGCGAGCCCTTTGGCTAACGTATACCATACAAGCCAAATTTATTTGAGTTGTAATATAGTGCACAACGCACCCGGGTTCAACGCGAGCAATGTTGAAGCTGAGGACGGACGCGAGGAGCAGCTGGGCGAAAACGATCATGACGACGGTGTGCAAAGGACGGGCGGAGCGATCACGAGGAGTCGTGCGCAAAAGATCGCAATGAAAGAGAGGTGGAGAGCGATAGAAGCTGAGATCGGTAGATTCCTGGACGAAGTCAGTGGTACACTTGGAATGAGAATCACCCGCACGCTCGACGATGCGTTGGAGAGAGCGCCCGACGGGAACGAAACGAGCTCACTTCCAAAAGAGCGGCGTGGAGCGCAAGCGGCACTTCGCAAAACGCCACAAGGAGCGCAAGCGGCATTTCGGAGAACGACACGGGCGACACGAACGACGCCTACGACAACGAAACGAGGAGCAACGAGCTCTACGAAACGAACTAGACGAACGAAGCGCGTGTAGAACGCGTACGGATTGCAAACGGACGAGTTCTAGTTGTACGGCGGTGCACTAGATACTTTCGAAGCGGACGACTCGGCCGACGGGCTTTGAGGCGAACGTAATCGTAAAGCGAACGCAACGGACTGTAGTCGATAGCGGCTTGGTGTACAGCGGCGGATCGAGGACGGACGGGTGGACGGCACGGGGAACGCTCCCGAGTCTGTTTGGTTTCTGGGCGGTGTCAGCGTACACGTCGAGCTCCGGTTACGAAACGGGCGTCGCGAAAACTCGGACGGACTAGTGAGGCAAACGTACAGTAGGAAGCGATCGATTGTAGGACATACGAAAACGGAAACGAATAAAATAGGCTGTGCAGCCAGCAGGGCTCACACCGGCGCGGGAGACACCGATTGTGTCCCGACGGCCATCCGGACTTGGGACCATATTCAGCACTGGACGAACCAAACTCGGCGTGCAGAGTAAAGGAAGACACGTTACAGAGTCTTTAAGGGCACATGTTCCGTCCTTTAACAAATTCATCGTAGTTGCATTGCATTGTCTCTTGTAATAAATCATTGAAGATAATACGTTGATGCAATCGTCTAGTGAATATAACTTGATTAAATTATACAGATTTCATTACAAATATTACAGTATTTTCTATGTTAGACTAGACGGTACAATTCCTATTGAACATCGTTAAAGGGCACCGTGTTTTGAAAAAAGAAGAAGCTTAAAGGGCGAAAAACGCGCCCCGCTCCCCGAAAGGGTTAAGTATTGAGTCAATTTAAATCTACGACTCAATTGGGGGAGCAATTCCGTGGTTCGGTAGTGATGTATTACGATTTTGCTCACGAAACTAGAGCTATACATTCACTTAGTCACCGTTTACATGTACACGAAATTACAGGGGTATAAAAAGTGTCAATAAGTTGGCTATGGTCGTTCAGAGAAATCAACGATTTTGTCACATCTCGTGGCGTGATGCTCTGTAAAGAAATTTAAGATTTAGAGCATACGGTTGCCTGCAATTATTCGGGAGTAAACAAAAGGTCCTCGAATAAAAGGCTAAACATCTAAACATAAGCTAAACCTGCATCTCTCGTGAGCCTATCGACAAGTGGAGGAGGCGCAGAATGAGCATCGTTGTTCACCAAGAGGACCACGACTAGCGAGTTCTGTGGCGGATGGTCCTTGGTCTTCAGCGTTTTCTTGTTCAGTGATCACTTCATCTGCCTCGTTATCCTTTTGCTAGTCCTCCTCCTCAACGACTGCAGGCTTTTAATGCTGTTCTAGCTGTTAAGCCTCACCCTCTGAAGGTTGGATTGGTTTGAGCCAAACTTGTCAAGGAGGAAGTTCTTCAAACTCTCCAATCGATCATGCATCGACTAGGTGCGATACGTAAAAGGAGCGGGACGGTCACCTTGCATCGGCACAAAGGTAATAACCCCCGCATACGTATACTGTCCGGACCACGTATATTTTCGTGTATACGCCACGTATAGAAACCACACGCACACAATGCATACACAAAAATGTTTGGCGGCAAATTGCGAGCGCCCAACATATTCATTCGCAAAAAACATCCCCCAACTGCGTAGCTCCCATGAGGTACACAGGCGTCCGCTGGTGCTGCAACAAGTCGGGTTGCCGGGTGGAGAGGAGTATTCGAGCGAACTCTTTCTTCGCCTGGTCGACAGCCCCCTTGTCCAAGCTGGTCAAGATCATCTTCTTCTGGACCAGCGGGACACACGTCATGGAGGCCGCCGACCACATGCAGCTGACGCCCAAGACGGCATGTTAGTTTTTACATTCGCTCGTGACATTTGCACGTCTGAAATGTTGCGATGCGATATGCAGTTAATATGTTTGGATGAATTGCTTTAACATGTATGATATGAAATCTAAAAATGTCAAGACATACATCAAACCAGTTCATTGTTCAAACGTTTTTATTTTAATTATCACTGACAATTACTCTTATAGTACACTTATCGTTTCTGGACAGTTTAATTCCTAC
The DNA here is from genome assembly GCA_032158285.1 of Phytophthora sansomeana. Lineage (NCBI taxonomy): Eukaryota > Oomycota > Peronosporomycetes > Peronosporales > Peronosporaceae > Phytophthora > Phytophthora sansomeana. The sequence continues at coordinate 35,293 of JAPDHH010000300.1, forward strand.
GCCACTTAAGTGTTGGGCGGGCGTCAAAAGGGTACGCTCTACACCCTCGGGAAAAACAAGTTCTTGGCCGGGATACGGTACACGCACCAGTGGGTGAACCACTCAAACAACTTTGTGGATCCAACTTTGTGGATCCAGTCACGGGTTCGTGTACCGACCGGATCGAAGGGATATGAGAGGGCAAAATGAAGGCCCGCATGAAAAGCGATGGTGGGATGAAAAAGACCAAAATCCCTAGCTTTTTGACGAGTGTATTTGGCAGTCATGGTTCTTTGATCAGACCAAGGCACAGTAAGTTTTGCGTCCTTCTTTCCTACACCTGCTGCTTGCAGTCGGCTGTGTCCACGACCTTGTACCGCCCTAGCTCAGTCACAGCATCCGCCAACACGAACTTATGAAATGTGAATGGTGTCCACTGTTCTGCGCTCTGCACCAATGCAGGTAAGTAAGGATCTGCTGGGGTGTACGATCGTCTCAGTGCAGACTCAAGGACCGTAGTCTGGGGCTGCAAAGTACCACTCCCGAATACCACAACTAAGAGGCGGGCTACAAAATACCGCTGCTCGATCGCCTAGGGCTGCAACTACCGTGTACCGCCAGAGATCACTAATTAAGACGACGCTGTTCTTACACAGTACTCAACAGGGTTCTAGTTGATGGTGAATGGGCTTGAGGGGTTCGCTGTTAATCGGGCGTCCTTGGCTACAGATTGGGTTGTCTGTGCCGTTGCAAATGGAGTTGTGCAGCTCCTAGCTATCTACTACTTGTCCGTGGGTTGAATCAGGCGGCTGCTCGCGCGAACTCACAGCCGTACATCCGGAAGAGATGTCGCCTCGCCCAAACGTCACGCGCCTGCCAAGCCAATCCTCCGCGTCAGTCCTCCAGCGGCGGCTATTCGTGGCAGCGCGATCTAATTCTATTTTGCACCCCAAAATACAACTATCAGGGCAGCGCGAACGTGGCCTTACTTTTTTCAAGGGATGGGTTCCTGATGTACAGCGTTTACTGCGAGAAGTGTAGAACTTGGCAGTCGTGGCTGCTTTGATAGTTTCTTGTTGGCTTTTCCAGCGATACCACATCGAGCGATGGACGCCGACGGCAGCATGGAGTTGCCAGCGCTAAGTGAATAGTGCAAGCGCGATTTAGATTTTTTACCGCTCGTAAAAATAGTATGAAATTTGTATAAGCGTCACACTTTTTACAACTGAATCCAAACGTATGGGTTCTTTTTTCCTTTTTAACCCTTTCTAACTTCTAAATGCAATTTTTAGAATATCATAATAGTCTACAGATTTAAATCCTAAAATCTAACTTGAAATTTGGCGCCATCCAATTCAAATATGGCGTTGGAGAAGGACCTGGTGCGCGCCTTGCAGCCGCTTGCATTGGGCGCCGTGCCCGAGCGCGCCATCGCGTCGCTCTTCGACACGGGAGGCACTGCGGCCGTGCGCGAGGAGTGGATAGACGGCGTCTCGCGTCGCCAGTTGCGGACGCTCGAGCGCGTGTTCGCCAAGTACCTACGGCGACAACATGACGCGGCGACGGATGAGCAAGTGGCGCGTCTCTGGGGTTTCTTCGCGTCTCAGGAGGCGATCGGCGCCGTCGTGGGCGCCCAGCAGGACGCAGAGAACGCAGATGCCGTGTACCGCTCGCTCTTCACGCTGCTGCAGGCCGTTTTTAATGTGCGGGATGTGTACGCGGGTATGGGGGACGCGGAGAAGCGCCGCGAGCTGCTGAAGGCGCTGGTGGCTGCTAAAGTGTATTTAATGTGGCTGCAGCTGCCTGGAGGCTCTGCGTACGGGCTTTTCATGTCGTATGTGTATCGACAGGTGCTGGACTCGCTCAAGAAGTGGGTTGTGCTCATGGCAGCTAAGGAACAGACCTCAGGAGCTGCTGTTACTCAGAAGAAAGCAGGACGGCGGGGGAGACGCAAGAATAGGGAGGAGAGCGGTGACGAGGAGAGCGAGGAGGACAGTCATGCGGTGAACCAGATGCTCACGACCTACGGACTCGAGCTGCTCGACATGCTAGTGACGTTCCTAGGGAACTTCTCGCTGTCGGCGAGTAAGGAATCTATTGTGCCAACGATTGAGACCGTGATCGCGTTGCAGACGGCGTTGCCGCCGGAGAACGAAGGCACGGCGTCGGCTATGATCAGCAAGACGCGGAAAATGCTAGAGGAGCTGGTGAGTGGAACCCACGGCGAGCCGCTGCAGATCGGACGAGTGATTCTGCATTGCTATATTCCTGGAGTGACATTTCAAGAAACGGTGGCGAAGGAAAATCGCGCCTCGTTGCGCTTTCACAAGCTGGCGATTGATATCATCACTCAGATCCAGCAAATATCCGCGAAAGACAGCGACGAAGATGATGCCGAAGGAACTGCACGCCAGGAAAATTCATTGATGCTGTTGGGTTTGATCCAGAATATTTGTCTACAGGCTCCAGGTCTTGTGGACGAACGCCAGCGTGTCATCTCCTTTGTCTTCTCGACAGTCATGGTTGGACGACGAGAAAGCGAGCTTGAGGAGCAGGAGAAACCGAGTGAATTTAGAGATCAAGAGTGCGTGAGGCTCGCGCGATTTCTTGCAAGCTATTCCCGCAACTCCAAGCTAAAATACCGTCAGTTCGCTGTGGAGCTTCTTGGCCGCTTTGTTGTGGAAGCTAGGTTCTGGAAGGTGAAAGAGGACGAGCTCCCTGAAGCCTTGCTCGCGTACTCGGGCGTAGGTTCATTGCTGGAGGTGCTCATCGATCGTGCTCGAGATAAGATGTCTCAAGTTCGCACAAAGGCAATTGCTGGTATCTCATCCATGCTGACGCTGGGTTTGTCCAACCTAGCTGTTGATGGCGATGGTGACGAGCAAATGAACGATGATAATGGTTCTGAAGCAATTGCGGCCTCACTGCAAAAATTATTATACGAGTCATCGACTGATGCCGAAGGAAATAGGGTGCTTGAGAAAACCCCATTGATGCAGCGGCTCGTTGAGCTCTTCCGCGAGCGTCTAGTGGACGACAAGACCTTCGTGCGGAGGGCTGCGGTGCAAGCACTAGAAGCACTCTTGACAGCACACTCAGGCCCCACAGTACTCGATTCTTCAAGGAAGGACTTGTTTGACATTCATGCTCGTTGCACCGATTCCTCGGTCGTTGTCCGCGTGCAATCCATCAAGTCACTGACAGCCATTCTTCTCAAGTTTCCGGGCGACGACGAAGCCCAGAAAATATGGAACCTCGGTGTGCTCCCGCTGTGTGTTGACCCCGAGACGAGTGTGCAGACTTGCGCCCTTGAAGCTGCTGGGCGAGTTGTGTTTGACCGAGTTATAACATGGTACGACTCGCGTCGCAACAAGGCTCAGCGAGAGACCCTCGAGTCTGTTTGGATGCTGGTTTCACACCTAGATGGTGTTATGGCTCGTTGCATACAGAAAGCGATGCGTATGCTGATCAAAAGTGAAAAGATTGATGTTGAAAAGTTTGTCAAGGCATGCATATTCGCCATCGAGGAAAGTGTGAGTCCATACAACTCTGGAGAAGAGGTGCAAGAAGAAACTGAAGATGATGCCACCCGTCGACTTTTGACACGTTACTGGGGCTTCAGCTGGATTGTGTTGGAGGAGTTAGCACACACGGGCAATTTGATTAAAGCTGTGAAGGGGAAACAACACAATCTAAGGATTGTCGTGGAGTGCTGGAACAAATTGCAAGACCAGGCACTGCCCATTGAATTTAACGAGGGTTCCAAGCGAATTTTGCGGGTGATTGCCGCAGTTTCGACTGTAATTGATGCGCAAGATGCTAAGTCAATTGCGGACGGTATTTTGGCGTCATTGCATTCATTTGCCGTCCCGCTGAATGTAATTACCGATGGTATTCTGGCCTTAAACAGTATTTGCAAGGCCAAAGCTCCATCACCGGAAAAGAGCCGTGACATTAGCTTCGCATGGGGTAAGACACTACTGGACTTGTGCGAATCAAACCTTCGGAAGTGCTTTGAAAGTAGCCCGGACAGTGTGGAGGAGGAGACAGCGATGCTGCAGAAGCAGCTTATCTCCATTGGTGAAGTGGCTTTACTTGAGTTCGACAAGGATGCCGAGAAAACTAGCGAAACAGCACTCCTTCCGGTGAGCTCGAGTCTGAAGTCGCTGGTTCAGCTCTTCTTGCCTCCGAAATTCGTGCCGAATAGCGTTGCCATTAGCCAGTCCATTTCACAAGCTACTGGAGAAAGCGATGAAGACGAGATGGTAACTTCCGTCATGTCGGAGCCCGTGCCGCTACCAACTCCTGTTCGTGTGTGTGCTTTCGTGACTCTCGGTAAGCTGTGCTTGCGCGATAAGGATTTGGCGAAGAAGTGTGTGACTATGTTCATTCGCGAACTGCGCACTTGCGATGAGCAAGACATTCGATCTAATATCCTGCTGATTCTGGGCGATTTGTGCATTCGGCATACATCCCTTGTGGATGCCTATGTTCCCACCATTGCCTTATCACTGTTGGACGAAAGCCGCTTGCTACGCAGAAGCGCGCTGCTGCTGTTCTCGCAGTTGATCCTTCAGGACTACATTAAGTGGCGTGAATCGTTGCTACGGTTTTTCCTTCGTGCGGCGGTTGACGAAGATGAGGAAATCGCGAACCTAGCTCGTCATGTTCTCTGTGGGCCGTTGCTGCAAAAATCTCCTCATATCTTCACGAATAAGTTCATCGAGATGATCTTTGTTTTCAATGGCGTGGATGGTGACAAACTGAGATTCTCGGAGCCTTTTGAGGAAGAAGGCACACGCGAGCTCGCACTTTTGGGCAACGCTCTCTACCCACGACGAGCAAAACTTTACAACTTTCTGTTGGAGAATTTGACGGACGAGCAAAAGCTACAGATATCGATGAAACTTTGCAACGAAGTTTTAGAAGAAGTCATGGATGGCACACTTCCGCTGTGCGATAACCCGTCGCAAATCACTGATCATTGCACGGAAGCCGTCCTCAAGGACACTTTTGCAATACTGTGCTCTCCCGAGATTAAGTTGACGACTTCGAAGGATGACGAGGATGAGGCTGAGGGTGAAGACACTGGAGCGAGCGCTAGCGTCGCGTCACAGATAGCTGCAGCGAAGGGCAAACTGCTTTCCAAGATGTCCAAGAAGAATTTCCTTGAGAATGTCGTACCTGTGCTTATCGGTCTGAAGCACACGCTCGAGTCGAAACATAGTCCTTTGACTCGCTACTTGCTGCACTACATCCGAGAGCTGTTCAAGATGTACCGCCAGGAGGTGAAGGATATCTTCATGAACACGGACCCGCAGATGGCTATGGAAGTGGAGTACGACTTGCGGCAATTAGATCTGCAGCAACAGCAACAGAAGCAGTCGTCGCGCCGCATGACCTACGCACCAAGTGATGTCCAGGCAGCTCCGATGTCGCCTACAACCAATGAAGGTGTCAGTGTTTCTCGTGAACCCCATACACCGCAGGAGGAGTTATTGGAGGCAAGCCACACTCCTGTCCGCTTGCGCAGCGATGAAAACAGTCGACGACGTCGGAGTCTGTCGGCGTCACCGACACGAATTCGCAATAGTGTGAAGCCACGTGATGTGTCTAACGAGGAAGACCGTCAGGAATCGCCAAAGAATTCGACATTGCTTTTTTCGCCTAGCCAGGGCCACCCCGCCAACGAAAACTGGCAGGTGACCGCGAAGTCACCTTCGGTTGACAAGCCTCAAAGGCGCGGACAAAAGGAGTTTACCCAGGAGGACCTCGAAGGCCGCATGAAGAAGGATCTCGCTACCGCTTTCGACTCAGCTGGAGATTCCGATGACTCGGATATTGCGCCACCGACAGTGAACACGTCTCGACGCAGGGCAAAGGCGAAAACCAAGGCCAAGACAAAGACAAAAAAGAAATCCAAGGTCGCTGCCGAAGAGGAAATGGCAGAAGAGGAGGCAGAAAATGAAGACGAAGTGGTGTCGTTGCCCCTCAAGAAGAAAGCCAAGAAGAAAACGAAGCAGAAGCCCGACGCCACCACTGCAAGTACTCGTTCGAAGCGCAAACGCAAGTAGTATAGCCATAACGTTTCTGTCACGTACTTGTAAGTCCAATGCACATCGCATGAATTGAGCTGCTTTATCGTTAGAAGCTCCTCAGTTCCTGTCCGCTTATCTAATGACGCCGTTGCTCACAGGCGCCGTGCAGGGACCCGCGGACGTGCCGAAGACGTGCTCCTTCCACTTGGCCACGCCGTTGTCGTCCGTCTTCAGGTCGTCTCCCAGCACCGTGAGCACCTTCTTCTTCTCCACCTGCGCGGGGGAGAACGGCTCGCCCGTGAGACCTTCGAACGTGATGCGTTCACCGATCTTGGCGCCCTCAGGAGGCGTCACAAAGGCCACCTTCTCCTTGCCGTCCTCCAGTGGAACCGCAGCACACATGACCATTCCGTGGCTACGGAAACCCACGAGGTTGCGCGGCTTGAGGTTGCACAGCACGAGAACGCGACGGTTCTGCATCTCCTCGAGCGAGTAATGATACACGAGACCACTGGCGATCTGACGGGGCTCGTCCTCGCCCAATCGATCTCCTCGCAGTACAATTTGTCGGCCGTGTCGTGCTTCCAGACCTTGACGATCTGCCCCACGCGGATGTCCAGTTTGGTGATCTCCGGCTGGTTGGGGTCGGCAGCGGGTGCTTTGGCCGGCTTGGGGGCCTTGGGCTTCTTGGCCTTGGGCTTCTGCCCCTTCTTGTCCGCCTTCTGCTGCTGCTGGTTGCCAACGGGGGCGTTGGCGTCGATGCCCAAGTCCGTCTCCACGGCGCTGATGAGGCTCTGGATCTGCTCGGCGGCGCTGCTCATGATAATACGACGAGTCTACTGGAGAGAAAGTTGCGTAGTGAGTGAGGTGGTTGATGGACGACGTCAAGTGTACCTGGATTATGGTACATGTGGGAAGATGGCTACATGGATGAGCAAGGTGTGTGTTGGCAACGTTACTATTACCGAGGAGGTTGGTGTGGCAAGTGCTTAAAACTCACTGGATGAGCACCATCCAGCTGATGAAGAGGTAGAAGAGCAGCACGGGGTACACGGTGAGCGCCTTGCGCTTCGGAGGAACCAACTTGGACATGAACACGACCGATGCTGCAGGAATTAATCGCGTTTGTTGACACAAATTGAAGCGTTAGTACGTCATTCAACCAACATCGGAGCAGTTGGCGACCAAGACGCACCTCGCGTAGACCAGAGGAAGCCCACGCCGACGATAACCATACGCAGCAAGATGTGCGAGACCACCACCTTGGCCAGCATGCACACCAGCGTGGCAATATTTAATGGGAACACGCAGTAGCCCAACACGCACACGCTCTGGAAGAAAGATCTGCAGTACATCACACACCACCTCCATCAGCAACAACTCCACATTCTCAAAACCACCTTTGAAAGCCACCAACGCACATGGTACTGCCAAGCAACTGCGCGTTCACCGTGACGATTGCAGCGCCCACCCAGATCACCACAAAAACTCCCGTAAACACCATCGCCGACTGCGCCGCAGGAGCCGTGACACTCAACATACTGCACAATTTACCCCAAAAGCCACGAAAACCCCTCGTCAATCACCAAATATCCCTCCAAGGCGCTAAATTCCTCAGTCACGTACATGGAGAGCGTCAGACACAGCAGCAACGGGCCCCAGAGGTCCCCTGCAAGCACAAAACAGCACCACAATGTCAAAATATGGACGACAAGCCTCTCTCAGATCTGATTCCGCGTCTCCTACAGTCCCGTAGTGCCTTGAGCGTCTCCTCCGACGTGTTGCTGGGCATGAGCACCACACGCAGCTTGCCGCCGACAAGCCGCAGGTCGCGGAGCTGCCCGAAACGAGAGACCACGCGTCCACAAGGGAAAAAAACATTAGAACGAGTTCAAGAGGGTCCCTAGATGCCGGAGCGGCGGCTGCGTACGATGGTCGTGGACACAGGCTCGTCCAGCGTGTTCTCCTCGGCCGATGGGAGGCTGATGCTGCCAGAGACGAGCTCCACGCCCGCCGAGTCGCTCGCCTTCTTGTCGTCCGCCATGTCGATCTGAAATGTCAAGGTTGGATGCCTCTTGCACGAATATTCCGATTGGGAATTTCTCAGTTGACCTCGGACTGACTAAGAACGCTGACTTTCGGCAGCACTACATGATGCGCTTTCATTTGCTGGTTGTACATGCTGCTTGATGCGTTCATTGTAGTAGAAGAAACGCGTTGGAGGGTTATTAGTGTAGTGTATCATATTGCGAGTTGACAACGTTTACGCCGGTTTTCCGGTCTTGAAAAAGTTGTTTCCTGCAGCGACATCTCGATTGCATGTGCGAGTGGCTTTTAACAGCTCGAGCTGCTTTGCAATCCTGTAGATACTTCTCGCATTGATGTGTGATGAAGTGCTGTGAGAGATCATTTCTGTCCGAGACCAACATTACCAGTCGACCAATTTTTCTAACTAGCTACACGACTGGGCCTCAACCAAGCTGCACACTATGAACGCAGAGCAAAATCCACGGCAGTCTGAACCCACTCGACCGTTTACAGGCTTTTCTGAGTCGCCCGCTCTCGGGTAATCGTTTATGAGACGCCATTGGCTGCATCGCTTGTCCGCAGCACATTCGCCATCTGGCGCTCGCCCGCGTACTCCGCTTCCTCCTCCTCCAGCTCCCCGCCTGCTCCATGGGCTGCGCGTCCAGTAGCGAGGCCTTCCAAGCCATCCCAGACAGCTACCACTCCGTCGGTGCGTTACCTCTTCTCTCGTTTTATTGGTATCGTACGCCTAACCGTTGACAAATGCCATCGGTCTTGGGCTCATAGAGGAAGTGCAGAAAGCTCTGAGGTGAGTGGCCCCAGACGATAGCGGGCCTTTAGACACCCTGAGGCGTGGCATTTGACTGATTCTGTATGGGATATACGTCTTTTGTCAACAGGGAAGTGGGGCTCCAGTCGTCGGACCTGATTATCGCAGTACGTGGAGTTGTCTTTCGGTGTTGGGGCTTGCAGTTCCGACGTTGAGACAACAGCGCGGTTGGCGTCTGCAGTGCTGCGGACATGTGATGTGGTGTCTAACAGTTGATGGTCTCTGGTGGTTGTCCTTTTGTTTTGGTGTAGGTGGACTTCACGGAATCCAACTTGGTACGAGGGAAATAGTGATGCTGCAAATGCGTCCTACGCTATAGCTAAGATGGCTTTGTTTACTGCGATTTGTAGCGGAAGGGTCAAGAGACTTTTGAAGGGCGTTCGCTGCACTATGTTGACAAGACTGGGAGGGTGAGAAACCCGTACCAGGTACGTCAAAGCATCTTGGTGAAATTGCTGACGTGGGGATGTGACTAACGATTTACTCTTGTAGATGGTTATTTCAGCCATCACTCGCGTGTTCGAGCTTTTTGATGATGACGACTCGATCCCAGCTTTTGGCTACGGTGGATACCCGCAGCGTCCACTTGAGCAGCGGTATTTCCCCTTTGTGGAAGGCCGCGGATGCGAGCTTGACGAGGTCCTCCAGCGCTATTTCGCGATTGCTTCTACAATGGAGCTCAACGCCTCAGCCAGCTTTGTGCCAGTGATCCACGAAGCCATTAAAATGGTGAAGAAATCCCGACGGTACCACATCCTGATCATCATTTCCAATGGCCACATCGATGACCCTGCAATGGCTCGGAGGGCAATCGTGGAGGCATCTGAGTACCCGATTTGTACGTGCAATGTGCTTGAAGCAGTATAATTGTGCCGAAACTAACACATATATGTCGTGCCCTATTAGCAATTGTTATGGTCGGAGTAGGTGATGGTCCTTGGACAATGATGAGAGAGTTCGATGACCAGCTCCCCGAGCGTCAGTTCGACAACTTCCAGTTTGTCAACTACAACACGATTCCGAGAGGCAATCTCAACAATCCAGATGGGGGGTTTGCGATGCAAGCGCTAATGGAGATTCCAGGTAAGTTGTCGATTGACGTGTGAAATTGCCTCGAATTGCTTCTAACGTTACGCCATAAATGTTCCCTGCCCCCACAGAGCAATACAGTCGAATCCGAGAGCTGGGATTGATCAAACATTGAACTGATTAATGATGGCACACTTACATTTTTCGAGTTGCCGCTGGTAGCTGTGAAACCCCGAACGTTGGACGGCGTTGAGGAAAGAGCAGATTGATCATGAAGAATCGTGGTGCATATCCTCAGATAATACAAACGACCACACCACACACAAACCCTCGACACAAATTTCCCTTGTCGATCAAACGTGTCATGATTAATAAACACAGAGCTGGTGCCCATTGCTTGGCGTGCCGTGATCTACTGCTTAGTCATTGTGCTGCACAAGTTGTACAGCACCAGTAAGCTTAGCTGAGCAGAAAAGCGCCAAATACCTAGTCGAAGCAGCCTTGCGTGTCCACCCGTTGTCTTTAACCCAATCGGGCAGTGAACATCTTGCAAATTCTATTCACAAGATTGCGTCCACTACAGATAGGCGGTGGTACCGTATCACAAAAGGCTGTCGGATTTCCCGTCGTGCTTCAGTTCCTCTGTGGCGATTGTAGGGCAGCGCTGAGGCAATGGATCATTCATAAAGTTACTACGTTCCCAGCACTCCATTCCAGTTTCCTCAATTCTGCAACCATGGCCACCGCCCCGCGCACCGTCAACACCTTCGCCGCCTACGAGAAATCCGGCGAGCTCAAGCCCTGGCAGTACACGTCGCGTCCGCTCGGCGACGAGGACGTCGAGATCAAGATCTCGCACTGCGGTATCTGCGGCTCGGACATCCACACGCTCGACAGCGGTTGGGGCCCGACCCAGTACCCCGTCGTCGTTGGCCACGAAATCGTCGGCGAGGTGACGGCTGCCGGTGCCAAGGTGACCAACATGGCTGTGGGTGACCGCGTTGGTGTGGGTGCTCAGGTCTGGGCGTGCCAGAACAAGGACGCCGACAAGCCGTGCCAGGACTGCGCTGATGGAGAAGAGTCTTACTGTGACCGCGCTGTGCCGACGTACAACGCCAAGTACGAGGATGGTGCCATGGTGTACGGCGGCTATGCTGACTACGTGCGCGTGTCGAGTGCGTTCGCTTTCAAGATTCCGGACAACATCCCGTCGGACGTCGCAGCTCCGTTGTTGTGCGCCGGCACGACCGTCTTCTCGCCGCTGAAGCACCAGAACGTTAAGGCTGGTGACCGCGTTGGTGTCATTGGCGTTGGTGGTCTTGGTCACCTGGCCATTCAGTTCATCCGTGCGCTGGGGGCTGTCCCCGTCGCGTTCTCGCGCTCGGCCAACAAGCGTCAGCAGATCCTGGACCTGGGTGCTGAGGAGTTCTACAACCTGAGTGACCCGGAGGACGCGAAGAAGGCTGCCAACTCGGTGAACACGCTGATCCTGACGGCGGATGCCAAGGGCATGCCGTACAACCAGTACCTGGGTCTTCTCCGTAAGCGTGGCACGCTGGTCATGCTCGGTTTGCCGAACGACGAGATCAAGTTCTTGCCTGCGTTTGTTGTGGCTCGCGGTATCCGTGTGGTGGGCAGCCTTATTGGCAGCATTGAGGACATTGAGGACATGCTGAAGCTCGCGTCCGAGAAGAACGTTCGTCCGATCATCCAGAAGCTGCCGATGGCCAAGGTGAACGAGGGTATCACGATCATGCGTGAGGGCCGTGCTCGTTACCGTGTTGTGCTTGAAAACTAGGCGGCTCCATGGCCGGAGGATGTCAAGCGTAGTCTTGTGCATCTAAACACAATTCATTAGAGATCATAGAGTTTACTTAGAGATCAAGGTATTCTCGTGTGTTCCGACTACGCTTCATACTCGGCCCTGAGCTCTGGTGTTGAAGTGCCCAGAGCGCTGACTTGCTCATAGCGGGGTTCTCACCACGGAGTTCACCGGACATGATTGCACCACCACATGCAACTTCGTTCCTACTGTCTCGCTGGGGCGGGCTTATTATCGAGGACTATATAGGATTTTCATCGAGGAACATGGCAAAATGATGGTTAATCGAGGAACACCGCCCAAAACGGATTTTTCAACGAGGAAGGACTCATGCAGAAGTACAGGTGAATAGCAGCAAACGTAGCAACAGAGGCCGTAACAAATCGAGAAGTGCAAATGTATTGAGCTGCATTGTGCCAGCACTGCCTAAACACAAATGCTACCCTCCGTCGAGTCGGGAGTTCTCTCTGGCTCAAAGAAAATGGGACCCGTGATGTCCGCGCCGTGGATATAGGCATCATGGACTAACTCTGCGAGTGTGTTGCAATCAACCTGAAGGCGACGCAAGTCAGAAAACTTGAGCAGCCAAAAGTAAAGCCCAGAGTTTTCTGCCCATGAGATGACCTTGCCCAGCAAGTTGTGCATCGGTCCAGCGATGTCGTTCTTGGAAATTGGGAACTCCTTCATGACAGTCCAATTAATGGGCGCTAAAGGATGTCGTAGAAACTCACGAGTGAGTGCGTCAACAGAAAACTGGTGTAACTCGGCACCATCAGCCGATAAGGCTCCCTTCGGCTTTCGCTGACCCCCACTTGGTTTGCGTACTGGTAACGCCTTCAGCATTCCGTCCACAGAGATATCTCCTTGTAAAACCATTGCTGCTATAATATGGCAACATTGCCAGCCTGTGTGAACGAAAGTCTTGCACTCGCACGAGTATTTAGCTCGTATGCTTTCAATCTGCACCAAACATTTGCACGTGATCAGTGAAAACGTTAATTGCAGGTAAGGACACTGAGCTTACCTGGCAAATCGAGAACTTCGGCGTGGCAGATAATCGGACAGTTTTCTCTAGATGCAATAAACGCACATGATATAGCGACAAACAGTAAAGTTGCGCCTTGAACACCGTGGTATCTCGCGGAAGCTTGCCATTCAACGAGTTCAAGTACCTATCACAAACATAGTTAGAATATTAGACTACGCTGACGCTCCTCGGAGCTACAGTACTGCTGTGAACTTCGAAATCGTACCGCTGCGCTCGCTGCCGATTAATGGGGGCTCCATGAATATTGGTTGTCGTGACAAGAAAATCTGGTGCGTTGAAAAGAATGCCTGTGAGCACCTTTGTGTAGGGCGCCTTCACCGAGTAGTAATTCTTATTATTCAGAAGGAGTCGTTGGGCATTTTCCACCTCAACGCTTATCAGAGGACCTGACACAACAACAACAAACACAGAGATCAGTAAAGGTTAAAATTGTCGGTGCCACTTCCAGAATTGGTTCGTGCCTTCACAGAAATGTCGGAGCTCTAACTGGATTGCTTGATCTTCTTGATGCTTCAGAACGCGAGGCAGCGAGTCGTTCAGAACGACAGCAGTACTTGCACGAAGTGAATCGATGCAGGTTTCCTTGATGACTTTGTGGTGGGATTCGATCGCATTTTGAGAAGGAGTCAAACCAGGTACAGCAGCAGTGTAGAACCAGTTTCCCCACATACTGCCCATGTAGTACTGCTGCATCCAGTCGGCATAGTCACCTTCTCCTTGTTTACGCCAGTAGTCGAGAAAAATCTTACCCAGAGCATTGTACTGCTTTCTGGAGCGCGCTTCCACGAGGTACTGAATGTTCACCAGCACGTTGGTCTCATAAAACTCCATGTCTTTCAAGCGGCTACGGTTTTCGCGGCTCTTCCTGCTGAAATGCGGATAGCAATTCAGCAGAATAATCTCGGGCCATACCTCCACGAATGCGTTAGCTATTCCAGCCGTGCGGTCCAAGCTGCCGTACGCTAACTGTAAATCGATTCCAAAGAAAAGCTGTGCGTACTTCTGTACTGAGACAAACATGGTAGTGTATGCTACCTGGTGCTCGGTTCTAACGAACATGTACACCCACGGTAGGAACGTTTTGCTGTACTGGGTTCGGTCGTAGTGAGATCCATACGTCCCGAAATCAACCAAAGTCCATCCACCTGACAAACACAGCACATTTATTTAATCAAAGATACCCAGGACAACACCCGCATTGAAATAAAAACTAGATAGCCATACCAAAATGGAGCTTGTAGGTTCCGTCCGTGGCGCCGATGATGCCATCGCTGCACTGACCATTATGAGCGTAGAGTACGTTCCTGAAAATTTGTCGTGACGTTACCACAAGTCCAAAACACGAGTCCTTCTTGCCGTTTTCGGTGGTGATGGCATGCTCGAAGCATTCTAAAACAAGGAGCTCGTGTCGAAAATATCGAGAAAGCTTGTAAAATGTTTGGGCATCACAAGCAGCATCAAAATCCCCCAACCAAAGAAATCCCCACCATGGAGGAAAAACTCAGCTCTTGTTGAGCACATGCGAGGAAATGCCCACTCCAAAAGCTTCGCAATGTTCTTGATCTCCCATCCATCTAAAAGGTAAACATACAGGATTAAGGTTTTCAGTAGCACATGTTGGCGTATTAATCTGTAAGCAAACTTTGAGCAAACCATACCTGCCAGCGACGACTTCAAATGTGCCTTATGATTCTTAAGCTGGGTAGTATCTGGAAGAATGCTGCTCAGTTCAGGAAGAGCAGCGTATCGTTCTTGAAGAATCTTACGGCACTTTTTGGGACCACAGCCAAGCAATATATCGGCAACTTCTAACTTGAAGGCTCCGTGAATGCCTCGCTTTTTGGCGTTTGTGCCGTCCACCCCATGTTGCCCTGCGTGTTCTATCTTGAATTCTACGTCTCCATCCTTGCGTAGTCGGAGTCGCTTACCGCAGTCTTTGTGTGAGATGCACTTATACACACGCTGTCCGTGACCTTTCTTCCTGTAGTTGTAAGAGAACTTGTGCGTGCTGCTATCAAATGTATCGATCCCGGATTTTGCTGCGCGAAGTGTATTGAACGTCGAAGTATGCACAAACACTCGGCGTCTGGTGGGTGGGACAACCTCCTCCTCGTCCGACGACGCAAACGCGACGTCGCTTTCGCTTCCGTATGCTATATCGTTGCCGTCCATCTCTGCTGGTTACGCATTATCACACACCGCAACAAGATTCGTTAGATTTACGGCACAAAACCATCCCAGAACGCCGTGCAATTTTACGTACACGAACACCTCCAGTCTCAAAACCAAATCGCTAGGACAGGCAGCGACTGGTTCTATCTGAGAGAGCCCGCCAGCCCTGGTGCACTAGTGGCTTTGGTCCAGTTGCGTGAATGGCTGGAAATCACGTGCAACAGGTCCTCGGCAAATCGCTAAAGCATCATAGGTCCTCGCGTTTCATCCTTTTTCTAATTTCCTTGAAAATCATACTTTGTTTCCTCGAAAATAAGCTACATCCCTGTCTCGCTTCCTGAATCTGTTGATGACCTGCTTCATCAATTCTCGAAAGAGATACGCAGGACACAATTGAAATACCAACACTGGTAATGGAAGCTATCTTGCTAAGGAGCTGCATTGCCTTGCGTGTAGCAGTAGCTCGCATAATGACGGTGATTGCAGGAAGGCTTGCTTGTACAGTATTACGAAGGGCAAAGGTTTACGCGGCGAGGGTCAAGTAATCCAACTTTAGGATTACTTTACCCGCGCTGGAGCTCCTGCTATTCTACATGTAGTAAAGCAGACATTGCAGTAATTACTCAGGATGAGAGGAGGAAACGCGGCTCTTACTGTGCTCTGCGTAGCTCTGGCATTGCTGCTCAGTGGGTATTCCCTTCCGTCATTTTTCGCTCCGCCACCAAACAAACAAGTCGAAACCAACTTCCAGCAAGAAATGGTGGCTCCATCCAAGCACGCTCTCGTCGTCGGTGCATCCTCCGGTATCGGTCTGGGTGTTGCAAAGGAGCTTGCGCCTATTGTGGCCAAGTTGACGCTTTGTTCGAGGTCGTACCCGTCGGAATTGATGGAGACGATCAAGACGGAGAACCCGAACGTGGAGGTGGTTCACGAGAAGTTGGATGTGTCGTTATTGCATGAAGTTCGCAAGTTCACGACGAGGCACGCAGAGACGCAGTTTGACTGGATCGTGATGAGTCCAGGAATCATGACTCTGAAGGGCCGAACGGAGACATCGGAGGGTCTGGACGTAAAAATGGCGACGCATTATTACGGACGGTGCGCTTCATTATTACTGTTGAGTTGCGCGGATGAGGTTGCGTAACTTTGTTGAGTCTGTGTTGATGTTTGTTTGGACAGGTTTATGCTGGTGCACGATTTGCTAAAGGGTTTGAACCGACCCGGTGTCCGAGTTCTCAACATTCTGTCTGCTGGTGAGGGCGGTAAAATCGACGTGAACGATCTCGACCTCAAGCATACGTACTCTGGTACACGCTGCGCCGCCGCGACGACGCAATATTCGTACGTTAACTCTGGTCGCATTGTCTTCTTGCAAAGCTGACTTGTGTGTGTGCGTACTTGATGCCGCAGAGACTTGATGACTCAAGCTCTCTCTGAACACGCCCCCAACGCCTCCTTCATGCACGCGTTCCCCGGGGTTGTAAACACTGGCTTGTTCAAGCAACTGCCCTGGTACATGCGAATGCCGATCACGGGGCTAGCTGCTGTGTTTGCTCGTACTCCTGAAACCTGCGGCAAATACATGGTCTCGGCGCTTTTGAACGAAGACTACGCAAAGGGTTGGAAGCTGCTCAATCAAAACGCAAAGGAGACGACGAAGACCAAATACCACACAGACGAGCTCAAAGACATCGTCTGGGAGCACACGCTTAAAACCATTGACGATGTCATGAAGCTGCGAAGTGGCTGAGAATCGTTTTTGCTTTCGACTGAATCTAGCTACACAATTTCATCTTGAAGACGATTGACTTGCTTGTTCTTCTGCTTTAGAATACCGTCGATGGTCTTCAGGGTGTGCTTCCAGACCGCGTCCTTGAGATACTCAGTCTGGTATTGCGTTGCAGGTACTTCCTGTGCGTTTTGGTCGAGCAACTTCCAGCCGGTTGCGTAGTTGTCGTTGAGCAGTGCTGACACCATGTGCTTGGCGCAGGTCTCCGGAGTACGAGCAAATACTGCTGCTAGTCCCTTGAAAGGCAGGCGAACGTACCGTGGGGCGTTGTTGGCCACTCCAGTGCTTACGAATCCAGGCGATGCGTGCATGAAGGAAGCATTCGGAGCCCGGTCAGCGAAAGCTTCAGCCATGAGGTCACTAGGTATACGCGGCATCCAAAAATGTTAGCACTTCACCTCGCCGACGACGATCAAAAGAGATAACACGAACACCAACGTACGAGTATTGCATTGTGGTCTGCGCGCAGCGTCTGGGCGAATAAGTGCGTTTGAGGTCGAGGTCGTCAACGTCAACAGCACCGCCTTGGCCTCCACCGAGTACGTTTAGAACGCGCACACCAGGGCGGTTCAATCCCGCCAGCAAGTCGTTAATCAGCATGAACCTATGCACAATATCATCATCCCCAAGAGTAGCGGGCATCAGAGTGACTACCCGACTTCACATGGAACTGCAGCGTGACAGCAGCTTACCTTCCGTAATAGTGCGTCGCCATTTTCACGTCCAGACCCTCCGATGTCTCCGTTCGGCCATTCATATTGAAGACGCCCGGGCTCATCACGATCCAGTCGAACTGCGTCTCTGCGTGCATCGTCGTGAACTTGCGAACTTCATGCGATAACGACACATCCAACTTCTCGTGAACCACCTCCACGTTCGGGTTCTCCGTCTTGATCGTTTCCATCAGTTCCGACGGGTACGACCTCGAACAAAGCGTCAACTTGGCCACAATAGGCGCAAGCTCCTTTGCGACACCCAGACCGACACCGGAGGATGCACCGACGACGAGTGCGTGCTTGGATGGAGCCACCATTTCTTGCTGGAACTTGGTTTCGACTTGTTTGTTTGGTGGTGGAGAGAAAAATGACGGAAGGGAATACCCACTGAGCAGCAATGCCAGAGCCACGCAGAGCACAGTAAGAACCACTTGCCCTGTCGGCATAGACTTAGAGTGAGAATGAGGGCAACGAAGGAGCTTTCTGTGATTACTTGATCGCTTCCTCTGAGTTCCCCTGGCCGTAAACTAGCATATTAGTCAGTGTAGATCGCACTAATCAATGTACTTACGCTGCCAGTGTTCTTGCTCGAGATTTCTACGTGCTCGTATTGTTGCACCGTACCGTGGACTCTTATCGCGAGCAGTCTTACACTTGCAACCTTAGTGGTTCAACTCCCACGTCTTGAGTTGTCTCTCTCTTTAAAGGCACCTCTTATGCCTTGTAGAGTTGTGAAAAATTTAACGGAGTGACTGCTGTCACATACTGGTTCACGAGAAAGTACGCGTATGTGGTGAGTAAGTGACTGACTAGCACTCACGGGTTAGGGCGAAAATAAATAAAATTTCTCCTCTTAAACTTAATTATAACCTCTTAAACATGATAGGGGTGTTTTCGACGGCCACCACTCGTTTATTCCACTTTCAGTAAACCAAACGGCAGACGAGGCAATAAGGGTCCCTGCTGAAGTGAATTCCGTGCAGGCCCCGTCTCCAGGGACTGTCACACAGATGCAGAAGGTATGGCACGAGTGAACTAGTCAAACCTATTATCGTACAACGAGTTCTAAACAATTTGTTTGAATGTACATATTGCAGCACGCTAGACAAGACGAACTGCCGCCTGAGACACCTGCTAAGCTACGACGCACGGATTCCGCTTCACCGGAACGATCGCGGGCGACTAACGCAGTCCTCCCGGCTACCATCCCTGCTCTGACTGCCTGTCAGTGCGCAACAATGGCTACGACGACGTTTTACCATTGGGATGCCTTTTTCGCAGCATTTGAGGATTACTGTAGCTCAACGTTTCAAGCGTTTAGGTACACGGTAACCTGGCTATTCATAATTTATATTAGCTAACCTATTTGGATGTTGTTTGAAGAAAGCGGAGTAAAATTAGCGCGAGCAGCAGGAACAAGAACACAAACCGAGCATGGCAGTACGATACGTCGATGGGAGATATCTACCAGCTTATTTTCGTTTGTACGCATGGATGGGAGCAACGATCGCGAGGTACTTGAACAGCATTTGTTTGTGACTTCTAATTTAAGTTAAGCCGGCTGACTGTCGTTTTGCTTTTCACTTGTTACATGTCAATTATTTGTAGGCAAAGGAAAACGACCTGTACAGCATTTTCGGTCGGCAGATTGCAAGGCTCAGATTATAGCAACTCAAAAGCCGATTAAGGTTAACGACGGTGAGTTTCGCTTTGAAATTCACATTACACTGCAAAATACTGGTCACTCCCTCCCAGTGAATGAACGTATTTGGCGTGCGTACGCTGAAAACCGCCGTGTTGACGACCCTGAAATTGTCAGCATGGTTCGCGAGTTTGTGGCAGCCGGTTCAAAGTTCAAGCGCATCCATTGCTATGTTGCAGAACACTCAGGTACGTTGTGAATGTTTGAGTATTTCCATAATTATTGACTTCTTGTGTGTAGTAAAGCTAATTATTTATTTGTTAGTCGTTATGGAAACAGGAAAACACGTTACGTTGACTGATGTGCGAAATATGATACAGAGTATCAAACTCGAAACGAAGCATGAGAGTGTAGAAGATCGAGTTCAGCATTTGCTCGACGACTTCCGTGAAAACGATTCAGGCAACGCGGCGCGCATATGTGTCAACGAGATCGGTGTTGCCGCGTGCTTGGTTTTTCAAACTGCAGGGATGCGGAAGCTGTTCTCTCTTTTTCCGGAGGTCCTTGTTGATTCGACACACAAAACGAATGATCTTCGCTACAAGCTTTTTTCTTTCATGGTGACCGACGCATTTGGCAAAGGCCAATTCGCACAACATGCGTTGATGGACCAAGAGACCAGTGACAATATGGAACTTGCAGTGTCATTATTTCAAGAGCACAATCCGGGATGGCAGAACGTCGAAGTCATCATGGTATGGTGTGTTTGAAAGAATCGCGATATGTTGTATCTACCGTGTTAACATCTCGTGTTTCAATTTTGGTAGGTAGACAAGGACTTGACCGAGGTTGATGTACTCGAGAGATTGTTTCCTAATGCAAGGGTTCTACTATGCCGTTTCCACGTGCTTAAATGGTTCAAGACAATCAAGAGTACGATTATTTTGTCAGTGGATGGATGCGCTGTTTACTAACTGTGTTCGCCGCTATCACCAGATGATTCGCGGTTTGAGCTACAGGTCTCTTCAAAATGAGATGCTGCTAAGTGTACGCCAAATGGTCTACGCAAAAAGCGACGAAGACTACTCTACATCACGCGACGCGTTGTTTAAATTGCTGCAACAAACTGTTTCTTCGCAGGCGGAGTCTACAGAAAGTCAGCGCCATGCCCACTCAGATGGAAAAAACTGTGATGCTTTCGCCACGAGGCCAAATGATGCAATGAATTTGCCCACTTACTCGAATGATGGCATCGACGGAGGAACGAGTACTCAAGACACTCATCCATTCATAAGATACTTTAAGGACAATTGGGACTCGTGTCAGCAGCGTTGAGTGGAGTACAAGAGAGCAGATCTTCCTCATCTAGGCAATCACACCAACAATCGCCTCGAATCTGCATGGGGAAAAATGAAACCAGACCTCAACTCGGCAGCACCCCTTGACGAATGTATTGAGACTGTTATTGCTCTGCAGATGCTGAAGGAAAGCGAGTTCCAGGCAGAAACAAATGTATATTTTTCAGGCCAATTTTTACTTGAAGTCACTCGTCTAACTGTGGTTTGCATGACGTAGGCAATTGGCGAGGTGGTGAACATTGAATACGACGAAGAGATGGCAGCTGTAATGCGAGCAAGTACGCGGTTTGCAGCAGAGCTCGTATTTCCTGGCTATATGCACGCTACAAAGGTTGGTTGAGCTTTTAACAACTGAGCTAGACACGTTGCAGTACTTTTGGAAGTTTAACGTGTGGTCTAACGATTAATGTCCAGACTTCCACCATTATGCGCTTCGAGGAAGACCGGCCTCGTATTTTTCGCATCAGCAGCGAAGTCACACGATCTCTCAAATACACACTCGACACGGAACAATGGGACTGTACTTGTGCTTTCACCAAAACAATTCTGCTTCCATGCCGGCATGTCATCTACTTCCGCAAAATGGTAAGCGCTTATAGTGTGCTGTTTGGTTTTGTTTAATCCTTATCTGTATCGATGGTTTCATATTTGTAGATGCGTTTGTTGCCAGTCATTCCTCTCGATCGCATTCACCCTCGTTGGCGCACATATTACGATATGCTGCAAACGGTAAACGTGACACCCATCACGAGTTCGCAAGTGAAGACTGTGAAGTCAAAGCCGCGTGCCCTTGGCGAAACGCAAAAATGGAGGCAGTTCAAGTTGCTGCAAGATAAGTTGACAGAAGTCGCAATTGGAAATGGAACCCAACGATTCAAGCAGATCTACGCCGCGCTGGAAAATTTCTTTGCTGTTGTGGAATCGGCTGGAATTCCTCGCATTGTGAATACGCCACAGAGAGAGGCGGAGACCAAGTTGCAGCTCACAACTTTAAGGATTCGTGGATCCAAATCGGAATCAAATACTCAATTGAGTCCCGGGCACGAAGACAAAATTGCTCCAAGTGAAAGGTTTACTGCTCAAAGTAGACCATTCAAGTTCAATCGCAAAGTGAAAGTGAGTGGCCGGCCAAAATCCACGAAGAAAACCAGATCGTGGTACCCCAAACCAAAAAAGGGAAAAGAACCTGAAGTTGCAGTGCCGGTATCTTTCAACAGCAGTGACGAATCCGACATATTGTTGGATTTACACAGCACTGAGAGAAAGTCTGCTAATGGTGCAACCGTTGCTGAGCTTTTGATGGCAGCATATGAAGATTTTACTCATAGAAACCGGTACGCTGCGGCTATGAGTGTCTCTGTCCGCACTATCACTACTATGATTGTACCCAGTGCATGCAATATATCTTCATCGGACCACATAGCAGAAGGAGAAGCCGCGCCATTTAGCAGTGGATTGGTGAGGCTCGCGGTTGATGCTATTGCATCGTACAACGCGACACTTGATCGAGACCGCGATCAAGACATTTGCAATATACTTCTCAACTCACGCAGAAGGTTTGTGACTTGACATGTGAAGGCCAGTTTGGAGTAACATTTTCTCCAAGTCCGGACCTCCAGCAAACTGTGTATCCCGATACTCTCATTGATAATATGAGCGCTTTCCACGAGAAAAGGAAACACCTAAGAGCGATACATGCATGCATCGACTGGATCAAAGAAATTGGTAAGCTGAGGGGCATCAGCAGCGAACGTATATCGGATATCGTCGCAGCAGCGGAGACCAAACACCACTCACGTACAGGTACACTTGCAACAGAGGCATGTTGCTTTTTATTCGAGTATGGGGATTAATTTTAATGAGTTTCATGTGTCCAGGTGGCCTTCTTCTATGAAATGTTCGCGTTCCGAACCAGTTTGGCTGAACGATATGTGCATCAGACTGGCGATCGGAATTATAATTCGAGAACGACCTGATGTAGCCTTTGTTGAAGCGAGCATGTTCGAGTTTATCAAGCCAGCCGAACTTACCAGCAACGTCGACCTCTGTAAAACGTTTTCGAAAGCTACGGGTACAATTTTAATGCCTGTGAACGTTGGGGGTAACCACTGGTGTCTCGTGGTTGTAGACTTCACCAATAACGCAATTATATTGCTGGATCCTCTTCAAGGTCGCAGTGGATACGACACGTTCGGCGAATTGTGCAAGCAGTATTTCAGCCGCTGATGAAAGAGACCTACAACAATTTCACCATCGAAAAGGCTACAATCCGCCAAAAGGATGGCTGTAGCTGTGGAGTGTTTGTGATCCACTACATGGAGAGTTACATCCATGGTCGTGTCGTTTGTCAGCCTACCGATGTTGTTATTCAGAACATTCGACTCTCTTACTTTCTTGAAGCGCTCCGGAAAGCCAATCCAGGCAACGATCTCGCGTTTTTCTGAGCTGAACGACTTACTTCCACGGGTAGTAGGAAGGCAGTGTCGAAGATAATCAGTTGCCAATGGTTAAATACATGGATGTTTTCACTCAGAGTTCCGTGTTTTCTACCACTGTTAGTTGTTATTTGCATTGATCGTTGCCAGTTTTTGACAAGAGGCTCAGTTGCATTGCTGTATTTATTGTAGTTAATGTAAAGTCCCCTCCATTGTCCTCTAGACTGAAAAATGCTAGCTAGAAGTACCCTCCAGCGAATCGGGCACTTAGTAGACGTGCCTTGCTGTGCAAAAATCACTCAACATGAAAAGCATGACTACCGGTAGCTCGTCGACAATGCTAACGTTCTACGCTGCGTGGCAAGCTGGCTCATATTTTTTTGCAACCAAAATGAGATCGTCGTGAAGGTAAACAGACCGGAGCAATGACTGTGGATCCGCCTTAGCTCAGACACAGAATAGTCACCAAGCTGCCGGCACGTTCATCCTGTTTTACAATCTAGCAATTTTCCAGCCCATGAACATGCCATGCATACTAGTATATTCTGTGTCTCGCTATTATATATGATAGTATCCTGTGAGCGAGTCACACCAATGGCCCACATACTCCACATACGACGTAAACTACAGCACGAAAGCATGCCACATACTCCACATACGAGGTAAACTACGACGCCGACAGGCTGGAGATGCGAGCCACATACTCCACATACGCGTCCTTTCTCGTGGAAGAGTATGTGGCAGCATGGGCGTCCAAAATTTAATCGTTTCGATTGGCTGCACAGGATCGGTCGGATTTGCATGCGATCCAGTCGGCAATCGATCGATTCAAGTCGAGTCGGATTTGCAGTCAGTTTTCACAACTTGTTATACTTATTTTGAGGGTGTTTTACTACAGTATTCCCCGGCGAATCCTCAAAGGTGGGACCAATAAAGTATGCAAAGCAATAAAAGAGCGCAGTAGGCTAAGCATCAGGCAATTGTACTGAAATACCCGATTTAATGTTGCTCACGGAAAGGACTGTGTAGTTAGCTAGTATACAAGGAGCATCACCAAAGATGAGCTCACACGACTTTATATCAGTGCATGCCCTGTTGATGTCCGACCAGAAAATGCAAATCATCGAGCTATAACTACAAGCTTTGCAAGGTCAAGAGAAGGTCGCAGGTGAGGATTCGCCGGGGAATACTGTAATTGTTAGAGCCACGCTAGCTTCCACAAGGAAATCGACCGATTCCGACTCAGTCGGGGTCGATCGATCCAATCCGATCGAATCGAGTCGGTTTGAGTCGTTTTGTACAGTTTAACCGGATCCGGATAGGGAAATCCCCCTTTTCGCTTTCTCAGTCTCCAAACCTAGCAGGAAGGATGGACGACGCAGGCGGACAGGATGCCGCTGGAGGCAAAATGGATACTGTCGCCGACAACAATTTGACAGACTTAGCTGATTCAGCAACAACGTCAAGTGAACAGAGGAGTCGGAAGCGCTCCGACATTTGGGACTTCATCGAAGAAACTTTAAACGGAGCATACACATGTAGATGGTGTACGCAGGCAGGTAAAACACAGGTGTGGAACTCTAAAGCGCACACTACAATGCGAAATCACCTCGAAAAGTATCATCCCCGTGAGTATATTGGTGTAGCGGTGAGCTCTAGGCAAACGGATTTATTATGCCATGGTTTTAGTCGAAGTGTCAAGCAGCGGATTCAAGGAGAATTTTCGAAGGCCGATGCTGACAGTGCCTCGTGGATTGGATCGTCGAGAATGCGCTACCATTTTCCGTTGTCGAACAGCCCAAATTCATTGACTTTTGCTCGACGTTAGAGCCAACATACAAAGTTCCCGTTCGTCAAACAATTTGGAGTCACGTGATCAAAAAGTGGAGGATTGAAAAGGATCTCGTCCGGAAAACGTTGGTTTCCGAAGTTACGTCTTCTCGTACAAGCCTCACGACTGACCTGTGGACGTCTGCAGCGAATCGCGGCTACATGGTGGTAGCAATGCATTGGATCGATGAAGACTGGAATTTACGTGCCGTTATCCTGGGATTTAAAAGGGTAGAATATCCACATAGTGGCGTTCGACTAGCGGACCACTTGCTCGACGTGGTAACAGCGATGGATGGCACGCTTTTGTCTTCGTTGTGGGCGGTCACCACCGACAATGCCAAAAACAACGAGACCATGGTCAAGTCTATCAACGAAAAACTGCCCAACCAACTCCAAGAACATCTCCAAGCAACAATGCCATCCTCCGCTACACATATGCCACCCGAGTCAATTGAGCAGTCTGCGGAGCCCCGGACTGTCTTTCAAGTTCGATGCTTGGCGCACGTCCTCCAACTTGCGGTGAAAGAAGGTTTAACGGAGTGCTCGTGTGTTGACACAAGCATTGGAACAATTCGAGATGTTCTTAAGAAACCAGCTGATTCACCTTCTCTGGAAAAAGCTCTTCAAAATGTCTGCTCTGCGCTGAACGTGCCCTTCCGCAAACCTGAACTAGACTGTGTTACGCGCTAGAATAGCACGTGTGGAATGGTGATGGGCGCCATTAAGCTAAGAAAACCGATTGAAGAACTGCTGCGGCGCATCCGAGACCGTCACGAAGGCTACCTCGACTTCTCGATTTGGTCCTGATAGCCGTCTCGCTGCCGAGGTCGGTGAAGACACGTGGTCAGCAACGCAAGAATTTTGTGGCTTCCTGATGCCAGTGAAGGCAGCCACAACCATGATGTCAGGCAAAAACTACCCAACCTTTGGCATGGCTGTTGTTGTGTATAAGCTGATCTCGATGCACACCAGCAAAACCATTCGGGATGCCACGTCGCAATACACCGTAGACTTCGCGACAGCGTTCAAGAGAAAGCTCGATGAATACGATGATGTTGTTAATAGCCGCCAGGCGAAGATCGCTGCAGTGCTGGACCCTCGAGCGAAGTTGCTGCTGCCGAAATTCGTGACCAACATGAGCGCCATCAAGCAAATGCTTTGCGAAGAGTACGAAGCTGAGTATCAAGCTGTGTTCGAGTTGCAGCAGCGGACGAGAGCTCCACAAGTAAATCAACAGGGAGAGCAAGACGCTGAGCTTGGTGAAGCATTGTAGCAACTGATAGACGACAACTTCGGCGTGGATGAACCAGCGGCACATGTTGGTGAATCATTCTCGTCGGAGCTGGATCGGTGGATCAACTACCGCGACCAAGCCATGTCCACCAAAACCAAAAGCGCTGACGTCTGCTCGTGGA
The DNA here is from genome assembly GCA_032158285.1 of Phytophthora sansomeana. Lineage (NCBI taxonomy): Eukaryota > Oomycota > Peronosporomycetes > Peronosporales > Peronosporaceae > Phytophthora > Phytophthora sansomeana. Next base: position 61,426 of record JAPDHH010000300.1, read on the forward strand.
TGCGAAGCCTTCAAGGCTTCCCGCGAATCAAGATGATGGCCCGCGATTTCTTTGACGTTATGGCAACTTCAGTTCCAAGCGAGCAAGCGTTTTCAGCAGCCGGAAACACCGTGAGCATTCGACGTGCTCGGCTTGGCGACGACGCTGTTTCTGCAGACTCCGAGATGTAGTCCTTCTTGACGTTCAACGAAGCGACTTCCAAGCTATCGGAGTGATTTCACCATTTCAGCTGGTCTCGTTTCCCTTCCATTTCATCAGAACACACCCGTAATACATGTTGTTCCAAATCTTGTCGTGCACCGATTCCTTCATCAAACAGCACCGACGCATTCACGTGAAATGCTGCACTTCTCACCGCAGCAACAGAGAACTGTTCACCGCTGCACCTCTCAGTGAGCCACTCGCAACAGCACTCGCCCAATTCGCACCAGCGCTTGCCGATCCCGCGGCGCCGAATTCCGCATTGACCGCATCGAACGACAGCAGAAACTCGCAGCACTCGCCGCTCACCACTCACAGTATACGCTTACGCAGCTCCTGGCGATACAAGCGCATGTACACGATACGAATACGCACAAGCAGGCGGTAGTAACACACCACCCACACACTCAGTCCATAGGCGTTCTTGCTACCACCCTTCAGCGTCGTCTCGAACAGCTCCGCAAGCATGGACCAGGTCCACCGGCTCCAGCACCGAGCGCACCAGGAACAGCAGCGCACGCCTGGCATCGCCAGAGAACTCAGCCGTGATCGCGCCCACGAGATCCGTCTTGTACTTCGCCGCGTACGCGCTGTTGATGCTGCGCGCGTGCTCCGCTGGGTTCAGCACCGGGTGTTGATGAACGCCGTCTCGACCGTGCCCATGCGGTCTTCGCCAGCCTTGTACAGGACGTCGGCGTCCGCGGCCGCCTTCGCGCTCGTGTGCACAAACACGTTGAAGTCGACCACCTCGCCGCGCATGGCAGGCAGTATCACCATCTTCAGGTCGCCGCTCAGCTCGCCGCTCGGACGCTTCACCAGGTCGCCGCCGTTCTACTTCTGGAACGCCTTTTTCAGCAGCGCGATTTCCGCGTCCGAGCGAGCCAGCACAACCGAGTACATCCACTCCTCCGTCGTGCCTAGGCCCTTGGTCGCCTTGCGCAGGATCTCGGCCTCCACGTGCTCCAGCGGACTCACCGGCATCTTCAGCAGAATGCCGTAGTTTGCACAGGGGCGCCAGATCTGTCGGACGACTGCATCAATTGGGTCAGGTATCGCTATAAACGTTCAGAAGACGCACTTAATATTGGCGTTTACTTTATCTTTTCTACCAATAAAATCGCCTACCAATACTGCATGTTCGGATTCATTTTCGTTCTGATCGTTTGCCACTTCGATTTTGCAGGGGTTTACCTTTTTAAATACTTATCGACTGATCCGATCAGTCGGGGTCGGTCGGAATTAGTCGGAGCACAATTGGGTCGGATTGGTCAGACGAGGCTACCCAATCGGTCGGATTCAGTCGATTTCCCTACTTGTTAGATATCGGCAGGGACGCACCGTGTCTTCTCGAATAGAAGCCTCTCGGCGAGATTAAACAGCAGGGGCTGCGTCTGTGTTGATTGTGTCACGGAAGGCGGTGTGGCTCGACGTGAACATGCGAAGCAGAAGTGAGCTGGTGAAGTCTCTTCGTTGACTCAACGACACATTGTAATAGAGGTCTTTAGCAAAACCGTGCTTTCATGAAAAAACAGTTTACCATGTGGAATTTTTGCCTCACCTCGGAACCGACTATTGTAAACAGGTAGGTGTCTTCAAGTCGACACTTTCAAAAGGAAAATTCCGTTCTTGCTCGCAATCCTATGGGTGGCTAAATTGCGTCCATGCCTGTCATAGCTGCAGAGCTGGGATAGACTCCGGTCGGGAGAGCCCACCAACAGTGGATTTATCGTAGCACTTTCGAATCCTCAGCGAGACCCCGAACCAAGTTATCAATGAGCGCCGTGTCATCCAGCGTAGGCGACAACACCAGCGACGTGCATCTTTTGGTGCACACGTTAACGTGTGGATTGCGCCGCCATCACAAGAAAGCCTATTTACTACGAATCTGGAAACAAGCACAAGTAGAGAAGAATGCTGTACTCAGCGCTGCCACCTATTCGGTATTAGCTACCGACCAACACCCACAAGCGGCCCGCCGTGCACCTTTCAACTTCAATGCTCTTTCTAACGAGCAGTGCATCGACCGTTTTCGCTTCGACAAAAAATAGCTTGGGGAACTAGTCGTTAGTTTCGGTTTGGACGGTATCAGAACGAGGGAGCGAACCGCAGCGTCCGGGGTGGAGGGACTTTGTATAGTTCTGTACAAACTCGCTGTGCCAATTCGCTGGGTGGACTTAGAGGCATTCTTCGGCAGAGATTCAAGTGGTTTATCGAACATTTTCCTTCATGTGCTGACATACATCAACTTCAAATTCGCGAAGCTACTGTATTTTAGCCACTCTTACGTTGCTCAGCATCTTCAAGAGTATGCTGATGCTGTGTTTGACGTAGGAGGTCTTGTGCAAAACATGTGGGCCTTTATTGACGGGACCGTACGAGGCATATGCAGACCAAGACCAAGAAACATCAAACGTGATGGCAAGTTCATGAGCCAGAAATCAGTGTATAACGCGCTCAAATATCAAACCTTGACAACACCCGACGGCCTCATCGCTCATCTTTACGGCCCTTTCCCCGGAAGAAATTAAGCTGTTTAAAGACTCACAACTGTCCGACACGATTCGAAGAGACCCTCGCTTCCGGTCGTTCAGGATCTACGGTGATCAAGCCTACGGCAACGACGATATTTTGTGTAGTCCGTATGCTGGTGCTGTTGGCAACCTATCTCGAGACCAACAACAAGTAAACGTGAGTATGAGTCGCGTGCGTATTTCAGTGGAATGGTCTTACCGGCAAATTACAAACTACTGGACGGCGCTCGACTTTAAACGACAGGCCAGAGTAGGTCTCCAGCCCGTTGGATTGATGTATAGAGTTGGTGTTCTTCTCACCAACTGCATCACGTGTACTCAAGGTGGCAACACTATTAGCGACTACTTTGGATTGTCTCCACCAACCCTGCAAACGTATATACAGTCTCGATAAAAACAAGAATGCAAAGATTGATTTTTGTTTGGTTTGTGGTGACGCATATCACCAAACTACTACACCTTTGCCAATCCAAGTCGGCAATAGTATAAACCAAAGCGGATTTTTTAAAAAAATTCAAAACCCAAGAAAATCAAATTTTGACATTTAGTGCAGACCAAGATGAATTTAGTCCACTGCAAAACAGCTACGTCCCGTACTCCATGGGCTCACTGCGGATCGCGGCGGCAACGGAGAGCGCACAATGGCGTGCCATCTTGTCCACCAAGCGAAGGTCGATGCAACGCATGCAACGCACTGCAGCTCTCTCCAGAAGCTGCATCCTGATTTCACTCTTCTGCCCGTGAGGCGCGTTAAGCATCTCCTCGTGGCTCACAGCGAGATAGTTTTTGATTCGAGCTTTCAAAACGCTAAAGCAACCTGATCAACATACATGCACAGTAGATAGAGTTAGATAAAGTGATTGTACCGGTATTGTAGTCAGTGACAGAGGGCACGTACCCTCGATAGGATTACACATTGGGCTGTATGGTCCCAGGCGTAGCAGCACAAGGTCGTCCTTAGCCCCCACCAGGTCCTCTGTCTGGCTGTGAGCTGGTGCGTTGTCCAGCACAATCACTACAGGCTTGCCAGCAAAGTGCTCCTGAAAGACCTCATGATCTTTCTTTCACTGCCGCGTAGACGTCATCCACGAACGCAGCATTCACCTCCATCTTGATGCTGCCTCGTTTGGTGGCGTAATGCACAAGTCCAACCTATGGCGATACCGCGCACTGTATCTGGAGGTTTCCTCCTTTAGAAGGAGGGAGCTTCACAATAGCTCGCTGACCAACAAGCGCCCGACCTTGCGTCCTCTTACAGTAAATGTTGTAATTAGTCTCATCGTAATACACAATGAAGGCCCCTTCGCGCTCGTGCTTAAGCAGCGCCTCAGCAAAGAGCCTTCGTTTTTCGATGTTCACTTCGTTGTTACAAGTCTCCGAGTACACGCGTCCTCGCGGCGAGCCCATGCTTTGGCGGCTTCGGCATCTTGATTGGGAGTTCGCTACTGACCAGCAGTTTGCATTACACTAATTCCACATTGGTCGAAATCCTAAATGTAGAGAGTTTTTTCTAAACTTATGTGCTACTTCACGCGGCTTTGGTTTATACTACCGCCGACTTGGATTGGCAAAAATGTAGTATGTGCTGTAATGGCTCGGGTTACTACTGCTTTGTTTTGGCGAATGCCTCACCTAGCACCTTGACGCACTCATATATGAGCTGTCGATTGCGCTCTTTCGACTCCTGGCGGGCGACTTGTAGTCGTTCTTCTAGACGGACTTGTGCTTGAGCTCGATCTTGGTCTATTGCCATATCCTGCGTTCTTGCATTTCGCGCTCAAATGATAGACGATCTTCGTGTTGCTTCTGTTGGCTTTGTATTTGCTGCATGAACTGGTCACGACGGATCGTCGCGCATCCGCTTATCCTGCCGTTCGACTTCTATTTGAAATGCGCTCTTACGCTTGGATCGATTTGGTTTGGCTGGTGTCGATCTTGTAGAAGTAGTATCGCTAGCTTCGCCGCTATCCGACGAGCCCCTATCCGATTCGTTGTCTGCTGTCCGAAGTGCACTCCGAACTGTGGCCTCTGCTACAATTTCCGATGCACATCTAGTCGCGGTAGCCTTCTTCTTTGCGATGCGCTCTATCTTTTCGTCCTTAAATGCATCTTCAAGTAGAACATATTGCCCTACTAGCCCCGCAAGAGTCTCATAGTGGCTCTGCTCGTTGACGGCGTCCAGCGTTTCCTCGATGCCGCTTCCCAAAGACGATCGGAGCTCTCCAGCACGCCAATTCTTTTTGAGTAGGCGCACGTGATCGCGCACTTGCTTCTCCAACACTGACTGCTTCCTTGATCGCCGCTGAAACCCTGTCAGCGACGCTTGCCCACACGCGAGCAGTCTCCCCGTACCTGGCTGAAAAGGGCTTCTGGGCAATTAATTCCCTCCTTGTCGTTCTCATCGGTGAAGCGAAAGACCATCTTGGATGACTGTTGAATAGTTAATGGGCAAGCAAACGTAAATCCTTGCACAGGAGTAACTAATTTATAGACGAATCGACATAAGCTTGCGAGGAACTAGTAAAGATAGATGACCCAACTTGTCTAGATCTCGCGGCAGAAACTGTCGCGAGATTTGACTGGGATTTGTATGTGGGCGGCCGGTCGCTCTCTTCGAGGCGATCCGCGACCTAGATCTAGATCTAGAAATATTGATTTCCACAGGCTGTTTCAAATCGGTGCAAAAAAGCGCCCGCTTAAGTTCACCGAGCCTCCCCCACAAGATGAGGGCCATCAGCGTTCCCTGCGGCCTCCGCGTCTCGACGCTGCGGTGTGCTCGTCTGCACGCGGGACGCGCCTCGGGCCCCGCCACCGAGGACTTTGTCGTGCGCTCCCCCTTCCAGCCAAGCGCCAGCCCCAAACTGCGAGTGGGCGAAGCAGGAGCCGACGACGCGCAGTGGCTCCATGTCGGCATTCGAGGCATCGGCAGCTCCGCGTTGTGGGCCAAGGACATGCCCCGCGTGGACGCGTGCAAGGCGCTGACTGCGTCCTACACTAGCAACTTCATTCAGGCGGCCGTGAACCCGGCGGTGCACACGAAAGCGGGCGAGAAACAGAGTTACGTGGAAGCGCTGGCCCTGAACGAGGCCATTGAAGACCTGGACATCCCACGGGAATGCTTCGTCGTGTCTACGCTAATTGGCAGCAATGTGGTGCACCCGACCAACCCAGAGGCAGACGAGAGACTCTCCAAGGAGTACGTGGAACGAGGTGTGGAGATCACGAGGAAGGAACTGGACGTCGAGACGTTGGATCATGTGGTGTGTCAGATCCCAGACGAGTTAACGCTTGGCTCGAGCAAACAGGGAGAGCTCGTGGAGAAGCTGCGAGCGACGTGTGACGGGTTGGAAACGCTCTGCAAAAACGGAAAAGTGCAGAGTTACGGCTTCGCGCTGCCGAATTTTGACGTGGACAGCAAACCGCTCGAGGAGCTGGTGGAGAAGACGTTCTACCCCTTGTCGGAGCAGTTTGGAAGGTTCGCGTCGCTGCAGATACCGCAGCACGTGGGTAGCGCGATTATGCCGCTGCCGGAGACGGTGATGCAGTTCCGTAAGGAGCGTGAGATGCTGCTGATTGGCGACAGGCCGCTGGAAGCGATGCTGTCCAGCGGCAATCCGTTCCACTTGAAGACGTACGGTGGCATTGATGGCGAGGATGTGGCACTGCTGCTGAAGACGGCGTTTAACCTGGGTATCGCTGTCGAGAAGAAGTACATGGAGAAGATTCGCCCAGAGAATGAGCACCTTGGTCTGCCACCGGCGGAGGAGGTGGCATGGGCGCACATCCTGGCCAACCAGCACAATCAGTTTGACAACCTTCAGGTCTGGCTCTACGTCCGCGAGACACAGATCTATCCTCGCCTGGAAGCAACCATCAAGGAGTTTAACAAGCACAAGGAAACGGAGGAGTTGGGCTTCGCCTACTCCATGGCCATGAACCAACTTCTCAAGTGTTTCACCGGATCGGTCGAGGTAAGTTGCAATTATTTCGATGTCTAGGGATCTTCAGCATCTAACCACCCTGTGTGCTTGCTTCATTTTGACAGCTCGTGGACGCTGACCGCGCGGCCAGCATCATGGACGTGTGGAAGCAACACAAGTTGCTTCCGTCAGGCAAGTGCACTGCCGAAGAAGCTGCTGTGATGGCGTCTCTTAGCTCTGGAGTGGACATGACGTTGCTGGAGGAGCAGCTTCCCGCTTCCACGTCGCTACCTTTCACCCATAGGTTCTCCGCGGACCAGCTGCAGCAACTTACAGCACTCGCCAAGCCCCACTTCACCGTCGAGTAAATAGACACCTGACTGGCCAAACACCATTTTGATCCCAACGTGTAGCCATGTCATCTCTCGCTGTTTACCCAGGCAACTGGATTTGCATGCCCATGAGAAAGGCCTGAAATATCTCACTACTACCGTTTCCTCCCATTCCTCAATTGGTCCTGGTCGGAAGAGCGCACTGTAACTGACCAGCGTCGTCGCATTTGTACTGTGAAGTATTCACGTGTAGTTGGTGCATTGCGCGACTCGCCGAAGGACCGCAGCAGCACACAAACTCTTTTTTTTCGTGTAGTATCATGGCACCTCCGAGTGCTGCGTCGGCCTCGCTGACGCGAGACAATATCAAGTTCCTGGCCATTGCTCGTGCCACGGATAAAGTGGTGGTGGCTTGTTACATGCACTCGTCCGACGGCAAGTCGCGCGGTGGAGAGGCCGAGATGCACACGTTCAAGGAGATGCTGGGCAAAGTGATCCGAGCCCCGACGTGGAAGACGCAGGTCAGTCCCAACGGCCGCCACTCGCTCGACTGCGACCCCAACAAGTTCCACTTCACCATGAACAACGACGAGCTCGTGTTCGCCGCCATCACGTCCAAGGATTACCCCATTCGGTTGGCTTTTCAACTGATCTCGGCCATTCAGACCGAGATCATGCCCAAGTACGGCTCCAAAGCTCTGACCTGTCGAGAGGTACGTCTTAATCCCATTGGCGTTGCAGTTATAGTGTTGGTACTGACATGATGTTGCTTGAATTGACTGCAGAATGGGCTGGACAAGGACTGCGCCAAGGCGTTCGCAGGGATCGCCGGCACGTACGACGACCGCACCAAGGTGGACAAGCTGTCCGAGGTGATGCACCAAGTGGACGGCGTCAAGACCGTCATGCACAATAACATCCAAGTGGTGCTGTCCAATACGGAGAAGATGGAGGTCGTGGAGCAGAAGACTAACGACCTGAACGAGCAGGCCAAGGTCTTCCGCAACACGGGACGCAAACTGCGTCGGCAGATGTGGTGGAAGAACGTCAAGCTGACGATTCTGCTGAGCGTCTGCGCCATCCTCGTGATCCTCATCATCCTCGCAGTGCTTGGCGTATTCAAGAAGAGCTCGAGCTCCAAGTCGGAAACGAGGCTACTCCGATCCTTCTAACCATGGCAAGCATGACACATGTAGCCATGTTACCATAACCCTTATATAATGTCCACCACACCACAAGATGTGGTCCACAACTATTCCCGCCATAATTAGCTCCAAATAAGATCAAAAACCGCAACTACCCTTAAGCATGGCGACCACCGAGACGGCCAAGGAGCTGCAGGCGACGCTAGAGGATCCTCGCTACCTGCGCGGCGTGTCTCTACTCAAGGAGAAGCGTCTGGAGGAGGCGGTGGTGGCGTTCGAGGACCTTCTGCGCACCATGTGCGAGGCCGAGGGCAAGAGCGACTCGCTGTCTGTGGCGCCAGTGTATTACGAGTACGGCCACGCGCTGCTGAGCCTCACAGAGGCCACCGCCAGTCTCTTTGGTGGTGCAGTGGAAGGCGCCGCATCTGGAGGCGGCGAGGACGGCGAACAGGACGCACGAGAGGCGGCGGACGACCTGGAAGCGGCCTGGGAAGTCATGGAAGTCGCTCGCGTCATCTACTCTCGCTATCCCGGGGATCAGGCGGTGGAGACGCAGCTGGCGCGCGTGTATACGCGACTCGGAGACTTGGGACTGGAGAGCGACCAGTTCGAACAGGCCAAGGCGGACTTTGAGAAGGCGCTGAAGCTCCGGAGGAAGCTGCTGACGGTCACCAAGGCCGAGGACACGACGCAGCTGGCAGATCTGTACTGTCAGTTGGCTATTGCCTGCATCTACAGGGACTCGACGACGGACAAGGAGCAGGAGAAGGAGGTGGTGCCCAATGAGGAACTCTCGCACTATGTGATGGCGGGACGTGTCATGGCGGAAAATATCCATCGAGTGGCCAACAAGTGTGGCAAGGAAGTGCCGGAGTTTGTGGACGCACGTGTCCCTAAGTACTCGATGGAGGAAGAGGCCGAGCCGAAAGGAAAGGGGAAGAGGAAAGCGCCTTCTGCTGCGGAGGATGAAACTCTAAGGTTGGAATTCAAGGGAAACACCCGGAAGCGCTGAGTGACGAGTTCCTGGCGTGTGTGAACGTTAGGAAGGAGGAAAAGGACAAGCTGACGGAGGACCATAAGACACTTCTGGAGTACCTCGAGATTTACCTTGAGCTGAAGGAGAAGGTGGACGGTATCAAGGAGACTGCCGCGGGAGCTGTCGCTAAGGGCGCCAAGGAGGAGAAGGCGGTGACGACGATTGGATTTGGGCAGGCCGATTTCGCCACTGCCCAAGCAGTGAACGTGATTCCGGTAGTCAAGAAGCGGAAAACCGATGCACCCGCAGCCAAGACAGAGGAGAAGACGGAGGCTTCCGAACCTGCAGAGAGCAAATAAAGCGGTAACTAGTAACCAGACAAGCGGCAATATACCCAATGCGAATCAAATATGATTGTACTTCGATGTCGGTGCTTTGAGTAGTAAAGGCGAGTTACTCACCCGTCTGTGCCGTGTCTTCCACCTTCTTCTCACTTTTTCTAGTCGTGCGGATGTGTCCTAAGCGCTGCGGTAGGAGTCGCGAACGAGCTGAAAGATTTTGGTGGCGTCCGCATCAGCCGAAGCACTAACGCTGAAAGTCTCGAGCTGGAGCTCGTCAAGCGCATCTTCAAGCGGAACGCGGTAACGGTAGCCCACCGCCTGCATTTGAGCCAGTGCACTGCGGAACCAGTTGTCGCGCGGATCGGAGCCCTCAGCATCGCATTCTGACTTGTGCTCCGTGATCACCCGGTTGAATCCACGGAACAGCATCACAAGAAGTTGTCGGACTTCATCCTGCAGACGCTTACGAGTGTCTTCAAGTGCTGCGACGTCAGGCATTTCCTCGTTGTCCTGATCGTCTGATGATCTCGGCGCAGAAGCCTGCTCCAATTGCTGCGTCTTTGCTCGAATGGCAGCTTGTACGAATGTCATTGTATCGTTCAGAATTTCCCAAACGTACGGCCAACTGTACTGCTGAACAGCATCAGAGGTGAACACCCATGTTGCAATTGTAGACAGACGGAACAAGCCTTGACGCAGCATGGCATTTAGAATCAGACCAATGTGCTGCGGCGACTTCAGCCACACTGAAGCCACAGTCTTCACCAGAACAAGCTCATCGGCAGCCGACTCTTCAGCAGACTGATCATCACTACCGAAAAGCTCATTGCGCTTGCCATACTTCTCAAGGAGGAGGCGCATGTGCGTGAAAGTAGCTGCGCCTGCCTCGAGGATGCATGTCCATACAACTTCGATAGCCTCTGCGCGAGAAATCTCGAGACGCGGTAGCTCTTCGTTGAGCCATGAACGAAGTGCCGATGCGGGCGGGTGGCCCTTCAGCTTGGTCGTCACAGATTGGTAGAACAAGGAAGCAGCGCTTGAGTCATCACCACCTGCTACTTCAGCAGCACCCTCGCCCTCCTTTGCCGGCTGAAAGCGAATACGAGGCTTCGGTGACGGAGGAAGAAGCACGTGAAATTCAGCAGGCAACGCGCTCTGCATGTGCTGCAGGTATGAGAGACGTACACAGCGCTCGATAACAGCGCTGACGAACAAGCGCTGAGGGTCATCCTCGCTAGCTTCAAGTACGTACGACCACGCCGCCCAGCGCCACTTAAACTCGAAGTTCGACAGGAAGTGACTCAAGAGAAGCACAAACGAATCGACAGCGGCTGCACGCATAGTTGGAACCTCACGGAACAGCAGCTCAACCACTACTGCCAAAGCCGGGGACACCACCCGCGCATCGGTCTTCACCAAGTGGTACAGAACAGAGCAATAGTATCCAAGCTTGGCGCCTGCGCTCTCACCAAGAGCCGCAACCAGCAGCGCCTCCACCAGCAAGTACTCACTCTTAACAGGAGTAGCTCCCTCAGCTTGAGATGAAGCGAACCGAGCGTTGTATGCTCGGCCCAGGCCGAGAAGCAGTTTCGCCGCGATGGCAGGCTTCGGGTAAGAAGTCTCAAGCGTATCAACGAAGTGGCTGCGAGTAATGAGGTACGAGGCCGGGGGCAACGTTGCAATAGCAGCACCAGCAGCGCCAGATTCGTCCGACAGAATGCGGAACCATGCCTTGTAGGATGGGATCTTGTTCGCGTCAAGCTGCAAGGATGGAAAAATAACAATTAATTGAAGTAGATAGCAGAGCAACACAATGGTGGCAGCGTACCTTGGTCAAGTCAATCGACAGGGGCACAGCCAGAGTGTGCGTCTCTGACGTTTCAAAGTCCGGCGCGAAGACATCCTGGGGATGGTTAATGCCTGGGAGTTTCCATGCCGCCTCCTTGTCCTCTCCGTCGCCATTGCGAATCACGTTCAGTGCCTCCCAAATCTGTGAAAGTGCGTCGTTTGAAGCGCACAGCGCCGGCAGCTCGTCATCAGTCTCCGGTCCCCACAGCAAATCCAGCTGCAGGCGGCGCGTGCGCCAGGACGACGGGCCTGCATCCGATCCGCGCGGGTTGCTCTCCTCCTCCCGGTGCGATACGTACTCTCTGCAACGACTCAGCAAACTGTCGAACAAGTTCTCGGACGCGCGCGCCAGCTCCTTGCCGCTGTGCATAAGTGCGTCCAGCACCACAGACGCGAAGAAGTCCTTCCATGCAGCGGCGTCCTCTCTGGCTCGGAGCGACGCGTGGGTCTCGTCCTCTGCGTCCCAGTCGTCGATCGTGCACAGTCCTTGCAGCGAGTCCAGCATGGCCAGCACATCTTCTGCTTTACACACTTTGGCAGCGCAGAGCTCCGCCAAGAGCCGCACCGTAAGTCGCACGCGCGTGGCCACCGCCTCCACGTCTCCGTCGCGACGGAACGCGTCCGTGTCGGGCGTCTCCGAGTCCTCCATCCTCTCGAGCGCGAAAAAGTCCACGTCCTTCTGCAAGCTGCGCGTGGCTCCAGCCACGATCTCGCGTCCAAAAGCGGGTTTCCGGGCGTTCACGAGCCCCACGAGCGTCGCGTACAGCGCCGTCTTGTGGGCCATGCGGGAGGCCCCGCGCAGCACCAATGTAGCCAAGTGGCCGATCTTCACGTCCTGCGCATCCGCCTCCAGCTCCCGCAGCAGCAATTCGCTCGTGCGCGTGAGCTGCTCGCGCTCCACGCCGTCACCCAGCTCCACGACCGCCTTTTTGGCCAATCGCCAGGCGCGTGCGCGGTCGCTCTCGTTGAAGCGGTCAGCGCCGCCGCCGCGGTCGCCCCCGCGCCGCTCGTAGCGCCGACGGTCGTCCCCCCGCGAGCGCTTGTAGCCGCCCTCGCGGTCGTTGTCATCGAACGAGCGCTTCCGGCTCGGCCTGTACATGGTCAATGGTTAGTGGAAGCGAGGGATTGGCGGGGAGGACTAAGTACGATATGGTGTGGTGCACATACAACTGATACTTGAAAGGGCGTGAAGAGTGGATACTGTCATGAGGGTGGAGGTGTTAGAGCTCTTGGTGCTGGTGGGGAGTGGAGTGGCGGCTGTGAGTGGAGAAGAAAGTGTGGAGAGTTTCGAAGGAGATGTGGAGACGCCGCTGCAGCCTGGAGAGAAGCCTCCGATTGCCCACACGTATCGCAATGCGTACGGGACGCACTTTGAGTGCTCGTCCACGTGTATGTTGATGCTTGGGATGCATGTAGTGCTGGTGATTGGTGGATTGTTGCTGCTGTCGGTGGTTCCTGTGCGGTTCACGACGAACGAGAAGCTCGAGGCGCCGTTTGTGCTCTGGTTTGGGTCCCCCAAGAAGAAACTCAAGCAAAAAGATGTGGAGCAGCAGGAAGAGGAGGAAGGCCAAGAGACGGAGAGTTTGTGGCATCGCGCATCGTCGTGGCTTGTGCAAATTGTGAGCAGCTTTTCCGCAACTGCGCCAGGTCGGGATGTTGATATGCGCTACCGCTTCCATGCGGACCTGACGCAGCAACTGGCGGCGTCAGCGATGGCTGCAAAGACGTATGAGAGTATTGCAGTGGCGACGGATGACCTGGAAGTGAAGCCGCCCCCTTCTCCTCGGACCTATGAAAGTATTGCTGTAGATACAGACGATCTGAAAGTGGAAACACCACCGTTGCCACTTCCGCCGTCACTGTCACCTCTGGAGGCTGATGAAGCTGCAGCTGCAGTGATGGAGGAGCTTGAGACTAAGTTGCCACCGCCACCGCGTACGGACATTAGTACCGCTGCAGCAACCGGTGATGTTGACGTGGAATCACTTTCGTCGCGTCTTCAAACGAGACCGTCCAACCGCTCAAGCATTTTCGTGGCACCGCTATCACCACCTTCGGTGTCAAAAATGCGTCAAGGAAGCAGTAGATTTGCAAGTGATGCAGGCAGTGCTAAGGCTGACCCGATTAACCGCCGCAAATCGCGCGAGGGTTCTGGTGCTGTGGCGACAAAAGAAGATTTTGTGCGTGCGGCGTCACGCCGACAGTCGATGGCAGTTCGAACAGAGAGACGGGTTACACTGGCGGAAGAAGATGTGAGCTATGAGAACCTTGGCGACGATGAAATTCGGATGTATGAATATCTTGAGTTCGTTCGTGAGCTCTTAGATGGGCTTACAATCAAAAAGGTCTGCCAGAAGAGCGGGCGTGTGGTATCTCGGAAGCTTTACATCACACCAGACATGACTACAGTGTTCTGGAACCCAGCCGGCACCTTCAAGCGCCTGAGAACAAAGAGCAGTATGCAGACGCTAAGTATCAACCAGGTTTTGAAGGGGGTTCATGGAAGTGCCAATGTCACAATCAGATCATCGCCTGAGCGTGATGCCCTATGCGTCTCGATACGATACAGCGACAGCAAGTGGTTGGTTCTTGAAGCAAAGACGGAGGTTGCGAGGCAACGTTTGTTCCTCGGATTCACTCGCCTTGACCAAGAAAAGCTGGAACAAGAAGCGGCAGCCGTGGTTGAGCCAATTAAGGCAGCAATTCCTGAAGAAAGTGAAGTGGAAAACGTTGAAGCACTCCCTGGTGAGCAGGAGCACCAGGGACAGTTGACAGAGACCACTGCATCTATTGAGCAGCCACTACAAGCTGGACCTACAAAAGACGCAGAGGTCACGATCGAAAGAGAGGAAAAGTTTGAGGCTTTGAATGAAGAAGAGTTTGAAGAAGCCGCTGAGCATTTCGAGCACGAAGAGAAAGCCCCACCACCGCAGCCTGACGAAAGGCTGCTGCTTCGGCACGAACTCCTCTCAATTACAGCGAGCTATCGAGACGAACCGAGCGATGGTGAGCAGCAAGAGGACGACAACGTTCAACGAGGTGAACAAGGCGAGCATGATCAAATTGAAGAAGAAGTCCAGATCTTACAGACTGTGGAAAGTCAAGCAGTTCAAGACGACTTGATTCATCATGACAGCCTACTTCATGAGCAAGACGAGGAGGAACACAAATCTACTGGCGTAGAAGGCATGACGCAAGAACTTCCATTCCAACAACCAGAAGAAGAGGAGGAAGAGCAAAAGGCGGAGGAGGGCAGAGAATACGATGAGCTTCCCAGAGAAGTGAGCAACAACCCCGACGAGGGCCCCGAAATGAGTCGCGAGTAAGAGGCAACTAATAACGCTAAAGCATGTAGCTCGGCTTGTGTCTTGGCTGCATAGTGCAACCTGACCAATGTAGCCATATTAATTTTGACAGCCCCTGTATATGTATACTGGGGGAGTTTCAGTGCGAGGTCTCTATCAATTGCCTCGCAACCCGCGGTGTCACGAATCTTTGAGCTGTGCCCACCGTCCACCTCTTCCCCCGTCAGCAAGATACCATTAAGACGTGCACGCAATTTGTTGGATTTCAGTTTTCACTGAAAATGGTAAATTTGCTAATTGATCGGTGTTATTAGCAATTCGTTACATGGCACGCGTACAGTTTGCTGCCAAGTGCAACACGAGCCGATATTATCGGCTCGTGTATTATGTAGTACGTCCTTATGACTCGCTGACAGCACAGGGGCACTACTTTGTGCAGTTGGCACGTTATCAAAAATTGAGTTGTTTTAGGTTTCTTGGGACTGGTAAAACACACTTGTACTCTAGCACTCAAGCATCCCAGTCAACTTTGAAGACGATGGTGCGTACTCTGTCAATGCTACCAGGCTGTCGGACGCTTTAGAGTAAGAACACACGTGTCCGTGATTGATGGGCATGACTTGAGTTGTAATGCGCACGGCAGCCACGCAAACTAGTGTATCGGGTGTATTTGGACAACTTGTTCAATGTCGCTGGCACCCTAGGACCCGAAGAAGAGGTATCCCCGATGCTCCGTTGCTCAACGTGAATACATAGTTTCAAGCGACAGATCCAACCATTATTTTACCAGGTACATGTAGCTGTACCACGCGGAACAGTCTTTAGTTCAGAGTCGAAAGATGGTTGTCTAGAATCCCCTTGCTATCATGTTTGGTTAGTTTATCTACAGGTAACAAAGCGCTTAAGCCAACATCGTGGCATCACAAAGGGCGTTTCCTGTGAACCATAATGTTGCAAGCTGGGCATCTGAGCGATGGACGAATATGACAAACTACATAGTAGTAGTAGTGGATCACTCGCTAATGCTTTATACGACAGCATGTTCATCTCGCTTTCATAAAGTGTATCCATCGGTGGATAACCATTGCCGATGCATAGTTCCCTACCCATGAACAACCGATGAAACATTCTGTGGCATGAGTTCCTTTTATCGTGAATAGTTCATCAGTAGCGACCACCGACACGATTGAGTTGTTCGAATGCACAGTACATCATGACAAGCAACCAAAACCATGTTATAGTTGAAGTTTTTCAGCACCAAAAGTGGTCAATGCATACCCGTTGAGTTTTTTCCGATCCCGTTGGATTGGTGTTGAACCTCAGGGGTCCATGGCTGCAATCGGACGCAAAAGCGAGGAAGAACCGAGTAACCACTCGCAAGAGAAGAAAAGATTGGCTGGCTAGCGGTGGGGGGTTGTGGACGTGGCGAGCGCAAACCGCAGCACAAGTTTGACAGCCGTCTCTGAAACCCCATAGATCTCATACTTCATACGCTTCGTTTCCTCCTCATATACAACTTCCATATATTCTCTGCCTTCAACATCCTATACGCTGACCATAAACCGTACATATCAGAGTGATGGTCCCTTTGTGTTCCTCCGTTTTTGGCGGCCTCAATTCCAATCGAGCGAGCGAGCGACCCGCCACTTTCCTGCTGCCGCGCAGCCAGCAGAGGCGTCGCCGCGCTCTTCCTCTCGTCTCCGCGCGTCTCTCGCGTCGCCTCCCGCCCGCCGCGCCACGTACGTGTCCATTTGGGCGTTGGGTGCCCTTAATGTTCCCATTTCTGGTCCTAATTACCCATTCCGCATCCATTTTAGCCCCAAAATGAGCGACGAAGACAGCGATCTGGACGCCGAAGGCTTCATGCTGGTGCCTCCTCCTCCGCCGCCTCCGCCTCCTCCCCCGGCGTCCCCCCCACCGCCCGTTGGCAGACCCAAATACACGGGAAAAGCGCGGATAATCCAGTCGTCCGTCTTCTCCAGCCGCGACTCGGGACGCCCCAACGCGCTCAAGGCCAAGAAACCTCGCAGGAAGCTCGAGAACAAGCTCAATGTGCCCCAAAACGCGCCTTTTGGGTCGCAATTCTCAGCTGCGAACCACTTGGAGGGCCCGCACGCCCGTCCCGCCCACATGCTGAGCGTCGTGGAGCTCTGCAACAACAGTGAGGAGGACGCCGAGAGCGTCGCGACCACCGGAGACGTGGCCATTGACACGCCCGTGCACTCGGCCGACGAGGACGGGAACGACAGCGCCTCGACGGCCGATGACGGCTGGGCGGACCATAATCGATGGTACTGCAACATCTGCAAGGACGGAGGAGAGCTGCTGTGTTGCGACCGCTGTCCGAGAGCGTTCCACATGAGCTGGTGAGATTGTTTGCAGTTTTCTGTGGTTTTGTTGAGGTGGTTTAACTTTTTGTTGACATTGTGTAGTTTGGGTATGAGTGAAGATGACATCCCGGACAGCGAGTGGTACTGCAAGATGTGCGCGTACGTCGGTTAAGAAGTTGATCTTTTGGTACGAGATGAGGAAAGTAGCTCATATGTTGGTGTCGATGTGCAGTGATTGCTTGGATCGCCGTCGCATGAAAAAGGAGTCGAAGGAGAAAGCGCGAGTGATGCGAGAAACGGAAAAACTGGAGCGCGATGCGCGCCGTCGCAAGGCGGAGCAGATGAAGGAGGAAATGCTGGTGAAGAAGTCCGTGGAGGCTATTGAGATCAAGGCTAAGCGTGTCCTAGAGATGCAGGATCGCATTCTCAGCCGTAAGAAAGTCAAGTACAAAGACAAGGAAGAGGAGAAGCTTGGCCGGCTAGCGGAAGATCTTGCGCAGACTGTACGTTCTGCAAAGGAAAAGCTAGAAAAGCTTGAAAAAGAGGATGCGGCCCTGCGGAGGAAGGAAGAGGCGCTGAACAAGAAGAAGCGTGGACTCGATGACATTCCACCTGAGGTTATCGAAGATACCTCGCGTCCGGACAAACCAACGTACGTACTATCTTCTTACAGCTGTTGGCTACGTTTGTGAGGATAGCTAACCTTCTTGCTCAGCCCGTTACCGTGCAAATTCTCAGATATCCCAGCGAAGTACGTCGGCAAGATGCTCGCCGTGTGGGATTGCATTCATGCATTCCGGAGCATACTAGAGCTTGCAGACATCACTATTGATCAGTTTGGACGCGCGCTACGTTACCCCAAGTACTCACCCATGCTCACTGAAATCCACTTGTGCTTACTGGAGAAGATTCTTGAGGACAGGTACGTTGAACAGTGAAGATGATTGCTTGCCTCTTCCTTGACTCACCTGTTCGACCCCGATTTTCTTGCTCTAGAGAGGACGAGGACTACGTATCCGATGATGAAGGCTCAATGGATGACAGCGAACGATATCGATACGAAATCCAGCACGCACCGTTGACTGTAGGTCTGCCGACACGTTCAATGCTGACACCTCTCACCTGGCCGTCCGTGATGTGCAGCTTAATTGCTGCTGTACCTCGATACACAGCACATGCGACTTCTACGTTCCTAGCCGCATTCAAAGCATTACAAGAGACAGATTACCCGGCGTTACAGGTGCAGCACAAGCTGGCGCTTTTGCAATTCCTTGTTGGTCGCATGGTTGGCACGGAGAAAGTTCGCCGGATGCTCGGTAAGCACTTGAACGAAACTCTACAGGGCACGAAGGAATACAATCGCTCAGTGGTGCAGGACCGAAAACTTACTATTGAAGATGAAAGGAAGCTTCGGGAAAAGCAACGTTCTGAGCTCGCTAGTATTGTGGAATCGAACAAAACTTCTATGAAGTCCTGGTTGGGAAACGACAAGAGAGGCCGAGCGAATGGTGATACTGGATCTGTGGATGAAGGAACTAAAAGCGATTTTGATGGGGATACAGGATCAGCTAGTGACTCAGATTTGGATGACCTTGCCTACAACGAGGAGGCACTCTCAAAAAATGAAGAGGAACTTGAGAAGCTGCAGATGCAGGAATATATTACACGGCATGAGTACATTGCTCGAAGAAAGAAGCTTGACAAGCAGAGAGAGAGACTCAGACAGAAAGCAGAAGAGAAAATGCGTAAACAAAGGTCGCAAGAGCAGTTGGAGCGCAAGAGAGCTGCAGCGAAAAAGGGAATAACTGACGGACTTACGTCTAAAGATGCTGATCTGCTTCGCAGTGCGATTGAAAAAGGCAAGGAGTGCGGCCTCCCGGATCGCATTATCGTGTCGGCAGCACATGTTCTGGAAATATTGGATGCCGAAGCTGCTCGTGAAGAGGAAGCCCAGGCAAAGAAGCGCAAATTTAGTGCACTTCTTCGGCAATCTTTCGTTCGATCGGAACCCATTGGTCGGGATCGAGATCAGTTGAGGTACTGGATTCTTCGAGGTGACTTACAGCGGCTTTACGTGGAGAGACCTGGCCCCACGGACAAGCTTAAGCGCAAATACGAGTCACTGGCCAGAAGTGGTTCCCCACGGGATGGCATAATACCAGAAGATGATGACAGCAATGCAACATGGTATTGCTACTCGTCGCAAACGGAGGTGAACTCGCTTATGGAAGCTCTAGATTCTCGGGTTCCTCGCGAGGCTCACTTAATTTCATCACTCACCGACCACATGGAAGAACTTGCGAGCGAGATGCCTGTCTCCAAGCCTGGCTTATTGATATCTGACCTGCTGAACGAGGAGAGTGCCAAGAAGCGTGCTCAGCGTGCGGCAGGGACGTCAATTGACGAAGAAACTGAGTTTCTCGAGTGGAAAAATAGTAAGCACCCGAAGCGGAAGGCTATCCAGCACCCGGAACCTAGCGTCGAGGCTTTTCGTGCAGATCTGCTCAAGGGCCAGGAGTGGGTTTCAAAGTGTCTTCGTACCCTTGGCTCTACGTGGCCTGATCGCCCTGAAAATGGTGGAACTGTATGGCGAAAGTCTGTTGAAGTCATCGACAAGGTTGAAGACTTTGCCGTCTCGCTATTAAGTCTTGAAAATGAAATAATGTCCGCACAGAGCAAACTGAAACCAGGGTCGGCAAGTGCAGCAGCGCAAAGTACAACCGAAGCCAACAAGACTGCCACCACGTCCGCTGAAGAGCATGACAAACACGACGAGAGGAGTGACGAGGAAGACGATGACGAGGAGGATGAGGCCATGGATGCTTTAGTCGACGATGGTACAATGTTATGGCCGTCTAAATACTGTCGTGAGCGCTGGATCCAGAACGTTAAGCGTGGGAAAACAATTGCTGTCATGGCCACTGCATTAGCTTCGTTGGTGCATCGCCTTGAGGTTTTGGGTTTCTTGAACGCGTCGGATGAAGATGCTATGAAAACTCGCGCTAAGAGTGAGAAGGAAAAGCGATCTCGCAAGGAGCGCGCAGTGAAAAAGAAGAAACGAAGTGAGGAAACCGATGATGAGGATGTCCAGACACGCGAGTCGGTGGATGAGTGGGAGGAGGACTGTTATATTTGCAGCGAAGGTGGTGAACTGGTATGCTGCGATGGCTGTCCCCATGTCTTTCACTACCCTTGCGTTGGCCTGCGCCGTATCCCCCGAGGCAAGATTTTCTGTCATGAATGTGATACGTCAGTTAAGCCTGTTTTCCCTGCGCAAAATGGTGCGAAGAAAAACGGAAAACCTTCGGCGAAGCGACCAAGAAGATCGAGCTCACCTTCATCGATCGGTCGACGTAGAAAGCAAGCAAAGCTTGACAAATCGAAGTCCGAGGGCTCCGGGTCTGAAGCAAGTGACGGCGAATCCGACTCGGCTGTTTCTACAACTTCTTCTGCTCGTCCTGCGTCGAGCAAGTCATCACCCGTGCGGCACGCCCACGTAGAGACTCACACCGGGCCTAAGAGTCCTGAGGACCAATGGGACGTTGACTGCAGTGTATGTGGTCTGGGAGGTGAACTGCTCTGCTGTGATGGGTGCCCCCGTGCGTTCCATGTTAACTGCATCGGTATGTCGGAGATTCCCGAGACCGAGTGGTTCTGCAACGAGTGCAACTTGCAAACATGTGGGGCATGCAAGAAAAACAAAATCCGTTTGGATTCGCACGTGATTTGTGGTTCCGAGGACGGCTCAAAGGGCTGCGACCGAGTGTTCCATCTCGTACGTTCAACCTGCTGTGATATTTTGGTGACCATGAGTTGTGCTAACGAATTATTTTCTGTTGATTCTTGTAGAAATGCGCGAAGCTCGACGCTGTTCCTGCTGACGACTGGTACTGCAAGAAGTGCCGCTCGAAACTGAACCTGTAAGGTGGACAGTAGTCAATATACACAAAATGAACACGGAACCAAAGGGCCTTTCATCATTATAGCGGAGGGAGATGTCACGGATACCGTGGCTTGGATATCACCCGGTGCCATTGCAATGCAATGTGTTCCCAGCGATATTTCTTTCGTGCGAACCGCTTCATGCGGTGGCGCACAGTAAGTGCTTGTTGTTCATTGTGTACGGCGTCAACAATGCTGCGTACCCAAAGCTCCAGCCATTCAGGATCACCATCTAACACACAAAAACAGATTAGCAAGATAACTCGATACACTTGAGCCATGCACATGAACCAAAACGTACCAACAGAGTTTTGTCGAAGAGGTCGAGGACCGAGGTCATATTCGTCGACAGTCTCGGGCAATGCAGAAGTGGGGAATCGACTGGTGATTGGGATGGCGCCGTTCGCCATGGCCTTCATGAGAGAAATGCAGCTTGTCTCCGAAAAAGTCGTCGGATACAGGTAAAACCCGGCGTACGAATACTCCTTGGCTAATTGAGCATGGTCAACGAGGCCAACATAGCGCACCCCGGGTGTTTCAGTCAGAAGGCGATTCATCTCGGCCATCCATCCCGTAAAGTCCACCATTTGAGAGTTACCCCACTTGATAAATGCCGGCCTGAAGCCGTAGAAAACTGACAGCTCAGCTGTAGGAATGCTTTCTCGGATTCGTGGCCAGGCCCTCAGCAGGGTGTATAGTCCACGAGTTGGTGCACTGCCGTAGACAAATCGATCTGCGTGGTTGGGCCCATTGACAAAGAAAGAAGAGTCGACTGCGTTGCTAATGACCGTGATCTTGGACTGAAGGCTTTCAGGGAACGTCGACGCATGGAAATCACTGAGGCAAAAAATCCCATCGGCGTTGAAAAACAGCTCAGGAGATTGTTTTGCGTCTTCGTGCGGTAGGTCGTGCATCCACAAGTATTTCTTTCGTGCGGCTTTACCCATGACCATAGAAATATGATATCGCCACGCCACGAAAAGGTCAACTCCTCGATCGTCAATGTCGTACGCGTAGTGTGGGTACCATCTTACTGTGTCCTCGTCAGCTTGATCAAGAGTAGAAATATCTTGCTGGGGTGGATCGCCGTAGATTTCGACCCAGTAGCCCAGCTTTTGTAGTTCGCGAGACAGGAACACCACAGCCTCTTCAGACCCACCCAGACCTGTATTCAATGAAGATGGCCCCCACTGCTCCCACCAAGCTTGTCCATACTCGTGACAGAAGAAAGCAATAACCACCTTGTGGTCAGGACGAGGAATTTTTGCAAAATATTGTCCTTTTGTCTCGTACAAGTACCGGCCCTGAGCGATAACTGTTTCGAATTGCTGACGATTTCCTTCATCATATCTCCCTTGCTTGACGTACATTACGCCCAGGTTGTAGCCCAGCTGAAATAACGTTGGGTACTGCTGAATGGCACTTTCCAGCAATTGAATAGCCTCCAGAGATCGTCCAGTCTTGGACAGCGCTTCCGAATAACTTTCGTATGCCTTTTCAATTTCATCCAAGCTAACTTTTGTTTGGTCTTCAGCAAAATACACAGCTTCTCCGTACGTGGCGTAGAGTTCAACAACCTTGTCAAAAGTTTTCTGCGCTGTATAAATCTCACTAAGTTTTGAAATCGCCAAGAGATTCGACGCATCAAGCTGCAGAGCCAATTGGAATTCGGGTTCCGCAAGTTCGGGTTTCTCCAGAGCCATGTACGTCAGAGCCAAGTTGGAGTGATACCATGTCACGTGAGGGTCAGCTGATATTGCTCGCTGGATATGTTCGGCAGCCTGCTCAAATTGTTCGGTCTGAAAGAAAATCGTCCCCAGCAAATGGACAGCGTCTGCGTTGCCCGGACTCGCACGTAAGACCCGTGAGTAGACATTCTGCGCTCGTGTGTATTCCCCTGCTTCTTGCAGAGAGATACCCTGCTGAAGTGCATCATTCAGTTGAGTTTTCATAACTTCTGCGCTATGGAAAGCATCAGAAGTATGTTCAGGGTCGATGATCAGTTGGAATCGTGCGCTGTGACCCTTTTTCGTGAAAGGATGTAAACGGTTTGTGACATCGTGCATGACTTCGTACGCAGTCTCGATACTTGACGTGGTCTGTTTTGTGTTAAACAGAGGTGATGTCAGTGTGTGGGATGCAAGCGCGCTTCGAAGGTGTCGCAAAACTTTCGGAGTTTTCGCCAAGTAAACTGCAACACTCTCATAGTCTTTCACGCTGTGCGAAACGAGTTCAGGAAACGGCATAGCGCTTTGGATTAGTGAAGCAGCCACTCGTGATGGGAATGTGTCTCCCCAGTAAGTTGCGATGGGGACATTTGCCCAGAGAGCGTCTGCAGCCGTCGAGTGCGCGTTATAGATGAAAGAATCCAAGAAGAGATCAGCCATTGTGATCCTCGCAAGATGACTGTGTTTGTCTACCCGTGGCGCAAAAATGATTCTTGATGAACGTACACCATGCGCCATTGCTTGCTCACAAAGTTGTTCCATCACCCGAGAAGCATCGTCACCGGACGGAGCTAAGAGCCAAAGAACGCTGTGAGGAACCTGCTTTAAAATGGCCATCCACACCGCAAAAGATTCCGATTCCATCTTGTTTATAGTGTTGAAGTTGCAGAACACGAAGGCATCAGTTGGTAAGCCATGTTGGGACCGATTCTCTCGTTGACACGAAACGCCATCATCACTTGCTCCACACGATGCGATAGATAGTTCGTAGCGGTTTGCTTGATACGTGTGAGGAAGGTAAACAATTTGCTCACTCATGCTGGCTGCAGCAACCTCAGGTGGAACCACCTTCTTGTCAACAATGGTAAAATCGGTAAAGCGTGACCCCATCGTTCCAGGAAACCCAAGGTAGTTGACTACAATTCTGCTCGGCCTAAGCGACGAAATGCCAAGCCTTGCACCCTTCGTATGCGCCATGAGGTCTACTAAAACATCGATTCCATCCCGTCCAATTGTTTGGGCAGCTTCGAGATCTGACATGCTTAACAGATCACGGAAAACTCCACACTTCTCTTCAAACTGCCGTCGCCAAGGCGCAGACGCCGCCGAGTTTGGCCCATACGAGTAGCAGATCGTATCAACTCCTTGTGCTAGTGCTGCATGCTGCTCAACAAGACCCAGCGTAAGATGACCCATGGGGTGGTCACGGTAGTCGAAACTCAGGTATCCAATTTTTAATCGTTGTGGTTTTGGTGGACGATCCAACGTGACGGCGTTCTCGCTCCACGGCAACGGGAGCAGCTCAAGCGTGCTAGGTTGATCGTAGGTCTTTGAAACTCTGATCGCCAATTGTTTACGAAATACGTCTGAAACCTTGAGCAATGTCGAGTCATAAGGCATAAGCAACACAGACTCTTCTTGTTCTTCAAAATTCAATTGTCGCTTGGCGGCGTCCAGAGCTTGATCCTCAACCTTCTCCATGTTTTTCCAATCACAAAACGAGCGTTTCGCGTTCATTAAGTCCACTAACGCATATGACTTCACCGGATCTATCGCAAGCATTTCATTATACACCTCCAGCGCTCGAGCAAGCATGTTGTATTCCTTCAGAAACACACCTTTGTTGTGCATTCCATCCAATTTTTGTTCCACGGTCGTAGCCAACTGGATCACCCGTTCTTCGTGCTCCAAGGCTTTCTCCAGATCACCATGTACGAAGTAAATTCTCCCCAAGTCCAAATGTGCCTCTCGCGAATCCGGATCCAGCTCCAGCACCTTCAAAAACAGCTCCTTCGCCTCTGCATCTCGGCGCAGACCCAACAACGCCGAGGCTTTGTTGTACAAAGCCCCCACAAATTCAGGGTTGACCTCCAATGCAGCATCAAAGTGGCGAAGAGCTTCAAGCGTGTGAGCAACACTGAATTTACCGTGTGAGCGAGCAATGAATCCGAGATTATTGTGGATGTTGGCAATGCTTTCCTGGTCTTGAGTGACCTCCGCAGCTTGCAAACCTCGTTCCAGCAGCTGCACAGCTTCCTCTTTGCCATCTTGAGTCTCAAACACGAGCATTGCTAGATTGTTGTACGCCGCAGCGATCTCTGGGTACGTGTCGATGCTCTCTCGAAACAGTCTCTCCTTGTCCTGTGCTTGAGGAGCTTCTTGGGCGGCGTGGTAGAGCCGAGCAGCGAGTGTGAGAGACGCCTCATTCTCAGGTGTCACGAGTAACACAGATGTGCCTTGGATCAGGTGAACAAAACTCCATAAAGAGATGAAGAAAGCGAGGAATCCTCGCAGACGTAGCATTGATACAAGGGGAATGACACAGTGATGACCTTTGACGGAAGATCGCAAAATTGACTAGCAAATGTGGACCACATAATGGCTACATACATATGGCTACATATTTCCTCGATGTAATCTGCTACAACGCCTGAAGTACTGCAATGCAATAGATATGCTTTGCCATTCTTTTTGCCTCCATAGAATGCATCGCCTTTCATCGCAGCATCGTGCCCTCGAGAACACGTTTCCTGCGATGTATGAGCGTCAGCCTATCAACTGCTCTACTATAGAGACATACGAATCTCCCTCTACAAGCACCGACCAATCGCTGCGACAAACCCGTGCCTACGTCATTCCGACTTTTGACTCGAAGAGCTCCTTTTCAGCATGAGCAAGTACCGAGTTTTGTGTCTGCACGGCTACCGCCAGGACGCGCTCAAGCTCCGAGGACGCATCGCTGCACTGCGACGAACTTTCAAGTCCAGCGTCGAATTCGGTGAGTGAGCAGCGAAAACTTTTGACAAAATTTTGATACACTTGACAATTGCTCACAAGTCCGTTTATTGACTTACTTTTGCTTGCTTTTACAATGCTGTAGTGTGTCTAGATGCACCTTTTGATGTTCTCTATGAGCCCACGTCGGAAGAGCACGCCAACAAGTAGGAGATTGTGATGTCTTGGATGAGGTTGATAAAGCTGAAAGGGGTTTTTACCTTTTGTGTGTGGGCAGCGGTGAGACGGGAGAAGACGTGAAGCGACTCAAGTGGTGCGATTTCACTCGTGATGAAGAAACCGGCCAGTACCTCCTGGAGCGTGTGGATGAGTCAATCGAGTACGTCGCGGACTTTGTGAAGAAGGAAGGTCCATTTGACGGCATCTTCGGTTTCAGCCAAGGAGGCACGATGGCCTCTCTCATTCTGCAGAGACAAGGTGAATAGTGTGGGATGGCTGTGAAATGTTGCATTGGCTCATAGGTGTGTTGTAACTGGCTGTTGTTAGTGAGCACGCCGGACTCGCCTTTTGCCTTCCGCTTTGCCTTCTTCGTGTCTGCTGGTGCTTGTGGCGACCCGAAGTACGCCAGTGATGTCAAGGTGGATATTCCATCGCTGCACATCATTGGCGAGACAGATGCGGTGGTGGACAACGAGCGGAGCCTTGCACTGAAAGATATGTTCATTGAACCAAAGCTGCTGATGCATTCCGGTGGCCATTACATCCCCACGAACAAGGAGCCCAAGGACGCGTTCCGAGCTTTCTTCAAAGAGCTGCAGGAAGCTGACGAGCAGATGTAGATTGTACTTAGGAGATGGCGTGAATAGGTACAAACATAAGAGTTTCTTGTGCGAGAAATGTTGTTCAAACTTCAGGATTCGAGCATTGTTCTATTGACAACAAAAGTTGGGTATCTATTTAGCGCCGTATGCCAACGTCATTTCCTTGGCAAACTCGCGCAGGGCATCCTTTGCTTCTTTGTTGGTGGGGATGAAGTGGCCACCTGGATGCACGAACACCTTGGGGTTGTTGTACAACTCCAGCAGCTTTTCACCTCGGTCCATCGTCACGATTGCATCAGTCTTGCCCATGAAATGGATCGACGGCACATCCACCTTCTGCTCAGACTTGTAATCCGGATCACCAAGATCGCAAGAAGCGAAGAACAGGGCAAACTTGAACGCGAACGGCGAGTTGTTAGGGTCCGCGCCTATGTAATCAGTGAAATTGCACAGAGAATCACGATCAGACATTTCAACGTTGGAAGCTTCTGCTGAAACACAATATCAAACGTACACTGTCGCTGCAGAAGTAGACTGGCCATCATGCCGCCCTGGCTGAAACCGAAAATGCCATCGAACGGGCCTTCCTTGCGCACAAACTCGGCAAGGTACTCCACGGCCTCGTCAACACGGCCGTATGTGTGTTTGCCAGTCTGCTCATCAATTTCAAAATCCCACCACTTGAACGTGGGCTCTGCCTCCGCACTAAAACACAACACAACGTCATTAAAACACCATCTTTTCAACTTGTCCTCAATTCATCCGTTCACGAACATTTTCGCTTGCTCCTCAGGTGTCGAGTTCGGGAAACTGGTCACGAGGAACGGAGCTTCGGGGAACACTGTTCAGCAATGACAACAGAATATTGGAGCTCATGAATTCGACTTCCAATGCAACTGAAGAGCAGTTTGCAACCTACCAAAGTCAAAATTGGACTTGAGCGCTCGACGCAGCGACGAGATGCGATTGCGGAATTTGGGCGCGTCTTGGCCAAATCCGTGGAGACACAAGACGCGGAACGTAGCCATCTTCAAATATGCAAATGTTGCCAAGCTCACCAAGCAGAAACTTCAGGAGTGGGATCAATAGCTTTCACAGCGCAGCTCCGACGCCGTCGGGTTTGTGAAAGTTGCATCGGGTGATTATGCAGTGTCTTACTGCTGTGCACGCAGGATGGTCCCATACAAAAGCAGGCACAAGCAGTGTCAACGGATTGTGCACTCAAGGACACGGCAGAGCTGAACCAACAGACGTACGTCAGACTACTGTCACTAAACGCATATTGTCCGTGACAAGTTGTGTACCATTCGCCACCGAGCCCATCCTGTATCTTGAACTGTAGCAACAAAGCACTTGGTCGCCACAGCTTCTTTAGCAATAGCCCCCTGCGTTGCATCGAGTGAATATGCGCGTCTTCCAGTTGGTTTTACTGCTTGTAGCAGTTCTACTGCAGATCTCCGTCATCAACGCAAAAGAGACTGCGAACAGCAAGAAAAGGTAAGTGGATGGTCGACTTTGGTCTCCGGAATGCTCTGATTAATCTTCGTGTTCCTATCAGTGTGGAAGTGCAGTTCCCCCACGTGTCAGAGGCGCTACTGGAGCAACTTGGCTACCAGAAGAAGAACCGGTACTCCTCGTCCGCCTTCAAAGTGACACCTCGTAAACCTGCGCCGGACTTTAGCAACGTGAACGCTGTGGTGAACGAGAAGTTTGAGAAAATCTCGTTGAGTGACTACAAGGGCAAGTGGCTCATCCTGTTCTTCTACCCGTTCGACTTCACGTTCGTGTGCCCCACGGAGATCGTGAGCTTCAGTGACAGTGTGGACGAGTTCCGCAGTATCAATGCCGAGGTCGTGGCCATCTCGACCGACTCGCACCACACGCACTTGGCGTGGGTCAAGACTCCACGGACGGAAGGCGGTCTGGGCAAGATGAACATCCCGCTGATCGCCGACATCAGCAAGCGCATCTCCGAGGACTACGGCGTGCTTGTGACGGACGAGGAAGACGAGATGTACGGCGCCGCGCTGCGTGGACTCTTCATCATCGACCCGGAGGGCACGATCCGCTCCATCCAGATCAACGACGACGCCGTCGGACGCAGTGTCGACGAGACGCTGCGTATCCTCAAGGCTTTCCAGTACTCTGCCGAGCACCCGCACGAGGTTTGCCCTGCTAACTGGAAGCCCGGAGGCGAGACTATCAAGACGGACCACGTCGAGAAGATGGACTTCTTCCAGCACCTGTACGGAGACGACAAGAAGGCGACTAAGCTCAAGACAAAGAAGACGAAGAAGCAGGAGCTGTAAGGGCAACAAGAAGCAGCATTTGAGGCTGCAATGGCAATCCGTTTCGGTGGTGACTGCCACACAGACACGCTCCTACAGCGTCGACCGCACGTTCATCTCAACCGTCGAGTTGGTCTCCCCACTTAACGTACAAGAACTCATATGCATCAGCGTACTCTGATGTTTCTCATTGTTTTTTTTTTCATTTATTCACGTGGTTCCTCTAGCTCCAAGTGCCTCCATCCAGTAAAGAAGAAGAAAACACTCAAGAACTGCTCTGGAGAAACCAAAAAAATATTTTTTCAGCTTCAAAGGCCAACGACTAGCGGGCGAAAGCGGCGTCGGAATTGCTGCGTCGCCTTGTCCGCCTGGTCGTCTTGCGTCCCGTCATCTGCTTACTGCTGGGGGAAGCCGTGCTTCCAGTTCTGGTAGCGGTACAGGATCACGGGCACGGCCACGCCGCCCACCGTCACGAAGAGGGTCAGGCCCAGCACGAGCTTCTTGTTGAAGTCGCCCTCGAACACGAGGTGCTGGTGGTGCTCGCCCTCGGCCGACATGCGCTTGGCCGAGGCCGAGATGCCGCGGCGGCCGGCTACGTTCATCTTGGAGGCGGTCTGCTTGACGATCTGGCCCAGCATTATTGTGTCGCTTTGTCTGGCTGCTGTTGACTTGTGCGGAGGGAGCAAGGGGCGGTGTGAGGCCGCGGAGAGCGCACCACCCGCACGGTTTTTTCGGAATTTTGGAGGTATGTAGAGAGTTTTATAGGGAAGTTTGTATGGGAGCCAAAGACACGGCGCAAATGTAGAGAACGCAGAAATATGCACCGAACACTGGGAGAATGTATGGATCGGGTTTCGCAGGGAAGAGGTCGTGGATATGACTAGTGAGAGGAGGTTCACTATAGGAAAGGAAAATTAGGTCTCGGGATTGAAGGTTGTTCATGCATGGTTCAGGACTGCCTTTCGGTGGGATTGGCTGGTAGTTGGTAACCTAAGGCTATCTAAACAGCAGTGTGAGTTTTGATAGAGATTGAGATCAGAATACCGCTGCACTGTATTCCCCCATAGTGTAATATAGAGCTCGACAGCTTCAAGGTGACCAAACACACAAGTTGCCGAGCAGATACAAGAAGTAGACCACTAAATATCAATTACGCAACATACTATAAAAGGTGTCTGTCCACCAGCAGATCCGGAGCCACCACAGTGACCATGACAAATACTCACCTCGATTTCCCAGATTTTGTTGCCCTTACACAGCATGCCCGATCGATTGAAGCAGAGCAGCGTTGGCCAGGATCTCGAGCGATGGATCGTCCGCCTTCTTCTGTTTCTTCTTCGTCGGAGTGTCCTGCGTCTTCTCCGTGTCGAGGTCGCACGTATCCTCCATGAGTCGCTTGCCGTTCATGGCGGGCGCACGATCGGACGCCAGCTTTGCACTCGTGGGCTCGATGGTCGTGGCTGTGTTGAAAGAGTTATCGATGGTGGCAGTGACCCAGTCCGGCATCTGCATTGCCGGCACGCCCCACATGGCGTTCAACCGATTGAACGTTGCATCCGTCGGTGTCCAGCAAAGCGTGGAATGCGGACTACCAAGTTGGCTGGTTTGGATTGCGAGCGGCGACTGCATGAAGGTGCTTGGGTACAGCGCTCCGAAGTCCAGCTGATCTGTGAGCAGTGTGTTGAGCGGGTAGACTTCGTTGATCCCGACCGACGCCGGCGACGGAAAGCCGCCATTGGTGTTGCTCTCCGAGCCCGAGTTGCCTCGGCGCTTGCGTTGTGAGGCCATTGTCGTCGACGTGATGCCACGCTTGAGTCGTCGCTTGCTGGAGTTCCAGTGGTTTTTGATGGCATTATCCGTGCGGCCGGGCAGGAGCTTGGCGATCTCCGCCCACTTGTTGCCGAATTTGTCGTGCAGCTCCTTCAGGATGCGCTCTTCATCTGCCGTCCACGGCTCCTTACGGATGGCCGGGTCAAGCTGGTTGTGCCATCTAAAGTGCATGTATCCATCCAACCGACGGTCTCCGTTAGTGACCAACTTCAATACCCGTCAATCTCATACCAACATTGCAATTGCCATTGCCGTACCGCTCGCGGCACTGCTTGCCATTGCGGCCGGGCAGCTTGGTGCCGATGACGGTCCAGTGGCGGGTGCCGTACTTCTGCACGAGCTTGAGCATGAGCAGGTCTTCCTTCTCGGTCCATTTGCACACGGGCTTGCGCTCCTTGCGCAGTCTCTGGGTCTCAAGCTGTTGGCTGCTCTGCATCATGGTCCAGGAATCAATGGATTGGATCCGGTTGCTGGTCTCTTCGGCTCAAGTCGGCGGATCTCGATGTGACTAGCCGCTGCCAACTGCCAGCTCTTTGACTCGCGCTCAGTATGCGTCAAAAGATCGAAAACAAGTCCCAACCGTCGAGACTACGCGCGCCATTGGCTGAAAGTCCGCGAACTGCCAAGCATATAAACATCAAGTCAAACCGACGGCGTCTGATTGGCCAGAAATTCCCAAGTTGAAGCGAAACTGCGGAAAAGTGAAAGCTGCAAATGGCGGATATGCGCATTGAAAATGGGCGGAAGCGCCTCAAAGTGGTCATTTTTCACACCTCCAATGCTGTGCACTTTCTTTTGTTGTGTCCGAGCGTCTTGCAGACCGAGCAGCGCTTGGTGGTCGTCGGCTTCATTTGGATGGCATCATTTCGCACAAGCTCTTCGTCCACAGGGATCTGGATGGGCTCCACCAACGGACCATAGGGCTGCGTGTAGCTGGCCACCGTGTACACGGACTGGCAGAGCTGCGCAAGGTCCCACGAGCTGCCGCTCTTGTTGAAAAATACCACCGCCGCGTACATGTGTTTGCACGGCAGTCCGTGCTGGTCGGGATACGGACACGAGCACGATTTGGCACTGAGGTTCACGCGGCGCTTCTTGGCAATGGGACTGCGGGTGTCCCAGACATACGCTGTACCGGTGTCGCCATCGCTTGGGGAGACACAGCACGAAGCAGCCTCCAATTGCTTTTCCTCAAGGACCCGCTCTGCGTATGCGGTCAGAATACGGCCTGATTGCATCCAGTTCTTGCCCCGAAGCTTCCGTTCGTAGAGATCTCCCATACTGCGCTCCATGTAGCCTTGAAAGAAATCAAAGGGTGGCAGCATGCGGGTCACTTTAACTGCAAGGTTTTCCGATTCGACCAGGTTCGTCGTCTGCCACCCGTACAAAGCATGCCGCTTGAGAAAACTGTGCTTCGCCCACTTTTCTGGGTCGATGCTTCGAAGGCTATCGGCTACGCGAGAGTCAGCAAGACTGAGTGAGCTGAGGATAGCATCAAAATCCTCCCGCGTATCAGCCGCTTGAGCGCGCCAGACAAGCTGAACTAGATCTCGCCTCAAAGTTGTTTTGAAGGTTTCCTCCATGGTGTTGACTAGATGGGCCGTGCACTGAATCAAAATGGGCGAAGCACCTGAGAGAGACTCGGCAGCCCGCTCCAGCGAAGATGAGAGATTGCAAAACACGGGCACATCGAGCGATAGACCGCCGTCGAGGCAGCCTTGGAAAAACCACGTATAATTCTCGACACTCTTGCCGTCACAGAGAGCAACAGCCAGTGTGCAAATGTCGTTGTTCCCATCCTTGGTCACCAGCTCGAGAAAAGTGCCCTGGTAGTTGCTTGTGTGCGCCATATCAAGTCCATCGAGGCCCAAAACGCGCAGGCTATGCCGCTGTAAAAGCGGCGCGTGAGGTAACATCAAGAACGCCCGCTTGAATTCATGCGACCACTGGTCGACCTCGATATTGATCTTGGCTGACGGATTGAGCTGCTGAAACTGGATCAGCAGCGACTCGAGTTTCTGGATGCCCACGACGACCCCTTTCAAAATGTTACCTGCAACCTCCTGCTTGGCGCGGTACGCCATGCGTGTAGGAACGTTGATGCCGTCCTGAGAGTGCACGATGGCTCGTACGCTAGGCCCCGACAGTTTGGGCACGGCACTCAGCGCCGCGTTGGCGCTCATGAGATGGTTCACCACCTGCCTCGTTGTCACCGCCTCTGAGCCCGTGCACTCGACGCCATGGTCGGCATTGAACGAGCTCACGTAAAAGCGTCCAGCGAGGTTCGAGCTCTTGTACTTGCACACTCGAACAACGAAGGAGCACGGCGTGTGGCTGTTGCAGACGAAAGTGAAGTTCTTGCCGCCACTTGCTTTAGGGTCCAGTCGTGCGCGCTTGCCCTGGGCCAATGCAAAGTCCTGAATGTACTCTTTGGCCTGGTTGCGGCTGTCGAAGTGCTGTCGGATCTGCAGCGTCATCTCGGCGCCGGATTTGAGCTTCACACTGGCGCGTTGCTGCTGCATTGGGGCGTCCACAGGTCTCGACACCCTCCTGCGCTTCTTCTTGGGCCCGGTCACCGCTGCAGCGAGGCTGGCGTCCTGTTCCAAGGCTGCGATCGCCACATCCTGGGCCACCGCAATCGCGAGTGCATCATTCGGGTCCTGCTGCATTTTTGCTGCCAATAATGGAGGCCCGGGTGGGTACCGCGCGACGATTGGACGAAACTCTGTTCCTGTCTAAGACGATCCCAACGAATTCGACGGGGTCTGGGTTCTTGTCGCGAAATGTGGCCGTTTTTTCGGGCCTTTCGACCTCTGCAGAACAGGTTAGTTTGCCAAACAGGCCCATACCAGCGCAACTCGAGTGCCGACATTTTGTGCCGACTTTTTCGCCATGAATCGCTCAGGTAGCCCCAATTCGACGGAGCCTCATGCGACTGCAGCAACTTGGCACTCTTCTGGCGCTATTCGCGCCTCGACGGTCTCTTCTCCAGGCGCGCTGCTGCGGCGGCAAGCCGATAGTCAGCGTCAACGTTCGGCAGGTACCAGTCCCAGTGGTACACCGCGCCGCACTACTCGGAACATAAAAAAGCGCCACGCAGACTCAGATCTGTATCTGGACTCAGATGGTGAGTCCCGCAAGATGTTGAAGCTCGCGCTGGCCAAGTCCATCGTGGAGACCAAGTTGGTGGTGCAGACGGCGTCATCGCCCCAGGGAGCGGTTTTCTATCCGACACGAGAGCAATTCGCAGATCCCATCAAGTACATTGCAAGGTAAGAGAATTGGGAGGTGGACATTGGAAGGAGATGGACCATTTACAGTTGATACATTTTCATGTTCTGAAGCATTGAGAAGGAGGCGATGCGGACGGGAATTTGCAAGATTGTTCCTCCGAAAGGATGGAAACCTCCGTTTGCAATTGACCTGGAGAACGAGCGAGTGCATTTCGATACCAGAAAGCAGAAAATCCACGAACTGCAGGTTGGTCAACATGTTGTTTATAAGGGTTAGCAATAAAGGAGTTGACTTGTTTTGGTGACTTGCAGGAAGGACATGCTTACGGCGACGGACGGACACACACGTTCAAGTCATTTCGTGCTAGCGCCGACGCTTTCCGGGATCGGTGGTTTAGATCGAGGGGTCTAGATCCGGATTCGATGACGTCGGAGGAGATCGAGCAGGAGTATTGGCGAGTTGTACAGACCGGAGAACCTCATGTGGAGGTAATGACACTCTCCGTAGTGACACCGAATGTTTGGGACTTAGTTGTTGTATCTCTTGACAGGTGGAGTACGCGAACGACCTTGACATTGCACAGGTGGGCAGTGGATTTCCTCGATCTGTGAGGCGTTTTGCATCGCAGGTGGCGAAAGGTATGGTGGTGATATGAGCTAGTACATTCGCACTTGCTGCAATAGCTAATAATTGTGGTTTTGCGATGCAGGGAAAGAGAAGATTGACTTTGCGAACTCGGAGTACTACCGAAATACGGGTTGGAACTTGAACAACCTTCCTGATGCGTACGGCTCACTGCTACGGCACTTGGGTGCTGCTATCAACGGAATCAATGTTCCTTGGTTGTACTGCGGCATGCTGTTTGCATCCTTCTGCTGGCACGCCGAGGACAACTACATGTCCAGTATCAACTACCAGCACATGGGTGCCAAAAAGCGCTGGTATGGAATCCCCTCCTCGGATGCCGAGAAATTTGAGGCTGTCATGAGGACACAAGTGCCGGAGCGATTTCGTGAAAGTCCCGACTTACTTCTCCATTTGACTACTATGGTTCCACCGTCGGTTTTGCAAGAACGGGGAGTGAACGTGTTCACCCTCGTGCAAGAGCCAGGAGATATCATTCTCACTTTTCCCAAGGCGTACCATGGTGGCTTCAGTGAAGGGTTTAACTGCAACGAAGCAGTGAATTTCGTCCTCCCCAACTGGATTGACTTTGGAAGGGAGTGCGTCGAGATGTATCGCACCTACGGGCGCCTTTCAATCTTCTCACATGATCGATTCGTTTTTCACTTCGGGTCGACACAAAACCTGGATGAGTACTCAGTAGCGGACTGTGAAATGTTGCTGAAGGAACTGCGCCGACTATTCCACGAGGAGCGCGACTACAAGAAGGCGTTTCTTGCGAATGGACTAGAGAATGTGGAGGAGCTGAGTGGCGACGTCATGTTGGACGAGCAGTCGATGGAGGTGGACGACGTTCGACAGTGCTTTCGGTGCAAACACAACGTGTTCTTCTCAGGCGTGATTTGCTCGTGCAATCCGAACCGGTTGTCATGTCTGCGGCACACAAAGGACATGTGCGGATGCTTGATGAAGAAGCGTACCTTAATACAGTGGGTAGGCACATCTGAACTGCGATATGCTATTCGGCGTGTGCAAACGAAGATGCAGGCCCTGAAAACTCAAGCTAGTGAAGGACAGCAACTCGTAGATGGTAGTGCCCACTCCGCCTCTGGTGGTACATTTTTCACCATCAAACGGCAGGGGGCAATCGTTAGAGCGTAGGGCATTAGGGCGTCCTAATAGTGGTCGTATCGCATTCAGACCCTGATTGTACATTTCACCGTCGACTACATGTAGACACATATTAATACCAAACGTAACAGAATAGGTAGCCGAACATCTTCCTTTTCATAAAGGCAGTGCCTACGTTCACCAGTACACACATAAAAAGGACAAAACAAAACTTCTTAAGGCGCGGGATCAAGTTTAGATTGCAAACATCCAACATATCGCCAAACAACAATATTGCAAACCTTCACTTTGAAAAATACTTAAGTAACTCAAAGTACTGATCATTTTTAGGGACCGGTATTTCCGAGAGATGGAAATGCGTGGCCGGGATACCTATATCTTCCATGCATTAGCTGTACCAATTGTTTTTTTTTTCGTTGATTTTACGGGCACTCACACGAGAACGAACGACCTCATGCCCAGTCACTCTCATGCTCTCCTTGCCTTGACATCTGCAGTTTTACTATCGGTGATACTGTGGACAATCCCCAAGGTGACCTCGTTAGTTGTAAAGTGCTCGTCTTGACGCAACCGCTCACTGTAGTTTTTTGTCTGAGATCCAGAACATCCCAGAGTTTTGAACCACCGTCGAACCCTTCTTCAAGTTCCAACGTAGACTTTGACGATCTTGACTGCCACAGATGAGGACTTCATAGTTCGCACAGTTGCTGGATGGCTCCATTTTGACGGACCGACAATACTTAAAAAGCAGATCCGGATTTCATAGTCGCAGTCCTCTTTCAAGTTTGACAAAATGTGCTTCGCGACTTGGTGATCCATGTCGATTGTAACAATATCTGGGACCTCCTGTACACTTGCACGTGAAAAGAGTCCACTTGTTTTGGGATTTCGCTTTGCACACGAGTACAAAAGAATCAGTTTCGTCGGCATTACCATTTCTGCATGCTCTCCGCGTAAACCCCACGGGAGCTCGACAGATACACTTGAGTACGTGACGTCAGAAACAACTGGCGTAAATTGACGGTTGTCTAGCTCCAGCTTTCCTGTAATGCTGTACGTGACGATGGTCAGCGGTTTTTCGTTAAAATCCAACACGATGTCTCCAATTTCAGTACAAGTACTTTCCCGGCAGACGTGCGCTCATGATACAAGCCACACCGAAAACTACGTTAGAATCCCAGTTAAATAATCGAGAACGTAGGTTGCGCAGTTTGCTCCAAGATTGAGCAAAACGGTCGAGATGTCGGGTGTCCTCGAACCAATCCAGAGTCAATTCAGAGTCATCGTCGTTGTCACTATAGTGTCCGTGGTGAGTGAAAATATCGTGCGACTCGACCATCTTCTGCAGTGGATGCACTTCGAGGTCAACACTGGATCCACCCAGCGTGATCATCAGGCGCGGTTTAGTCTCGAAGACTGGTAGGTACTCGGCAGTGTTAGACACGTGATCTTCAAAGCCATCCGTAAACAGAGGCTCTATCTTCTCCGCCAAGACTCTTGCCTCGTGACGCTTTTTGGCAACGAAAACACTTGCAAAGCGTGTACGTTGCTGGAATAATGTAATACTCTGGCGAAGCTTGGCAGCGTTAGCAGCGTAGTTTTTGGCTCCGTCTCGGAGTTTGCTGCATGAAGTTCGTACTTGCTGTCGTGAATGCCTCCTTGAAGGCTCGAATTTGCTGCTGTATTGTAGAAAAAGATCCTTTGGCCAAAGCTTCCTGAAGGACATCATGGAGGTCAAGACGAACAGTCTCACCAGCAGCTAGAGCCCAAGAAGTCCTCTTCACAAGAATGGGATCGAGCTCACGGACGGGTCGTTTTACGTTGCTGTCGAGCGCAGACACAGGAACAAGCGTATACGATAGCGTGTTCACCTGACGTGCCAGCTTTGCGGCCAAATTGCTGGCGACACGACGAGCATCCTGCATATTGGAGACCCTCTCAGCACTTGCACCCCTGAACCTGACGCTAAGGTTTTCCGAAGTTGCTATATTCTCGGTCTTGTTGTCGATTTTGGCCTGACCCCAGATGGGCATGGTCTTGATGTTAGCTTCTAGTGCCTCTTGCACTTGTTTCATCTCTTCTGCTGATTTACAAGTCTGAGAGAAGCTGAGCGTCGCAGTGCCTCCCTCGACCACCTCAGCGACGAAGTGAGTAAAACGACTGAGACTACCCCCGCTATACATTTTTGCGAGCTTCTCCTGCGGAATGCGGCGAGTTTGACGAACAACTGTAGAGGTCACGCCCACCCGAGCGTCGAATGTCCAAGTCTTCATGCCACTCAGGTATTCGGCAGACCCTTTAGCTGTCAACATGCCCATGTCTAGAAACAGTTTGACTTGGGCATCCAGTCCAGCGCTGTCACGAGCCTTGTCCAAAGAGACCAACATCTTGTACTGCATTCTGCTCTTGCTCCACGGTCGTTTCTTGGTTGTCTTGGGTATCGACGTCGCTCCACAGTGAGGCATCGTTGAAACGTGAGAATGTTCGAGCGTCGTACAGCATTCCGAGCTGCACATCTTCACCAAGAGCAGGGAGGGTCAGGACTGCTGCTTTACCGCACATTTTTGCAAATGACCAACAACCTTCGCATGAACATTCTTCCCAGCAAAAGCTTGCGTGTGTCGATGCATTCAAACTTTGGATCAAAGTGTCTTCATGATATTACCAAGGTGCCGTCTCAGTAATAGACCAGCACTTGGCTCAACAGGAACGGGTAAGGTTCATTCTAAATCGCACAAGTGACCGCGAAATCAGCTCACGATAGGATTTTTTATCACCGCGCCAGTCTTCAGAACATACTTTTCCATTTCTTGCTAGACAACAACTTTAGCTTGCTCCAAGTTTTCATTCGTTGTACACTTGATCAAATGCCATCAGTTCAATGTTGCAAGTTCGCAGTCGGTGCGTCCGCGCTTCGTCAGAAAGCTGTCGAAGCCCTTGATATCGTAGAAAGTTCGTCCCGCGTACACCTTTCCGTCGACTTGCGTCTCCAACTCCAGCTTCGAGTAAAGCCATTCCAGCTCTTCGTCCGCGGTCTGAGTCATGGCCCACCACAACGTGAAGCCGTAGTTCGGTGGCATCAGCAGGGGACGCAGTGCATCCCACGACTTGCGCACACTCGTCGCTCTCAAAGGGAACGTCACGACAAATCGGTCTCCGTACGGCTGCAGAACCCGCAGCATAGCATCAACCATCGCTGGAGAGTATTCTCGACGGATCTCCTCTTCATTGGCATTGGCAGTGGTCCACCCGACCGACAGCACGAGTTTGTGACGATGTTGTCCTCCATCCCGCCCTCCCAGCTCGTCAACTTGTTTCAGGAACGTCACAGCGTCAAACTCCACCTCGTTCGAGTTGGCAGGACCTGGTAAGATGTCTGCATTGATGAAAACGCCCTTGGTGAACGGGAACTGCTTCACGAACTGGGCCAGATGTTCCGACGCCGCTTCGAACGCCCGACTGCTTTTGAAATCGAGTTTGACGATCAACGGCGTCTCCTGTTGCACACTTAAGCTCTGGAACATTGCAGCGAGCTCTACCATGACGTCCAAGAAGCGGGCGAAGGTCAAATCGCCGTCGGTGGCGGGTGGATGTCCCATCACGGGGGTCTGTTTCGCTTTCCCCAAATGATGTCGGCCTCGATGGCATTGACAAAACCCGTAGTGGCGAAATGCAATTTCTCGGCCGCTTGAATTTCACGCTGCACGGAGGTCAGGAGC
The DNA here is from genome assembly GCA_032158285.1 of Phytophthora sansomeana. Classification (NCBI taxonomy): domain Eukaryota; phylum Oomycota; class Peronosporomycetes; order Peronosporales; family Peronosporaceae; genus Phytophthora; species Phytophthora sansomeana. The sequence goes on from JAPDHH010000300.1 coordinate 100,626, forward strand.
GCATTGGAGTTCACGGCATGCGCCCAGCGGTAGTCGAGAGGGGTCATGGTCCGGAGCTGTGCTGAAGTGGGGGATGCGCTACGTCAGCGAGGTCTCTGCTGTCGTTTTAGTCCAATCACAGATGGGTACGCTGCTCTTTTCTACGAATCCGAGCGCGCCGCTTGAAAGAGCATCTCGCTAGTGTTTGCATCATCGCGGTCCGTAGGGGCGACCCCCTTCCAATGCTCGACAGCACCACAACCATTCGCATGGTAACTAACATCCAAGTTGAAGCTGTGAAACGGCTCAAAGGACGGATGGCAGCAACTTGCACCTCCGAGTCTGATGTGGCGTTAAACGAGCTCTACTATAATACCAGCTGAACAGGTCAGTCATTCTTCATTTGTCGCTCTGCTGCTCAAGTATCTGCACAATCGACCACAACACAATTGAAAAATGTCGGAAAGTGTCAATGGGGCCACCGCTACGCCAAGGCACCGCATCTGTGGGCTCTTGGAGTAGGCGCCGTCATCAGTGGGGACTTTTTCGGCTGGCAATCGGGTCTCGTGGCAGGTTTCGACGGTCTCCTCATCATCCTGTCCTTCGTCACAGTGCTCTACGTGTTGCTGTCCTTCTCCATCGCTGAACTCTCCACCACCGTCCCATCGGGTGGAGGTCCCTACGTCTTCGCTCTCCACGCCATCGGTCCTCGCGCCGCCTTCTTCGCCGGTCTGGCGGAGAGTCTCAAGGTCGTCATCACATGTGCCGTCGTGGTCACGGGCATCAGCTCGTACATGAACCAGCTCTTGGACCTGAGCTCGGCCTACGGTCCGATCTGGTGGGCCATCTTCTACGTCCTCTTCGTGTCGCTCAACATCGTGGGCATCGAGATGACGTTCCGAGTTCAGGCCTTCACGACCGTCGTGTCGGTTGTGATTTTACTGGTGTTTTACGTTGGTGCAGCCACTCAAGTGTCCTACAGTGAGTGGGTGGAGGCTGTGGACTGGAAGTATCCGGCAGGTTGGGATGGCGCGGTCAAGGGATACTCGTTCGCTCTGTGGTTTTATCTGGGGATCGAGGAGCTCCCACTCGCAGTGGAAGTGACCGTTAACCCGGAACGCAACATGCCGATTGGATTGATGTCTTCTATCAGCACCCTAGTCGTGCTGGCATTCTGCACCGTCATTTTCAACTCGATGATTTCTCCTGGCGCGGCAGAAATGTACAACAGTTCGTCACCGCTGCTGACGGGTTACAAAACCGTATTCGGAGATAACAGCACGACCTCGGGCTTCTCGTGGATGCTGCTTCTGGGTCTCATCGCCAGCTTCCACTCGTTTGTGTTCTGCATGGGCCAATTGCTGTATGCGATTGCTCGCGACGGATTTTTGCCGCAGATTTTGACGAGGTTGCATCCGACGCGCGGCACGATGTATGTGTCTTTGATTACTGGCAGCACAATCGGCTTTATCGTTGTGATGGCCCTGCACTACATTATCGGTGACACTCGCCTCGCATCCGTGATGATCAACCTGGCGCTGATTGGAGCTGTTACTTCCTACTCGTTCCAGCTAACTTCGTTCATCTGGCTGCGTATTCAGGAGCCACACCGTGTGCGCCCCTATCGTAGCCCATTTGGTATCCCCGGCGCGGTGGTTTCCATGCTGCTGTGCGTTGCAGGCATGGTATCAATTATCTACAGCGGCACCTCAAGTTACGAGTTCTTGGCATCTATCATCGTGGCCATCGTTTATTTCGGCATTGGTGCTGTGTACTTCTTCATGCGCGTGCAGCCGCGAATCGAGGCGATCCCAACGCCTAAGCTCCGTGATAATCTGCTGAGTAACGCATCCTCGAAGGTGTGAAATTTAGAGTGCTACCAGACTCCAAGTAAACGACAAATTGTGACCATTTAGCTTGAATATATCGCGATTCTTTTGTTCTTCTCTCCTCATCACTACACGCTTAGTAAATGCAGTAGCGTCAATGTATGCGCTGCATTGTGCTTTTCTGCTGGTACTTGCACGAATAAAGCAGGTGCATGTTGAAGTCATCAGCCAATAGGATGACGACAATGAGTAGCCATGTCTTCACTTGGACTGCTCTGGTCCAGTTAATTCACGGAGTGTTGCTTCCTACTGTACATGTACTTCATGATTGCGCGCTCGCTGACGACCCTGGACCAAGCAGAAAACACGTGACGAGTTCGATGATAGCAAACAACGAACCTCCAGTTATTCGAACATTAGTATGCCTTCCATGTGATGTCTTGCATCAGTACATGTATCCGCTTGGAGGTTAACAAATGAAGGACCATCTCTCGAGTGAAAGAGGAACCACAGATGGAGCAAGAAGCTGTAGCAGAGCACATATACTGTGTAGTCTCAATGGAACCGTCATTCTTACGGCAACGTTATTCAGTGAAAACCTTTTTCATTTTGCAGAGCTGGCGCACGCGTCATAACCGACGACAGCCAATGGGTAGATCTACAATCGGCTGAATGCCATTGCAATGGGTTGCTGTCTGCGTTCCGTTTGGCCAAACGCTGTACCCATCGCGTGTGCAGCTTTCGCCGCTAGATGTCGTCTAACCACCGCAGTAACTCGGGCGTGCATTGTCGGGGCCAACTCGTGCGCTCGCACGAGCTTCCGCCCTTGAGACCGTTCTTTGGACGCATCGCGTCGGTCTCCGTCACCGCGCACCAACTTCGACATCGGCTGCACGTACCTTAGGTCTCGGCGTGCCATTTCCATTCAAACGATGCAATCGCCTGCGACGTCCACCGCTCGAACTGCAAATTCCAACTGACACCTCTCTCGGGAAAGCGCCAACAGTATCGCCGCCGGCTTCGGGCGATCGACCGAGACTCCAAACAGGAGGATTAGACAGATGCCGCCCCGTCCGCGCCAACCGAGTGCCGTCCAATCTGGCTCACTTGATGCCTGCTTCGATCGCCGCGTACGCTCGCACAGTGAGCTTCCGGTTGAACAGCTCTCACGGACAGGGCATGCGTGCTGCGTCGACACTCGGCGGAAATGGCTTCGCCACGAGTTGGTTTCCTCGCATGGAAGACGCTTCTTGGGGCGCAACTTCGCCATCGATTTCCTCCGCTTTCTGTGGTAATGCTCGTGCCGGTCCTTTAGTGTTCTTTTGCGTCTCGGCTCACGCGTGCCTCAGCTCATGTGCGCATCCTGCTAACTCGCACCAGAATCGCGTCGAAGTACCCTCGTTGATGGGCGGCATCAGTATACGGATCGAGATGGGCCTCCCTCGTAGCTCATCGCACGTCACGCGTTGCGGATGCCACGCTGCAGCTCGCTGTCTGTGCCGCGCCTTGCGATTCACGTGAGCGACCGCCGATCGAGTCATTGCAGTGGTGCAAGTTGCAGCAGCGGTTGAAGCGGTTTGCCTCGCCAAAACTTGAGCCAACTTGCTTGACCAGGTGAGCCCGACTGCAAATGACGAGTCTGCCGAAGCATCTCCGTAAGCATCCCCACGGTCCGAATGTTTCTTCAGAGGACCGCGGCGCCCGGCTCTGACCGACGAGATCTTGCGCTTCCTACACTTGCGCGAGCATGCCGGTGTCGGAGCGCACAGCTACCGAAAGTTTAGCTTCTCTTGCAAAAACGGCAAATAATAACATGGTTGAGACCCAAGCACCATGCTATTATGCGTCCTGCTTGCAGGGAACTCGGGCTGCCGTCTCGAGCTCACACTCGCTGACACACCGCCCGGTTCTGCGGCTCTTGGAATGCCAAACGAAAACGAATTAAAAAAGACGGGGTTGAGACGGGTCTCCAGCATTTGACACTGAGTGTCAACATGGCTCAGCATCTAGCACCAACAGCACTTCCTTCAAAGCGCTTTTGCATCGAAGCGTCAACCTTAGGCTAGAACCCGCCATTAATGCTGGCATCACTACTTCACGGATAATACCTACGCAGGTCGGAGTACAAGTATCTATGGATACATGTAGCAGCCATTTTAATCTTGGCTTGAACGAGTCGGTGCATGAATCATCCCGGCGCCTGGTCTGCGGAGTGCCAACGCGCTTGCTGCAACCAATGGCAGCCCGATCTCTGCAAACCCAGCGCCTTCAAGATCCTGTTTGCAGTGGTTTGACCACGGCCGCTCGAATTCTGCGGCCGCGTACGCTCGCACATTGCTCGTTTTGCGCTCGCGAGGACACCCAGCTGCGGCACTGTCCTGCCGCTGTGCCGGGTCTGCCAATGGAGAGGTCGTAGACCTAGAAGTCCAGGTCTTGAACAAGCAGGAGTTGTCGAAAATGGCAGCACTCTCAATCGCTCACTTCGCAATTTACTGCGCACTACAACGAGCTACTTCCGACTTCTCCACTGACCTCGATCCAAGAACTCGTTCCAGATGAACCGCATCTCGAACTTGAGTATCAACGGCCCCACCGTGGAAACGGAGGGTGTCCACCGCTACGCCAAGACGCCGCACCTCTGGGCGTTGGGCGTCGGCACTGTCATCAGCGGTGACTTCTTCGGCTGGCAGTCGGCGCTGGTCGCCGGCTTCGACGGTCTCCTCATCTTGCTCTCGATCGTGACGGTGCAGTACGTGCTGCTCTCGTTCTCGATCGCCGAGCTTTCGGCGACGGTGCCCCACGGTGGTGGTCCGTACGTGTTCGCGCTGCACGGTATCGGTAAGACGGCCGCCTTCTTTGCCGGTATTGCCGAATGCCTCAAGGTTGTCGTGACGACCGCCGTTGCTGCCACGGGTATCGCCTCCTACTTTGCCGAGCTCATCGGTGTCGGTTCCGAGTACGGTCCGATCTGGTGGATCGCCTGCTACATCATATTCGTCACGCTCAACATCGTCGGTGTTGAGATGACGTTCCGTGTGCAGGTGGTTGTCACTGTTATTTCGGTGCTACTGCTTCTGGTGTTCTACATCGGTGCCGCCACCAAGATCTCGTACCAGGACTGGGTTGTGGACCGCGACTGGAACTACAACGGCTGGGATGGAATTCTGCAGGGTGCTTCGTTCACGCTTTGGTTCTACCTGGGCATCGAGGAGCTGCCGCTCGCCATTGACGAGACCATTGAGCCCACCAAGAACATGCCGCGTGGACTGTTCGCCTCCATTGCGACGCTCATTGTGATTTCCTTCTGCACCGTCATCTTCAGCTCCATGATCAGCCCTGGTGCCGACGAGATGTACGCCAACAGTTCACCTTTGCTTACCGGGTACCAGACGATCTTCGGCGACAACAGCACGACGTCGGGCTTTACGTGGATCTTGATCGTTGGTTTGATCTCGAGCTTCCACTCGTTCGTGTTTTGCATGGGCAAGCTGCTGTACGCTATTGCTTGCGACGGATACCTGCCGCAGATGTTGACCAAGCTGCACCCCACCCGTGGCACGACTCACGTCGCACTGATCGTGGGTAGTATTATCGCGCTTGTGCTGGTGATCGTGTTGCACTATGCCATCGGTGACACTCGTCTCTCCTCGGTGATGATCAACCTGTCGCTCATCGGTGCCATCGTGTCGTACCTGTTCCAGTTGACCGCTTTCATCATGCTCCGCATCCGGGAACCGGAGCGCTCGCGTCCGTACAAGAGCCCCTTCGGTATCCCCGGCGCGGTGGTCTGCATCATCCTGTGTATTTTCTCGCTGGTGTCCATCATCTACAGCGGCACGTCCAGCTACGTCTTCCTGGCCTCCGTTCTGGTCGCCATCGCCTACTTCGCTCTGGGTGCTGTGTACTTCGTGTACCGCGTGAAGCCTCGTCTAGAGGGGACCATTGGCAATGGCCCAGTGTCGGCCAAGGAGTTCCGAGAAAACCTCATGAGCTCGCGCGTGTCCAACAAGGTGTAAGCAGAGCGTCGGAACCTAACGACACAAGCCTCAAGCGCAGACCGGGATCAAGTCTCTTGTCTGCACGTTGTAGAACGATGTGCTTTCTTTCGTAGCGTGAGTCCTTTTGTATTTTCCAGCTCAGGCGATTCGTGATAAACAATTGAAGCGCCTAGCATGTTTCACTATAGTCAACGTTTGTTGTTGGTGATATTGGTATTTTGAATGTCTTCCTTACTGCAGCCGTCAAAGCTGTATGCTCGTTTACAAGTCTCATGCGAGAAGAACCTCTTTCGTCGTAGTGGTTGCAGAACTTGACTTCGTTGGAACAAGTACACATGTACAGAAGCAAGTCAATCAGTGCGATAGCGACAGGAGAGATTCCGGTGGGCCTCGCTGAACTACCGAAATCTAAGAAGTGTAGGTGCATCGTGCAGCTGTATCTTGCATGCGTTTGCGTTTACCAAGTCAGATACGTGAGCAGTGAGCTCTAGTGTCCTGAACGGGGAAGCACGCAGTGGACACGTATGACGAACTTCTGGATGTATCCATCCAAAGCTGTGCATACCACAAAGAATGCAGAGTCTCGCCGACACCAAGACGCCATTACCGTGCAAGCATATATATATTATGTGATCCTTGCTGCTACATGTAATAACAACTTGCCAATTGCTCAGCATCAATTAGCGCATCCTTGGTACATGGAGAGAGATCCAGACTCGGCTACAGTGCCCATCAACCGACAAAGCGTGGTGCTTTCTGAGTGACGAGCGCCGACGCAGCGGGAATTGCCCACCTCAACCGCAGTGCAGCCCAGCTAATCCTACTCGACAACTTCCTTTCGGCCAACATCGATCGTGAGTCGCTGACAGTGAACAAATGAGGTAGCCCAACCGTGTCAACACGCACCAAGTCGGCCATGCTGCGTGCCAGGGCAGCCATGGTCCTTTCCTTAGCTTGTTGCAAACGCCGCAAACTGAGATGGAACCCGCGCTACGCAGCCTGCATCACCGGATCAGCTAAGCCTTTCATTTGACTTTTTCGCGCGTTTTTTGCGCGCGAGAGTCCGGCTTTCTCCCATCTGCCAATCAAAACGATCCTACGCATTCAAACGGGCCAATCCGCGGCAAGTTGCAGTTTCTGACAATTTGAAACGTTGTTAGACTCCTGAACTTGATCTGCGGAACCCGCGTACGCTCGCACATTGCGGCTTTTGCACTCGAGCGCGTCCACTACTGTACCCATCTTGCTGTGCCGGGACTCCATTGCACTGCTTCGACTCTAGCTCAAAGCGTTTCGTGCCGCTCTGCATCGTTCACTTTGCAATTCGCTTTGCTTGGCGCAACTCCAGTTCAGTTCAACTCAATTCACCTCGCCAAGCTCAAGTCATGAGCACGCGTCTCTCCAACTTGAGTGTCAACGGCCCCGTCGTTGAAGTGGAAGGTCCTCAACGCTACGCCAAGACCCCGCACCTTTGGGCTCTTGGTGTGGGTGCTGTCATCAGTGGCGACTTCTTCGGCTGGCAATCGGCGCTGGTCGCCGGCTTCGACGGCCTCCTCATCCTGCTGGCGGTGGTGACCGTGCAGTATGTGCTGCTGTCTTTCTCCATCGCCGAGTTGTCAGCTACGGTGCCTCATGGCGGAGGCCCGTACGTGTTCGCACTGCACGGGATTGGCAAGACGGCGGCCTTCTTCGCCGGAATCGCAGAGTGCCTCAATCGGAGTGCAACGCTACGTTGAAGCCGACATCAATCGACTTCACTTGTCGATGCTGAGGACATTTACGCTTACGCAAGCCTAGCGAGAATTGAAAATCAACACCACTTTGCGGCAAGTTATAGGAGGTCTGTTCGAACGTATACGACACACATTCTCCCTCTAGAAAGAGCGTAGTCTGTCCGTCCGTCTGGCTGTCCGTGGGTCCGCGCCAAAAGTGTCACGATAAAACGCACGGTGATTGGCCGAAATGCCAATTACAGTAGTAGTGCAGCGCGCCCACGGCGAGCGGAACGGAGACCGCCCAACGCTATACCAGTAGTGCAGCGAGCTTTGCAAAAGCGAGCAAACGGACTACGCTAAACACTGTATTAAAGCCCGCAGGTGCGGGTGTGTGTGTGTGGGGGGCAGCTACATGTAGTGATGCACGTATAGATGAATATGTTGGGTGTTCTAATCAGCCAACGCTACTCACTCCACTCTTTCTTCTGGTTAGTTGTTGGTAGCACTTCATCTTGTGGAAGGCGATTCCAAACCGAGCTCATCTCATTTCAAGGGATTTGCTATATACGGAGATACTTTAGTCTTTACTTTCTATCCCCTCTTCAGCTATCAATTTGCATCTGCCTCAGAGTCTTAATGAGTTCCATGAGGTCCGTATTACCTTCTCCGCGATCCTGTGCGAGTTCGTGGCCAGAAATCTTGTGTGGTCGGACCCATGCTCGACAATATGGGTCCAAACGATCTGATGTTGCTGTCGCGTATGCACGGAAGTATGGTAAACACGATGGGAATCACAACCGAGGTTTGGTATCGTTAGCATCATATTTCGTATGCTGCACTGTACTGGTGGCCGCAAATAGCAGCTTGTTTGTACCAATATTGACGGGCTTAGCTCCAACCTTAATGGTTTGTTGCCCGTGCAGCCACTGATACCCGTAGACATGGCTTCTGAGCCCACATGCGTTCGTCGCCGTTATACTCGCTCTTCGCGTTGGTTGTAAAATGCAAGCCAGTTCATCGGACGCCATCCAGTATTGGCTGAAAACTCGTCTTTGCTTTGTCGCCAAAAAGAAATTCTTTCTCCTCCAAGCAGCATATTATAATTTAACGACGCACCCTCCTCAACCATCACAACGGCATACTTGAATAAATGCTACACTTGACGGTGGTATAACGCAACGTAGTGAGAGCATTTGACAGTCGTGCCGGGCTGAACACTTAGAAACCTATGGCAGCGACAACTATGGTAAGTCAAGATCGGTGTGCTCTGGACGTTTGCAGCGTGTGCGTGCATAACTATCTCAACCAAGCAACGATAGCAATGGTGGGGCCCGCAAACCTCGAATGCCGTGTGTATCATTCGTCTCGTTTCGCAGTAAGGTACATTGATGTCACTTACTTCTACCTAACGACTTCCTATGTCCGTACCAACAAGCGCCTCTTTTTATCGTTTGTTGTCTGTGTCGGGCCCTCTACGCCTTTCAGAGTAGAGTTTCCCCTCTTTTACACCGTCGAGGTGTCGGTCTCCGAGGAGTCCAGTGAAATTTCGCTGGCAAACCGTGTGTATCAGGTTACGTGCTAGCCGTCACTAAATTTCGTTGCGAAGACGAAAGCTCGCCATTTGCAAAGGGTAGGATTTGAACTTACAACGTTAGGATTACAGTAGCTTGCCAAAAATATTCGGGTGGTTCCAGCAACCTTAAATTTCAATAATCTTGGGCAGTGCCCGTTACATATCTCCGGTCGAAGCGTGCATTCAACTACTGGATTTCGTGATTCAGGGAAAGACTCACGCCGTCACTCAGCTCACGGTCCACTTGGAGGATGGCCACATGATTTTCTTCCGCCCGACCGAGACCGTGGACGCCATTTTGAACCGTAACCACACTATGCTGACCCGATTCTTTGAATTGTGCGCGAGCGAAGCGCCCGAGAACCAGATCACCAAGAGTATGCTCTACCAGGATATTCCCAAGGAGTTCTGCTGGAAAGGAAAACCTCCGAGATGGGTTCGACGGAAAAGGTATCAAGCGACTATCGGGCGCATGGTTCATGTGTCTCCCCGCGATATCGAGCGTTTTCACCTGCGGGTGCTGTTGTGTCATCGCAGAGGACCCACTTCGTTTGCAGATCTGAGGACCATCGACGGGGTGTTGTGTCCTACGTATCAAGATGCGGCGAAACAAGCTGGGTACTTGGAGGATGACAGCAAATGGAATTCGTGTATGTCTGAAGCCGCTACGTTCAAGATGCCGTACCAGCTTCGCCAACTCTTCGCTACCATCTTAGTGTACTCGGCTCCTACGGATGTTCGTGGCCTTTGGGATGCCTTCTTCCCGGATCTTTCGGAGGATAAAGCGCACAGATACCGAGAGCTGATGGATCCTATCCGATCCGCAGTAGTGGAGTTTGAAACCCTGAAAAGTCTAAACGATTTACTCCAGATCAACGGATACGCGGTGATCGACTTCGACCTTCCTCAGCTGAGTGATTATCCAAGATTATTGACTGAATTGCTCGAGCAAAACAATCTAATCCGCCGGGAGCTCACCGGGTACGTCGAGTCGGTTTTACGAGAGATTGATAGCACGACAGACCAGCTGAACGAGGGGCAGAGGCGCATTTACGATCAAGTAACTCAAGCCGTCCACACCCCTGAGAAGGGCAAGAAACTATTCTTCATTGATGGACCGGGGGGTACTGGGAAGTCGACGTTGCTTCGCAACATACTGGCAAGCGTTCGGCTTGAAGGCAAGATAGCTTTCGCGGTGGCTTCCAGTGGAATCGCGTCGTTATTACTCATGGGAGGCCGTACAGCGCATTCGACGTTCAAGATCCCATTAAAGCTGGATGCCGACTCAACGTGCAACATTAAGGGCCAGTCACACGTGAAGGCATTGATCGAGAAGGCCAGTTTGATCATTTGGGACGAAGCTCCTATGGCCCACCGCCAAGCGTTTGAAGCAGTCGGCCGAACGCTACGTGATGTGCTCAAGAACGAGGAACCATTTGGGGGAAAGATATTCGTCCTGTCGGGGGATTTTCGCCAAATTCTTCCTGTCGTGAAGAGGGGAACGCCAGCGGAAACAATTGACGCCTGCCTCATGTCGTCGTCGCTATGGCCCCTGTTCCAGCAAGTGAGGCTTACCGAGAACATGCGCGTGCGATCCGCTGGGAATTCCGAAAGTGCGGAAGAGATGGCTGCATTTTCGGGCTTCCTTCTTCGGGTCGGGGAGGGTCGTCACGAAGTGAACGAAGAACTCGGCGGTAGTTACATGAAGATTCCGCGATATATGCTGATCGATAACCCGCCCCCTACAGGAGACGCTGATGAAGACGAGGAAATACGCCCAGGTGCGATCCTCAGAGGCATGGCACGGATGATCGATGAGATGTACGCGGATATTAACAACCCAGAAGTTGCAACGGACGAGTACTTCGCGAACCGCACGATTCTGACGACGACGAACGCGGTGGTGCACCGCATTAACGAGGCGGTGGCTGATAGGTTGTCAGGACACGCGGTATTCCGCCCCACAAGCTGAAACTCAAGGAGGGGATGCCTGTTATGATGATGCGGAACTTGAACGCTGACCTTGGGTTGTGCAACGGGACGCGGCTACGCATCGTAAAGATTAAGGACCATGTCATTCACGCTACTATCATGACGGGCGACCGCCAAGGACAAAACGTGCTGATTCCGAGGATTGTGTTCATCAGTGACGGCGACGTTGGTGATTTTCCGTTTCAGTTGCGACGCAGACAGTTCCCAATTCAACCTGCGTTCGCCATGGCCATCAACAAGGCGCAAGGGCAGACTGTTCAGTACTTGGGACTGTATCTGGCGACACCGTGCTTCTCGCACGGACAGCTACACGTCACCATGTCGAGAGTTACAGCGCGATCGAGATTCAAGGCGTTGATCGAGTACCCCGATTTGGAGGAAGAGGACGGAGTGTACACGCAAAACATAGTGTACAGGCAGATCTTTGAGGGTAGACAGCAATAACTTCACATAACTTAATCCTTTTGCATTTGATTAAATGTTTAAACATTGCGAGAAATCTTCCCGCCGGAGCGAAGCGGAGGCGGGAGGCCTAAAGCAACTGGGACCTACCATGATCTCACGAAACCACCAACTTGCATTTTGAGTGTTGTGTGGGGTATTTCTTACATGTTGATAGGAAGAAAATCAACCCGCCGGAGCGAAGCGGAGGCGGGAGACCACTATATGGGACCCAGCATTGATCATTAAATTGTTAATTTTTGTGTTAAGTGTTACTTTTGAGGTAAGTTGAAACCACGAACATTTGCCCGCCGGAGCGAAGCGGAGGCGAGCGGCCCACTCAGCTGGGACCCAACACTGACCCACCGCCGAAGCGGCGGCGCCGGCTAGTCCTATATATTTAACCTACTTATCAAGGAGGAAAATACTGAGTGCCAGCGTATCGGTACTGGGGGTACAAGATTTCGAGCACTCAGCCCGGTATTTCGATCTTCTTGGTGCAGTCGCATGAGCTCGTCCAAAACCGCGAGATAGTCCTTAACAATGCGTTTATGACCAATAATTTTCACTAGACTTCACGGAGGGCACGAAATGGACACATGTCTTGCGTTAGCAAATATAGTACGTCAGTTTCACACCCACTACCCGTGACGTTAGGCCGACTTACAAGTATGCGACCTGCGGTACTCCTCATGTTTGGAGCGTTGTCAGTAACCCCACAACAGCTCGAGCTGTTGTTCATGTTCAATCTGGCCGTTTTTTTAAATTCACCGGTTATATACTTTGCTGTGTGTTGCGCTGACCTCGTGAACCACGATAACCAACACACAGAGGGCATTCCAGGTGCGACTACAGTACAGTTAATAATACTGGAGCCGTTAGCATCACTCCACCCACCTGTGGCAATCAAAACGTTCACGTGATCATTAAGCAATTGGATAACGTTGTTTTGTCGTATCTGATCTCGCACGCGTTTCAAATGCAATCCTACGTGCTTATGGCTTAATGGAGGCTTCATTTGTGGGGCTGCCATAGCGAGAACTTTGCAGGAGCGCTTGCATCATATGCACCCTCCACATCTTTATCAGTATTTGAAGGTACTACAAGCAAGAAGTGATCACTGCTTCGACTTTTGAACCGCTTGGTCAGGAGTTGACGGTGGAGCGAGTGGTTGGTCAGGGGGCGCGGGGAACGCCGTCGAAGCAAGCGTAAGTCTAAGCTTGTTTTTTTCAGCCAATTTCGATATCCATCAAACTGCAGCAATGAAGCTGGCACGTGCTGTTCAGTCCCGCATTGCTGAAGACCCGGAGAAGGCCCGCCTGACAGAGGCGTATGATCATCTGAATGAATCGATCATGATGAACGAAGCAGCAATTGATGACACGCTTTGCTACGTGAAGGCTATGAAGGAGGTCGATGAAGTCGGGGCTAACGAGCTCCACGCATCAAAGATCGAGGGAAAGGATAGCGAACTGGGGACGCTGGAAATGCAGTTGGATGATCAATTGCAGGTGGTAGGCACGCTGTCATTTTCAGTGTCGGAGCCGGACCGAGCGCTCCAGTTCGAAGTTCTGATGAAATTGTCTGAAAGTTTGTCCAAGAAACAAGCAGCCAAAAACCTACTTGAAGGGGAACGCGAAAATGCGCTGACATGCTTCTTAGAGTGTGATAACGAGATACGCAAGTTAGTGAGGAACTCGTTGTGAGCTAAGAACAGGGTTCAGTGGTTATCATGTCGACCATTTTGTCTACACAAGCGATGGAGGTTGTACATGGAGAGCTTGCAAAAAGTTCGGGTCGGAAGTTGGTGGAACTACAATACAGCTGTACGTAGATCCGGTACACAGTGAGGACCTACGGATCAGCGCATCAAAGGCTGTAAAGTTTACGGTAGAATAGCCCCAGCTCGATCTGTAAGTCCAGACGCCATGTAGGTTTTGTCCCGAATTCCCGTTTGGTGCGGCTTTCCACAAGTATGAACCATGACAGAACATGCAAAACACATGTCTTTACAGTAAAAACACACAACAAATCCTACAAATCGTTCTGAAGTGGTAACGCTGAAGTAACGACATTTGATTGGACATAATTCAGTACCACAGCTTTGGGTTTCGCAGTCTCATTTCGACGGCGCTGACCGCACCACAGAGCGACCTCCGGTCGCTGCTCGTCCCAGAGGACGAATCCAGCCCTGATACCGCACCAAAAGGCGCTCAACATGAAGGTCAACGACGTCTCGGCGCTGCTGCTGCACAATGCGACGCAGAGAAGCTACTACGACCCGGCAGGGCGGTAGTTATGCTGCCATTTTGGACCTAGCGTTTGGGCTGAATAGAAGATGCTGTCTCTCAGGTATGCAGTGAGCGGAATTGCTATTTACTGCTTACTTACTGTTGCTTTCTCCCGCTTCCTGTTGCGAAAAGGAACTGAGCGCGCCTCAGGGTTTGCATCGTGAATGGCTTGTCGAATTCTGCGTAATGTAGTGGCAGCTCGTTCGTTGCTTCAGTGGATGCTTTGATGGTTTAACTACCTTTGCCATTCCAAGATGATATAGGCGGTCGGCCTGTTCTTGGTTCGTAGGGCGTTGCATCTCGCCATCGTTGGAGGTTTTGACAGCGGTTGTAATGTGCCGTACCAATACCGACCACTCCGAGTACATCTTTCGGTTAGCAGCTGAGAAATCACAGGCATGCAACGTCCGAAATGGAGGATATCCAGCAGCTTGGTTGCCCAACCACCAAAGGTGCCAAACACCCAGAGCATCAACTTGGGGAAACTGGAACGCCTCCGGCATTTTGTGGAATCGGCCATCAGATGGCCAATAATGGGCAGTTGTTTCATGATGCTGCGGCGAGACGGTTTGCTCTGCCGAGCTTTGCCGTTGCCACAAGCCTGTCTGCTGGAGGAGCTAGCGTATTGCTGTATCTAGTGTATCTCTGGTAATACGATAAGTCGGCGCTGCGACGAACATAAACGACAAAGCACTTGCGACTGCGATCCCGGAAGTATCTTGCGTGATATGACTTGGTACGGAAGTGGGGGTTAAGTTGGGTTGCTGGTGTGAACCTTGAGCTGGCGTCGGTCGCAGTGAGACCACAACATCGCTGGAAACGTTACAGTACTGCATAGTTTTTTAGGCGGTTTAATAAATTGTCAATTGGCTTGCCGTTCTTGTTGAGTTTGCCACAGTACCTGCATCGACCTTTTTTATCGTTCTCGCGCTAAAATGTTGTAGTGCTTCTATGTGGCATCACGAGGACGTCCGATAGTCGCTGGCGACTTCTGAGTCTGGGTGGGGCTGGAGAAAGTGATGGCCGTGAAAGCGTTGATGACGGTGAAGGTGACGAGAAAACCACCTGTCTTGTCGCAGACGACGTCCTTGTGAGTTGTTGAAAAGGGCTGATGTCATCTCTCCCAGCGCGGTAGGGACTACAGCAACCTGAACGCGGAGCCAGCGGGTTATCGACGCGTAATTTTTTCCGTGCTCGACGCAGTCGGAGTAACTAGAGGATATTTGAAGCTGCCCCTGCTGGAGAGCTCTCAACAGCGTTCTCAGCTGTCATTGTGTGATAGCCTAGCTTGTCTGAATGAGGTCGGGCCTCCTGGTGGTCCAGTGGGCTAGACCCACGAATGTTGTGCACGTGATGCGAGTTCGAGCCCCGCTGAGTGGGACTTTTCCATGATACGAAATGATCAGCATTCTCAAAACCAATATCGCATTCAAACAAATTCAGAATCAACATCAACAACCTTCAGATTAGCATAGTCACGTGTGTAGCAAACCAGGAATAACCAGTTAATCAACTCAATTTCCTTGTCTGAATGAGGTCGAATAGTCGACCGGATGATCACCGGTGTTGCAGTAGACAGTTTTGGATTTCTGAAGTGTTTTAACTCTAAATGACTGGCTTAAGGGTACCACGTTTTGGGGGCATTCTCATGGTGGCGATACAAAGCAATGCTTTTTTAGCCATACGTGATTCATCATACTAGTAAATAGCATATTCGAGGTGAAATGAACGTAGTTAGATTCCCAAGCAAGCAGCACAAACGAAGTGTTTTTGAATTGAGCTCGCGTCGTAACGGCGCATATCGAAAAAGTTTTTTTAGCCATATGTGATTCATCATACTAGTAAATAGCCAGTTTGGCTTCACACTTTTCATTCAGGTTTTAGCGCTAATTCGTATAAAAATAGGTTATGTACCTTTACCGAGCCTAACTCTTTCAGAAAGCAATAACACAGGCTCGCCAAATGCAATCCGAGAGCTGCGGCAACGCGCTGGAAAGTGAAATTTTGGTGTTGAAGCTGTACTTGAGCAGTATGTTGTTGCATCGTGAGAACTAAATGATTTTAATTGGTCAATAGAGTGAAAATGATATATTGTTAGCATAAAATTGACAATCGTAACGTTGTTGTACTAAATAGAGAAGACACAGCGGGTTGCACCGATCAAAATTCGAGTTGTTGCTCGCTATATCTCCACAGCCACTGTAATGATAAATTATAGGTAGTATTATTGCAAATAATATATTCAGTTGTTGCTCTTATAAAAAACTTAATGTCGACCGGAGTGGTTACAGCAACCCTAACTTTTAATAATCCTAGGAGGGGGTGAATTTTTAAATCTCGGCAAAGTCGAAACAACGCCTGTGGTTTAAAATCCGTGTGCGGAGCACGCGGGTTTAAACCCAGGACCTAGCATGGTCACATCTAGCTCGGCTTAGGGTCGTGTCACCGTTCTCAGGGTTTTAAGGGGTGAGGCGCGGGTGATAGATTCCTGCCAGGTCCCTCAAATTTAAAGATTTGACGGTAAGTGACATCCGGCCTTAAACTTGATTAGGGTCGTGGTCTAGGTGTAGGGTTAAGAATTGGTAGATATGGTTGCACTTGGGGTGATAAGGTTGCGCTAAAGCGTGTTGTGGCGTTGTGCTATGGTTGCGGTAACGCCTCCCAATGTCGACTGTGTCACGAAGTGGCCTTTTCCGGTACCCTTAAGTCGTTCGGTTAAACAGAAGAAAAAAACGAAGTAATTACTAAAAGTCAAATCCGACATGGCGCCACCTCATCACACAGACTCCTGGAAAATTATTCCCTGGTTCTAACCAAAAGTCTCGCTTCTGCAAGGTGCTTGGCAAAATGCTAGAACTAATTACTGGGCAAAAGGTATATGGCACGCATTCTATCCGAAAAGGTGTCGCTACCTACGCGAGCAGCGGAAGCACGGTTAGCCCCTCGATCGTGAGTGTTTGTTTACGATGTGGTTGGTCCTTGGTGGCGTCCAAGACCGCTATTTCCGATACGAAGCTGCTGAAGATCAGTATTTGGGTCGTGTTGTGACCGGGATGCCACAAAATAGCTCGAAGTTTGCGGTGTTGCCGCCACACTTCAAGGACCCACGGGATGTATTTGTACTTAACTGCGTCTCGCTGGTGTTTCCCAATTTTCAAAGCGATGCTCACATTACGCCTGTGCTGCTTCTCTGCTTGACCTCGATTGTGCAACATGCGGTTTACGTGCGAAGCCAATTACCTCAATAGCATCCACTGTTGGCGTCTTACGTGTTCCGCGATCCGAAAGTGCTTGACCAATTACAAAGCATGCTCAGTACGGCCGAAAACTCGTGGATGCGGCCTACAGGAATTCCACCGCATATCACGTTGTTACAACAACACTCAGAAACCCGCGAAGCTCTGCAGCGGTTACCCGATGTGCTTTTGGCTGGATTTGGCAAGCTGCTAGAAGAGAGATCGATTGGCCGTGAATTTGACGCTAGGTATATGCCTAGTGTGAGCACCCAGCAGCATGATGGTTGCAAGGGGTTCGCGTAAATGTGTCGAGGATCCTTGGGGCCACTTCCTTCTTGGTTTGTTTTTGTCTTGTGGAGCACGCATCCAACGCTATCATCTGCACTGTGTAATTGTGAAATATGCAGCGTTTCCACAGATTTTGAGCGGCACATTAGGTTCCACTGCGACAGTAAAAAGAGATGAACAAACCCATTGTCGTCAAGGGCCAAAGTACGTTCCGCTAATTGTGTGTACAACGAAAATACCAGCGGTTCTTTGCCAGTCTTGCGCTCACATCCAGCTTGATCATTGTCTGCTTCCACTCGTTTCAAGCCTCTGAAAAATGTTTTGAGGTCATCAAGATATTCCGAAGGCAAAGGCAACCGCTTTTGTCGATACACATCCTTGAGAGCACTCCGATATCCACTTAACGTTGAGACTTTGATGGCACCACCATTCATCTTATGGAGAAGGAACGCTTCAAAATAGTCAGGTGTAAATACAGATACGTTAATACTCCCATCAATCTCGAAGAATGTACCAGGTGATTCCTGCGATTCACGAATCCAAGCACCTATTCCATTGATATAGCTGCGGTAGGCTTTCTTGGTGCTCGGGGCGGTGCAAGCACCCCGTACTTGATCTGCGTTAAGGAGACCTGGGGCAGGCGTTGTGAAAGCCACTTGGGAAGCGACAGCAACTTGAGTGTGTCGTGGAAGCGGAGGGGAAGTCTCGTGGCTTGTCATACTGCTGGAGGGAGAACTGGTGCTCAGCAGCCCCACCCTGGCTGTAGTTTTAAGCCAATCAACGACGTAGAAATGCCGTAACGAGTTTGGGTTATGAGTACTTATCAAAACGCGTTGTCAGCTGCTGCTGTTTGATTGGACTGCTAGCCGCACTTCTCAAAAAATAATTAAAGAAATCATAGCAATTTTTGGTTACGCCGGCATATATTTTCCGATAGTGGGGTTACAGGAGTTGGAGAATGATGTTTGTATGAGAGGTAGGAGGGATGACCTCCAGCCGCGCTTCGCTTGGTTGGGGCTCGCTGGTGAGCTCGGCGCTGGGCCCGCCTTCGCAAATACCGCGCGGGTTTGCTTCGGCTACGCGACCTCGCACCCGCTCGCCTTAGTGCCCTTGCGTCGCCCACCCCATACCAAGTAGTACTGGAATGGTCGTGAGTATGTAATTCCTATTTTCTGCTATTTTGTGAGATACTACTAAATTATTATTATTATTATTATTATTATATATTAGTAGTACTAATACCCGGACGCAGAACATTCGGTTGACGCAGCAGTTTTCGTTCCTCGAAGCGCTATCCATGCAGCGACTCGTGCAGCGCGAGAAGGGCGCGTCCGTGGTGTGCGAGGGCGAAGACGAGGACGTCCAGGACGACGTGGAGGTCTCGGACGACCTCTCGCTGGAGCTGGAGCCTCCGCAGCAGCTGGTGCAGAACGCGGCGCCGCTCGCCCTCGACGTCGTCCCAGGGAAGTTCCGCTCGTCCGCTCGCTACGTGAATTTGCACTCGTTCGACGCCTCCACGCAGCGCGTAGATGGCTACACGGAGACCAAGATCGGAGGCCACGCAATGGACCACAAGCGGCCGTTCAGCTCGGACTGGCAGCAGCAACTCCACGGACCTTTGAAGACCGCGGTCTGGAGCGCTGTGGACGCGCTCGGAGCGGCGTTTACAAGCGTTTCGGCAGCTTTCAGTGCGCCGACTTCTCAGGCCAGGACGTCGCTGGCATATGCAGCGCCGAAACCGGAGGTGCTGGTCTATTCGGCCGTCAAGATCGGCGGCCATCCATTGGACCACGTACCTTTTGTGAGTCGCGGGTTACCGTCTCGCCCCTTGCTGGGTTACGTGCCGGAAGGAGCGAGGATGCCGCCATCGCCGACCTTCCAAGCGCCGGGACTTTCGGCCGCGGCGGTCACGTACGAGATCGCTCCCAATGTGTCCAATCTGTACGACTGCAGTCGCTGCTTCCGACTGCGACAGTCGCCCAGAGTGCAGCTCTGCTGTGGCCACCCCGTGTGTGCCAAGTGCGTGGCCTCGCGCACGATCAAGCATGTGGAGCACAACCGCACGTGCTTCTTGGAGTGCGCTCGCTGCAATGACATGGTGGCGGTCGAGGCCGTGGTGTTTACCAACTATATCCTTCGGATGGAACCCTTCTCGGCCAAGACGGTGTCGGAGCTGCAGACCCAGGAGAAGAACAGTGGGGAGTCGACGTCGCTCACAGGTGCCTGGAAACAAGGCGGTGTGCTTGCAGCGCTGTCGTTCATTGCTGGTCGATTTGTGCCGACCAGGAAGAAATCGAGCAGCGCTCAATTGAAGCAGGATGCTAACGAGGAAGCCAAGAAGCTCGTCGCGGAGGTCCTTCCGGATGAAGCTGATGAACTGCTTGTGGATGGAGTTGCTGAGTTGGCAAAGGAGACGGCCAAGGCCGAGGTGACTATTGCGAAGGGCCCTGAGAGGTGGGCCAAGCGTGTGCAGGGTCTGCAACCGCCATCGAAGCTGCTGAAGTTTTCATTTGTGCGTACTTTGGGCGTCGGGAACTTTGCGGAAGTAATGCTGGTGGAGAACCGCAAGGCGCAGCTTACTGTTCTAAAGGAGAGCGACAAGCTCCCAGAGGCTGCGAACGAGATCAGCATTTTAAGTCGGGTGCGCAGTCCGCACGTGGTTCAGATTCAACAATACTTCATCGAAGAGATTGGGCACCGACACTTTGCATACATCGAAATGGAATACTGCGATGGTGGTGATCTGCGCCAAATGCTCGAAACTAAGGTGGGTAGTTTTTCCTGGTAGAGAGAAGTGTGTGGATCGTATGCTGACGAGTTTGTGCTGTAGGGCCGACTGGAGGGAGACGACTTTGACTCGATGTTCCACCAGTTATGTCTAGGCTTGAAGGAAATCCACCAGCATGGAATTGTTCACCGGGACTTGAAGCCAGGCAACATTCTCCTGACGGTGAGTTTCAATGGTATCTGATTGAAGTGTTGATGGAAATCTAAGTGCTAAAAACTCGTCTGCTTTTGGTTACGACGCCAGAGTGACGGCACAACAAAGATCGCCGACTTCGGTGTCTCAACGTACTTGGAGAGCGATCTGCTGACTCATCATGCAGCTGGCACTCTAGCCTTCATGGCTCCAGAAGTACGGCGCTATTTTTTGGGTGAAGTCGTTAGCTACGACGCCAAGGCGGACATCTGGTCGCTTGGTGCGCTTGCGGTTGCAATGCTGACAGGCAATCCAGAGCCACGAGTGGCAATGTGTCCAGGTAGGATGTTTCTCTTCGTGCATTGAGTTGTGCAGAGGCTAATATGTTTCTCGCTTCGTTCACAGTGGAGGAGCTCGTGGAAGAACTTAAGAGCGAAACTTTTGACGACAAATACATTCAACTGGTGGAAGGCACACTTGCCGCGCACCCAACAGATCGTCTATCGCTGGATGAATTGCTCGAAGCGTTCGCTCCGATGAACTCGCGGTTGTAGCAAGCGCGTTCTGATGATCAGCATTTGTTGTCGGGGTCAAGTTCCACTTCGTAAATATATTTATCGGAATTCTGCAAAATGCCTCTCAACAACGTCAAAGGCACTTTACCTTGGTAGAGAGTTCACTCCGTCATGATGAGCGAGAGGTATTAACCATTTGCCTTTTGCAGCATGTGTCCATTTCTGCCGTGGTATACAAAAGTCTCGACATTGTCCATGTTGTTGTAGAATCTTATGCCCAGTTGTCCACTTGGAACATGAGGACGATAGAGAGAGACAAACAGCAGTGGCCCACTGCTAAAGCTCATGAAGAAACTTGTTGAGTACCGACGTCATTCTTCAAAAAGGAAGCAAGTCCTCCATACCAGAGTACATCTTCGAGTCTCGTGTGCTCACTCATGTCGGGGTTGCATCGGTTTTGGAGTATCTACCCAGATTCATCGTGCACTGGAGCGCCGACTGGTGTCTTCGTCCAGAGACTCAACGATTGGGTCGCACAAGTTGACTCCAGTGGGTCTCACTGTGCCGCTCAGTATGATGAAAGCAACACGTTGGTCAGCTACGTGGATGAAAGTTGTCATGACGGTCGAGTTGCGGGGTTCGAGGCGCTTTTCGCAGGCGTACCATACATGGCGTACGACTACTACAATGATCAATGCGTGGACTACGAGAACTCTGCTGCATATCGGGCCAGCGGCACCTGTGAATCGATGTAAGACGGGTATTCGCCATTCAGAAGCGCCACGATTTCGTACTCAAGTAGCGATTTGGTATGGGCCCGAAACATGGGGAAGACGAGCAGTGCACCGAACTGCCTTGGGACGGAGGGGGGGTACAGGTTACTACAAGTTTGAGATTCCTGCTGCAGATATCAACAACGCAAACGGATGTCAGAACTACGAAGGCATCGGAGGAGGATTCTTGTTTTACAATACAAGCGCCACTTCATCCACAGCCAGCAGCTCTAGCGCCTCAACGACAACCTCATCATCCAGCAAGTCGAGTTCAGCGTCGACACCAACAGAATCCTCAGGCTCGTCGTCATCGCTTTCGGATTCGGCAACTTCGACTGGAAATGGGCTTGATGTTGGTTTAGTTGCAGGCATCTCCGGTGGTGTAGCCGTGCATTCCTGGTGGTGCTCTTGGTAGTGGCGTGTTTCCTGTGGAAAAGAAGCAAACGGAGCAGCGAAACGCCAAGTTTGCGTTCACTGGAAGCTCCGTTCCTCCCGAGAGCTAGTGGGTGGACTGGTGGAACAACTGACAGCTCCGAGCCATCAACCTTGGGGTCTGGACTTTGGAACGACCCCGCCATCGTTGCCACTCGAATTTCTCGCGATCAAATTGTTGCCCAGGACCTCATTTGCCGGGGCGGATGCGGCGAGGTCTATCGAGGGTCATACAGCAACAGAGCTGTCGCTATCAAAGTGCTGCTTCCCGATTCAAAGAGTGATCTCAAGAAGGTGAACTCTTTACTAGCAGAGGCCAAGTTGATGGCGAGTCTCAACCACCCGCACATCGTGCAGTTCGTTGGTGTGGCGTGGGGTTCTCTCTCCGATCTCTGCGTGCTATCGGAGCTCGTGAAAGGTGGAGACTTCGAACTCTGCTGAAAAACCTAAACGAACATGGTCACCCTCCAGGCTTCAACTACGATAAAATCCGCATCGCGTACGAAATTGCCCAAGCGTTGACGTACCTGCACTCGCTGTCTCCAATCGTGATTCACCGCGACTTGGAGTCCAGGAATGTGCTTTTGACGGAGGATTTGGAAGCCAAGCTCACAGATTTTGGCGTCTCTCGAGAACGGGAAGAAGTGACCATGACGGCGGGTATCGGCACAATGCTGTGGATGGCGCCGGAGGTTATGATGGCCGATCGATACACTGAAAAAGCCGACATTTTCTCGTTTGGTGTGCTTCTGTCCGAGTTGGACTCGCAGTTGTTGCCGTACTATCACGCCAAGTACGATGCTGTGACTGGAATGAAAATGCCGGACGCGGTGATGATACAACGAGTGGCGTCGGGTGCGTTGCAAGCTTCGTTCTCTACCCATTGTCTCCCTGCATTGGCGCAACTGGGCAAAGAGTGCGTTGCATTGGATCCAGCCGCTCGACCGTCGGCACCGATGGTAGTTTTCAGACTGCAGACGATCATGAAGGAGGTTTTCAACAACTAGGCATAGATATTTCTCATTTTTTCGTAATAAGTTTCATGCGTGTTGCCTTTTAACGCTGTTCTATTGGCTTGATGCAATTCCCAGTCCGCTACGCAGTTTAATTCTGATGCACAGAGAGCATCATGTACTTACTATACTTGCTGTTTTGAATGATCATGCGGGAACTTTATTTATTTATTCTATTAGCTCGGGATGTCTGGCAAGTAAGTGGTCTATGGCATCGACTGCAAAATCAGTGAGTTCAGCCGGGACGTCTCTAGTGCCCCATGATCCTTTCACTTGGACTCAAGGAACGCGTTGATCCACTCCAGTACCTTGTCGCTGTTCTCGTCCCTCCCGTACTCCTCCAGCACCCTGTTGAGCAGCTTCACCTGTCTCTCCGTGGCTGTAAACAACTTCTTCTTCAACTGCACGCGGATCTCCTTGTTCAGCACCTTCTTGTCGCTCAGAACGTCCAGCATCTCCACCACCGCATCGAACTCGTCCTCCTGGTCCCTCTCCACGTGCTGCTTCTTGGCAATCGGAAGGTCCACGCCCGTACTGCCGAAGCCGCCAGCTCCACGCGCCGTGTCCTCAATCTCGTCCACCTCCTGCACCTCCGGGTACTCGATCTTCTCCAGGATCAGCTGCGCCACGCGGTCTCCACGCTTCACGGGGAAGTCTTCGGCCGAGTGGTTGAACAGGATCACGCCCACGTTGCCGCGGTAGTCGGCGTCGATCACGCCAGCGCCCGTGTCAATGAACTTCTTAAGTGCGAGGCCGGAGCGAGGCGCCACACGCGCGTAGCAGCCGGAGGGCACCGCCACCACCAGGTCCGTTTTGACGAGGCCTTTGCCGCCTGCGGGGATCACGGCGTCGTAGGCGGCCGACAGGTCCAATCCTGCAGCCAGACTGGAGCCACGCGAGGGCAGAATGGCTTCGGGCGTGAGCTTCTTCACGCGCAACACGGGGGCGGAACGCGTGCGCTTGGTGGCCATCGTGCAGAAGGAGCGGAGAATGATGTTCGTTTTGCTGCTTGTGCGCTAAGCGGCAAATTGCGGAATGAGCGAGTGGCGGTTGCCTTCGGATGCCGCGAAAGGATTTGATTGGACGAAAGGGAGACGCGGCGGTTTCATTGGCCAGAACGAGATCTCGACGCAAGTTGAAGTTGGCGCAGAGTGATGGTCACTCATTGCCATTCGCGTTGCCTCCAATTGCATGGAGAAGGCTGTAGCGGAGTAAGCTTCAGAGGTGTATCGCACATTACAAGATCCAGGGCAGCCGCTATTTCCTAGTCTACCTGCCTCGCAATCAGCCGAAGAGGATGCGGCGCATAAGGTCCGCGAACTGCGCGCCGGAAGCTTCGTCCTCGCCCTTGATGGTAGCGCGGAGCGTGCGATTCGCCTTCTCCACCAGAGTTTCGGACAGGAAGTATCGGCCCTGAGTGTCCTGCGCGTAGAAGAAAAACTTGTACTGTGGACCCACGTCGCCCGAGGCCATCGTCACGATACCACGAGACGCAAACACCTGCTCCAGATCGTTCTGTGCAGGCAGAGTCGGCATCTGCACGACCACTTCAGCCACCACAGGCCGACTACCCCACTGGCCCTGGAATGTCGGGGCATCCATGACTGGTGTCGGGACCAGAGCGAAGGCAGGGCCAGCAGCCTGAGCAGGGGGACCGCTCGGCGCCGAGCCGAAATCCATGTCGAGTAGATCCATACTGGGAGCCGCAGGTTGCGGAGGCGGGGCAGTGTTACGTTGCTGTTGCTGCTGCTGTTGCTGGTGTTGAGGAGGAGCATTGTCGTAGTTGTCCCCGTCGTTACCCTCTTCCTCGTCGTCTTCTTCATCGTCCAGAGGCGCGACTTGGCCAGCCAAGTGCGAGGGAGATACGAAGAGCTCGCTCGGCTTGTTGTATACCACCGCAAGCGAGTTGAACTCCTGGAACAGTTTGTCCTTCAGATCCGTCTCGATGGACTCCGCAAACACACTAACAGTCTCCTCGGTGCGGAACTGCGCCACAATCGCAGCCGCTTGCTCGGTCGGCTGCTGCTCCAGTAGGCGGTAGTACAGCAGCGCGCGGTCACGCACATCTTGGTGGTTCGACTCGTTAATAGCGGACCCCAGCAGACGACCCAGCATGCTTTGCATCTCAGGGGGACGCTTAAAGAAGAGTTTCATCGTGGCAGCCAGCAATTCGAGTAGCACAGATGAAGCAGCCTCGTCGCTGAAGTCGTCAATAAGCTTCTCGAGCACATATGGCGCACGGCGCAAGTCCTGGCCAAACTCGCCCAGCATCCACACCACCGCAGCCTTAGCAGCAGGCTGTTCCACCGAGGCAATAATGCGAGCCAGGACAGGCAGCACATCGTGGCGCTTCTCAGGGTACTTACGCAGCAGGTCCTTCATCACCACCAAACTTTCGTCACGCACGTAGTCCAGATCCAGCTCCAGGAAGTCCACCATCGTGTCCATGATGTGATCCTGCATCTGCTCCACCAGCTGCTCCGCAGCCTGCTGACCATAGGCCTCAGGAACATTGCCACCGCCCGGATACTGCTGAGGAATCGTGTTCACCGAAAGGTTGGGGCTGACAGCTATATCTGCAATAGCACGGATCGCGCGACGCGCCAACTCCTGGTCCACGTCCGTCACGTACTCGCTAAGCTCCGTCACAATATCGGCAACATTGGCACCATCAGCGACAAGAGCCATGATGTCGATTTTGACATACTTGACGTGCGTGGGCTCGTTGTATCGGTTGTAAAACTGACGGTAATCCCGGCTAAACACGTGCGGCTTCTTGCCAACCAGCAGCAAGATGTGGTGCAGTACGCAGTAGTTGATCTCGTGGCTGCCACCGGCCATCAGCGTGAGCAGTGGCTGGCGCATGCGCTCGAACACTTGATCCTGGATCTGCTCCATTCCACGGGCCTGCGTAAGGTTGAAGAAACACTTGGCGGTGGCCAACACCACGGCACTGTTCGACACGCGGAGACACTGCTCCAGCGTGTTCATGATGGTGAAGACCTCGTCCGGCCCCGTCGGCTTGTACCTGGCCACAATCTCCAAGATGTTGCACTGTCCCCACTCGTTGAAGTCGGAGATACGGCTCAGCAAGTGCATCACAATGGGCTGGTTAATGGCGATACCGCCTTCGTCCGCCATGATCTCGTTCAATGCCACGAGACAGTTGGAAACGACCTGCGGGTCTCGGTCCCTGATCATGTTGTACAGCGTATCAATCATGTCGCTCTCCTTGATGATCTCCGGGTTGAGCGAGTACACCTTCAAGATACCGATCACGCCCGTCTTGCGGACATACGCACTGGTATCCGTGAGCGAGGACTGCAGTGGGTCGTGGATGTACTCGAGGATCGAGTCCAGTCTCAACGAGCACAGCGAGCGCAGCGCCAGGCCGCGAACCATAGGATCTTCATTGCGGCAATCATTGAGCAGCGTGTTGATGCACATGATGGCGAGCTCCGAGTTCTTCTGGGCGTAATTGGTGAGGTACAGGTACACCATTTTCTTCGAGATGAGGTCCTTCGTGTCCACACACAGCACCATCTCACTGAAGAGCCTGGAGACGTCGATACCCAGCGTCATGTACGCGATGACCTTCTTGATGATCTCGCGCTTGCGCTTCACGTCCTTTTCCACGGTCACCTCGCGCAGGAGCTGTCAAATATGATAACTATAACATTAGACAACCCCTTTAGGTCCCTTTATAAACGCTGAAAGTCTCTGTAGCGTACGTTCTTGAGCTCGTTCACTTCGCCCTTCTTCTTGTCCGTGAAGTAATTGGGATTGCTGCCACCCGCGGGTCGTTGCGCGCCCGGGACGTTGCCAGGAGGGGGCTGCATCCCCCGGGAGGACCTTGCGAAGGGTACGAAGGGTTCATGGCGCCCATAGTCGGGAACATGGCGACGAAGAGCTCGGGAGCTTTGGGGGTGGGCGGCTACGCGGCAGATCCGCAATGTGGTACAGCACGACCGTACGATGATGTATGACGGACAAGAGGTTTGGGTCATTTGGGTTTTATGAATAGAGACACCAAGTCAACTTGAGTCGTGCTAAGTGCGAATTTGGTTGGGGTTTTATACCTGGGTGAAATCGACGCATTAGATGGCTACATCTTGCCGATGGCATCCATCTATTCCTGCGCGCACACACAACGCCCGAACATGCAAAAGAGGGCGAGGTAATCCTTTGAAGACTTCATTTCATTCGTTTGGCGTGGCGCTTGCAACAAATCCATCGCGAGCCGCTCTCGACTGTTGCCACAAGGCCCTTTAGTCGGCCACAGCGGATACAGGATGTCGCCGTTTGACGGCACCTGTTAAAGCAGCTACACGAGGAAAGGTTGCGTGTCATCAACGCAAAATATCCACCACTGCAGTCGGCTGTACAGTACACGTACTTCAATCCGGAGGCAGCGAAGGCGCGCGGCAGAATCCGTGACTGGGCTTGCCAGTGTGTCTGGTCTCTCCTCGGATGCCGTCAAGCAACCTGTGACTCATGCCAGCAACAATACCACTGCACTTTCCTAGTCGCGGCCATGATTACTCCGTGCAATCAACACGAAGCACCACTAGAGTGCGACTCGAAGCGCTCTGCGATGCTGGTTGAAGTGAACTCAGCCAGTAGTGGGTACAGGCGCTGCATTTGCTGAAACGAGTCGCCATTGTCCAATTTGCCTTCCAAGCACCAAGCGCAGCGAACCAGCAACCACTTGGCCACTTCTCCTCCTCCATGGACCAACCACTGATGGTCAATGGGCCGGCGGCAAGTCCCAAGCGCTCCAATCTGCGCTTCGTGCCTGTGCTGCTGCGTAAAAACTGGCTGCTCAAGCGCAAACACCCGGTCGCCCTCTTCTTCGAGATCCTCACGCCGGTGCTCTTCATCGTCGTCATGGACCTCGTGCGCACCACGAGCTCCGACAAGACGGTGCCTTCCGGATTCACCACTGGGTCCACGTCCTACAACCTCTTCAATCCATCGGGTTGGTCGCTCGTAGGCCCCACCACAACGCCCATGTTCGCCACGCCGGAGACGACGCTCTCGGGTCTCATGCTGCACTTGGCCTATCTGTCCTTTGACTACGGTCGACTCATGAAGACTTTCACGTCCGAGAACCGCTCCATCTGCGAGCGACAACTCGCTCTTAGGGGGCGTGTGAGCCTCAATACGTCGTCGCCCTACGCTCTACCGTCCGAGTGCGAAGGTCGCGTCTCGGCGTTCAAATTTGCTATTGCACCGGACTCGGACTTCACGAGGAACTACTTCTTTGAGACTATGAAGTTGTGGTATCCGACCGTGGTCATTAACGGCTCGTCTAACAACTCACAGCTAGTGATCCCCTCGTTCGAGGACAGTACGGTCTTCTTTGATACAGAAGAAGCTCTGGAGAAATACGTCGAGTCCTCCGACTACGCCAAGACTTCTGCTCAGCCGCGCATCTTCGGTGCCATCGTCTTCACGGAGAACCCGACGGACGCCAACGAGATCGGTCAACCTGCTTCGATCGAGTACACGCTGCGACTCAACTCGACCTACGTCGGCGATAGTGAAGACAATCGCTACATCCCGAGAACTGTCGGTGGCGATGGTGCCTCGCTGTGGAGCTCTTTTGAACGTAAACTGGAAACGACGGACTACCAGCAGTACACGACGAACGGGTTCATGACGCTGCAGACGCTCGTGACGCGCTTTGTCAACTGCTTGCCTGACTGGGACGCAGCTACCAAGACCACCACAGGCTCTTGTCAAATTAATTCGTCGACGGCAGCGTCCTCCACCGACTTGGACCTGCGTTTACTGGAGACCATCGTGAACGACTCTGCTACCAAGTACTCGGGTGTCTTGTACAGCGAACTACTAGGAGAATCATCTCCACTCAGTGCTGGTGTTGCTGACTTGCAGCTGGACGACACCACACGTGAAGCCTTGCTGACTCCACTGCGCCAGGCACCACAGCCATACCTCGGCTCGCTCACCACGCCGTTCCCCATCAACTCGTTCGCGTCCTCCTCCTTCTACGATGCCGTCAAGGACGCCTTCCCCATTTTCTTCATCCTCACGTACCTGCACCCGCTGTCCAAGATCCTTGTCGGTTTGATGTCCGAGCGAGAGACGCGATCGCGCGAGCTCATGAAGATCCTCGGTGTCAAGGAGTCGAGTATTGTCATCTCCTGGTACCTCACCTACATCGTGATTCTGGTCATCAGCTCTGTGCTGCAGGCGTTGGTGGCAGTGGCCAAGCTGTTTCCCAACACAAACGCCGTGCTGCTGTTCCTCTTCTTTTTCCTCTTCAGCATGAGCGTGTTGGCTTTCGCCTTCATGGTCAGCTCCATGTTTTCGCGATCGCGCACGGGTGTCTACGTCGGCTTTATCACGTTCTTCATCATGTACGGCGTGACAGGAGCTTTCAATGATTCGTCTTCCGAGTCGTCCAAGAACATCGCGTGTCTGCTGGCCCCGGCTGGACTCGTCTTTGGTGTCAATTCGCTCTCGTCTGCAGAAACCTCGCAGGTGGGCATATCGTTTGCGACCGCCTCGCAGCGCATCAACAACTTCCGCTTCTCCACAGCACTCTGGTACTTTGCACTGGATACGATATTGTACACGTTGCTCGGTCTGTACTTCGAGAAGGTCATCCCGAAGGAGTACGGCATGCCTGAAAAATGGTACTTCCCACTGCGTCCGTCGTACTGGAGGAGATCAAGGAAGTTCTTGACATCGACCACCCCACGACTAAACGAGAACGAGTCTGCTGTGGCAGTGGAAGTGAACCCGAACATTGAGCCGGTGAGTGCCGACTTGTTGGACCAAGAGAGGTCAGGCGAAGCACTCTCCGTTCAAGGTCTTCGGAAGGTGTTTCCTGTACCCGGTGGTGAGAAGGAGGCCGTGAAGGGACTGCACATGAACATGTACTCGGGCCAAATCACGTGTTTGCTCGGACACAACGGCGCAGGCAAGACGACTTTGATATCGATGCTGACAGGAGTGACGCCTCCAACTGCAGGCGATGCTACCTTCCAAGGGCTCTCCTTCCGTGAAGACATTGACGAGATCCGCGAGTCACTCGGTATCTGCTTTCAGCACGACGTCCTGTACCCGGAGCTATCTGTCCAAGACCATCTTGAGTTCTACGCTCGCATCAAGGGATACAAGGGGAGGAACTTGCAGATGAAGTCACCGCCAAGATCCGTGAGGTAGGTCTTGTGGACAAGCGTGATACGATCACCAGTGCGTTGTCGGGAGGCATGAAGCGCAAGTTGTCGGTGGCCATTTCGTTGCTGGGAGACAGCTCGCTTGTGTTCCTGGACGAACCAACGTCGGGCATGGACCCGTACTCTCGACGAAGCACATGGGAGATCCTCATGGGCAACCGGCAGAATCGCGTGATGGTACTGACGACGCACTTCATGGACGAAGCAGATATCCTGGGTGACCGGATTGCCATCATGGCCGAGGGTGAACTCCGCTGCTGCGGGTCTGCGCTGTACCTGAAGAACCAGTTCGGTGTCGGCTATAATCTGACGATCGTGAAGGAGGAACACTGCGATGACTCAAGGGTGATTGAGTTCGTCTCGCGTTATATCCCCGCCACCCGAGTCCTGAGCAACGTGGGCACAGAGATTGCGTTCCAGCTTCCTCTCGATAGCTCGTCCAAGTTCCCAGCCATGTTCCGTAAGCTGGACGAGAACCTTCACAAGCTGGCAGTGCTGTCGTACGGCATCTCGGTGACGACAATGGAGGAGGTGTTCATCAAAGTCGCGGAAGTGGCAGACGAAGAACAGCAACACACGCTGCAGAACACAGTCAAGCAGCACGCCGTGAACAGCCAAGACAGTATCCCCATTGTCGGTGACAAGCCTGCAGACGGACACTACCATGGGTTTGGTCGCAGAGGAAGCTCCATGCCATTGGGGCGATCTCGGTCTGTGTTCGTCACTCAGATGGTAGCGATGTTCGAGAAGCGCTTTCGGATGGCGAAGAGGGACAAGAAACTCTTTACGGTGGGGCTGATCCTCCCGGTGTTGTGGTTGGTCTTTGGGCTGTCCATATTGAAAGGCGCAGGGCTCACCGACAACGACCCGTTCCTAGCGCTTGAGCTTTCGGGCCTGGAAGATGAAGCAGGCCAAGTACTTGTACCGTCCTTTTGTGAGCAGAGCTCTGGAAGTTGGTGTGAGACCGCGTTGGGCAGTGACTACTTCTCGGGTGCGTCCATCGTCACCCTCACCGAGGACGACATTGGCAACCCGCCGTACTCGAGCGACTCGCCCACCGTCTTCGACATTGTGTACAACAGCCCAGCCATCAATGCGACCGATACATCGGGTTACCAGCTGAAGCTGAGCGAGGAAATCTTCAACCGGGCATTTGCTAGAGATATCTCGGATCAATTTGGCGGGTACCTCATTCACGCGGACGTGGATAGCAACGTGTTCGGGTACAACGTGCTAATCAACACGACGCTGACACACGGCTCAGTCGTTTTCAAGGAACTCATGGATCAATCGCTATATCGCCTTATGGTAACGCAACATGACTCGTCCATTGCAGCGTCCGACCTGAGCTTGACGGTGAACAACCATCCTCTGCCGTTGACTGCCGAAAACACTGCACTGTTCTCGGCGTACATTTCCTTCACCGCAGTGCTGTTCATCGTGATTGCTTTCGCCTACTACCCCGCCGCGATTGTGGTGATGCTTGTCCGAGAGAGGTCTCCCGACCACAATTCCAAGCACCAGCAGCTCGTCTCGGGTGTCGGTATCAACGCGTTCTGGACTGCCAACTACATTTGGGATTTCATTGTCTTCTTGGTCCCCGGCGTGATAGCACTCGCGTTGATTCAAGCGTACGATCTTTCAACCCTCACAGGATCAAGCTCGTGCGTGACCTGTGAGAACTCAACATTTATCGCAGTGATTGTCCTAGTGCTGGTGTTCGGACTGGCCATCTGCCCCCACGCGTATTGTTGGTCCTACGTGTTCAAAGACCCAGCATCGTCGCAAACGTACATGATCCTGATCAACTTCGTTCTTGGGCTCGCTCTCATGGTTGTATCATTCGTGATGCAAGTCATCGAAAGCACTGAGAGTGCGGACAAGGCGCTGCAGTTTATCTGGCGACTTTCACCGCTCTTTTGTCTTGGGCGAGGTCTCCTCAACTTGACCATCATTGAGATCACCCACACAGGAGGGGCCGAGGCTGACAACGAGATCTCTAAAGACCCGTTTGCACTGGAAAACACGGGCTACGAGATCATTTACCTAC
This sequence comes from Phytophthora sansomeana, assembly GCA_032158285.1. NCBI lineage: Eukaryota > Oomycota > Peronosporomycetes > Peronosporales > Peronosporaceae > Phytophthora > Phytophthora sansomeana. The sequence goes on from JAPDHH010000300.1 coordinate 132,879, forward strand.
TCTTCGATGCGGTGCTGTACTATGTCATCGCTGTCGGTATCGACTACGCCATGACTTTCCCCAAGATCAAGGCCGCGCTTTCGAAAGACCCCGATATTCCCGTGGAGAAGCGAGTCATTGACGAAGACGTTGCTGCCGAGGTTGACCGTGTTCTGATGGGTGGAGCAGACGATGATACCATCAAACTGCAGAACCTCCGCAAAGTCTACCACAAGGGAGAGAAGGTTGCCGTGCAGGATTTGTCGTTCGGGCTCAAGCAGGGAGAATGCTTTGGCTTCCTCGGAATCAACGGTGCTGGCAAGACCACGACGATGAAAATGCTGACGGGCGACATTGTGCCTACATCAGGCAACGCGACGCTGAGTGGCTTCGACATTTTGACGCAGCAGGTGGAAGTTCGTCGGCAGATCGGCTATTGCCCTCAGTTCGACGCACTCATCGATCTGCTGACGGTGCGCGAGCACTTGGAGCTGTTTGCAAAAATCAAGGGCGTCTCGAGCTCCGACCTGGACTTCGTGGTGCGTGAGAAGATGGAGCAGCTGAACCTGACGGCATTCGAAGACAAACTGGCAGGCAGTTTGAGCGGCGGCAACAAGCGCAAACTCTCCGTGGCCATTGCGATGATCGGCTCGCCCAAGATCCTCTTCCTCGACGAACCATCCACAGGCATGGACCCTGTCTCGAGGCGGTTCATGTGGGACGTCATCTCGGAGATTTCCACGTACAACAAGGAGTCGACGGTGGTGCTGACGACGCACAGCATGGAGGAATGCGAGGCGCTGTGCACGCGCGTCGGGATCATGGTCGGCGGTGAGCTCAAGTGTCTCGGCAGCGCGCAGCACTTGAAGAACCGCTTCGGCGACGGCCTCATGTTCGACGCCAAGCTGCAGGCTCCATCATCAGAGACGGTGGCAGAGCTGGTGTTGCATCACTTTGACTCGCTTGACGCCCGCATCGAGACGGACGATCTCTCAGAGACGTGCCAGCTCTTCGGCAACGCATCGTGGTCACAGAAGATCGTCAACACGCACCCAACAGGACACGCGATCGCTAATCTAGCGAAGCGCGACGGATACGTCTCGGCGAGTACTTTCGCGGCCTGGTGGATCACGGAGACGCAGTTCGAGAGCGTGTCGAGCTTCTTCGAGGAGAGTTTCGGGTCCATTGAGCTGCTGGAGCGTCAGAACGACTCGTGCTGGTTCAAGATCCACGATCCGCCAACGACCAGCGACGCTGAGAGTCATTCGACGCTGCGCCTGTCGAACGTGTTCGAACTCGTGGAGAACGCCAAGACGCGCCTGGCCATCAGCGAGTACAGCGTCTCCCAGACGACACTGGAGCAGATCTTCAACGCGTTCGCGAGTCAGCAGGACGTCAATGAGCCCGTTCTCACCACGCCAACCAACAGTCCCAGCAATGCGAGCGGCGGCAGCTTCGTATCTCGTCTTCTGCGTAAATAGGCAACATATATAGTAGGTAACTAAGGCAACATACTGACCATCACTCTGCGTCAACTTCAACATGCTCTTATTTTGGCCAATGAAACGACGATTCTGTCCATTTCCCTCCAATCAAATCGTTTCCCGCCAACCCATTTGAAAGAAAAACATGCACGAGCGTAAGATCAAAATAGACAACAGTGATTGCACAACAGATGGGCCAAGTGTATTTGACTTGGAAATACTAATTGATACCAATCGATTCTTGCTGTTACTTAAGCGAAGACTTGACGAATTCCCGTTGAGCACGAGCGCCGCATGGGCTCAGTTACGACACGATTTTTCACCTCCACAAGAGTTAGCTTGGCGATTCTCTCGTCTTTTGGTGCTTCTGCCATGGCCTCCTGCACAAACGGGTCGTTCTCGATTTGGTTGAGGCGGTTCACTAGTTTTTTCAACTTGGATTCGTCTTCAGCGAACAGAAGTGTCTGGCCCATGGACTGAAGTGGCAGCGACGTGAGGTGGTTCAAGATCTCCGTCATGACCGAGTCTGCCGTCATGCTGGGAGGCTTGGTGGTCAGCCAGTTCGGAGGGTGGGCCCTCAATCCACTCGTTAACGTGTTGGCTCTCGTGACGAAATTGTCCAGCTGACCATAGTTCCACGACAACAGCACCATGATGTTGCTCGTGGTCATGGAGTCATCGAACATGTGGGCCATGGCGTCGTTGGATGCTGGGAAAAGAGGTCGAAAAGAAGCTTGAACGGGACGAGCGAATTGAAAAATGAGCGACAACAGTGGACGATTGACAGGAATTCGCTTAGAACGACCTGCTTGCCATTCCATCTCTCCTCCATCTTTCGCCCAAGAAGATGCCTTATTACCTCTCTCGTCTTCCATCTTTCGTCCAAGAAGGTGCCTTATTTCCTTGCTCACACAGCAATTTTCACCCAGACCCACACTCCAAGTTCTTGTCTCGACACCCGTGAACACCGACGTACGTCTCCTACTAGTACATGTACAACTTGATTTGACCGATGTACTAACGTACAACATCGTGGTTGCTCTTGAAAAAAATAAAGAAACGGACCAACGAGGTTGAGGAAGACGAAGAGCAGTATCTTGGAGTTAGCTTCACGTGGAACTCAAGTGTTGAACGAGTTTATCGTCCGCGCGAACAAACTTGCTCCTGGAACTGCAGGAGCGCCAGCGTTGCCGTTGTGGTTGAGCGTTCACCCTCCCAATATTACGTACGAGTCGTTGACGGCCGACATTATTGCCGAGGTCTCCGAAGGTCAAGGCGAGAGCGTTGGGGTGGAGCTTATTGTGACGAACAACTTCAATCAGACGATGTTTATAAGAGAGCGCCCGGTCTCCGTGGAAATGTACCCATTCATGCAACAAGCCATGCTGTCTACGCACCCAGACGACAGATTGGCCACGACCATGATGGTTGGAGGTGGTTCACAAGGAGTGGTGCTTCGGGCCGCGAATCGATTGCGTTACGTGGACATGCACAAAATATTCTCGTGAGGCAAGCGTTGTCGACTGTCGTACACGATGCAGTTCAGTCAGTCATTAGACGACACCAGACCCCTGGAGTTCATGGTGGCAAGGCCACTCTTTCACTCTCTACATGTAGTTGCGCGTCTATCATTCATTGCTGCTTCTCCTCTGGGTTTCGCCAGCAACCCGAGCATGTTGACAGGTTCAGACGCACAAAGGCACATTCGTTGCCAATTTCTTCCAAGCACGTAAGTCTTACCCAGCATCTTTCTTTCGCTTTAGCACCGTGCATCGTCCGTAGCGACAAACAAACCTTTGAACACTCCAAGCGGTAAAAAAACAATATTCTTCCAATACGTTTCAATTAAAAGGCTCATACCACATCATCATAAACGATCAGCGAACACCAGACGTCCACTTCCTCAACGCCTGTCATACATATCGTTTTTCAACCCAAGAACTTGAACCGAAACGAAACTCGGCAATGTTGACAAGAAAACAGGCTGGACGGCGTCTCTGTAAAATTCATCTTCGTTTGTTGGAAGTTGAAAATCCTTCAGGGAACCACAAAACACACTTCCACTGCGTATAACCACACCATGTTCACCTGGGAGGTCATCAGCTGAGCCAGCAGTGATCTGAAGGGATCGACCACAAATGACCGGGTTGTTAAGCGCGCCAGTTGAACGAAACGAACGGATATCTTCTGGGTAAAGCCCAACGCATTGGCTTCGCTGTAGTGATCATCATTACCGTTCACTTCCCTTGTTTCAATGAAGACGGCGTCTAGTCAGACAGGTTCCATTTCGTTGGGCCAGCCACTGCCAAGGCTGATTCAAGGGGATGCCGCCGTCTGGATCAAAACGAAAGATGGGGTCTACTGCATTTGCCGTCTTCCATTCCTCGCGAAACCTCACAACTCCATTTTCAAACGAGTGCAAGATCGTACCGCGGTGTAGAAGTGACCCGAAAAACCACATTTCAAACGCATACTCAGCCATTGAGGGATTCCTAGCGAGACTCTCCATGACTTGAAGCAACCTACTACGGTCAAGGTAAAAAGCCAACTCTCTCGCCACAAAAGCACTCACAAGCCTAGACGTCGGGAAACATCCGCAAATTGAGGAGGATACCACGACACGAGTTCGTTGGCCGAATTGTCGGAAGAAAATCCATACGTAGCAATTGCAATTAGTAAGGATATTCTTGCATTCTCCTTGCTCATACCAAACATCATTCGCCCACTCCCTCCAACAACAAAGAATTTGGCTTCCAGCAATTCGTATCGCTCCCGTAGGTTCAGAGGTTTTGACGAGAAATCGAGATTTCGCCTCACATGCTCGAAAAGCAATCATTTTTGACAGCCAGCTGATAGTCTTCTAGCGTCCATGAAGCCAAAATGAACTGTTGTACTTCATCCAACAGGTTTTTACCATTCCGTCCCGAGACTGACAGCTCCGTTATCGTACTCCTCAATGGAATCTGCACATACGTCGGAATTCCTTTGTAGAGATCCGGTCGATAATTCTTCCCCATCGAAACCAAGGAGCTGACAATCACGAGGCGATGGCATTCCTTGCTTTTATATTGCCACTCTCCGCATTCGTCCCAGGCACAATCATCCCGACCTGCAACATAACCATCCAGGAATACGATGGTATTCCCCTTTAGCGTGAGCAGAAACGAAGGAAGTTGTGAGAGAGTAATAGAGCACGTCCACTTTTCAAACTCTCCTCGAAACAGAATGCACGACAATGAGGTCTCCTCACTTGTCTTCAGACAATGAATCCACACCACATCCCAACTGCCATAATCTCGATCCAAGGAGCAGGCGAATGCAAATGCTGCACAAGACTTGCCTGTTCCTGGCGGCCCCACGATCCACAGTTGTGGATATGAGGCGACAGTACTCTGCCAAAGTGCTTGCCACTGCTTAACGAGTGCGTCACGACGAAATAAAAGCACACCCCTCTCCGTCATTTCGAGTCCACTGCCGCTTGCATACTCTTTTGGAATATGAATAATGGCCTCCTCATTGAATGAAAGAACCGGACAGGATGCATCGGCCAATGTCCACTCCCAGGCAGGAATCACAACTTGCACAGTACTAGTAGTAAGTAGAAATTACTACTGGCAGCTTCACTAAAACGTGAATTTGGTCGGTGACTGGCGGTTGCATTGTCTTCAACTTGTTTTACAGACCATTCGGCCCCTGTAGCTCGTTCTTTTTGGTCATCAGCTCACGATTACAGATGAAACTTCGCCCTCCATCAATTTGTCCACATCTGCCGAGTCGGCCTCTAGCCACTCGCCTTTTCCTGTCGTCGTCTTTTGCGTCCTTCATTTTCTTAGCAAGAAACCGTCGTAGCTTGTCGTGTCTCTCACTGAGCTTCAGATACTCTGCGATCACCTTCTTCAGGGCATCCGCCACCGTTAAATTTCCCACGTCAATCGCGACTGAGAATGCGTCTCCCCTCTCCCCAACGACCAAACACACGAGTGTCACCTCCACCATCTTTCCACAAGTTTCAAATGAGAGAAAAGGCAACCACTTTGGCCTTTTCCCAGGCAAAAGTAAATTGCAAACAAAACTTACGAAGAAAGAGACTCGCATCAAAAACGTCGTCAGAAAACAAAGCAAGAGAATGTCGAATTGATTCACGTCGGTGCTAGCATCACACCGCCTGGAGTTCCCCTTACTCGACCTTAAACTTGAACCCAAGGAGAGATTCCGTCGTAGACCACACGTCACGAGCGGCTTCACGCGAACGCGCGATTTCAGCAGGCTCCTGAAGTGATGGATATCCTCTCATCGCAGCAATACCACCCGGGCCGTAGAAATCGCCGCTTTTCACTCCTGGGGCCACAGCAGCATACAGAGTGGGTAAAGCACCCATCGCTGTTGATTGAGTCAACGTCGCGTTCATGAAGTTGTAGACCAAGCGCTTGAGGAAAATCCCCTGGTTTCCAGCGTTGCTGAGCAAGTTTGAGTCGGTGGCTCCAGGGTGACAAGCGACCGACGTGATGTTGGAAAGCCCAGCTGACTCCAATTGACGCCCAAGTTCAAAGGCGAAAAACAAATTGTACAACTTCGAGTTGCCGTACACGGTGGTTTCGTTGTGCTTGCCCTCGGGCATGAAGAGCTGTCCAGGAGTGTATTTTGCGGAGTGGTGCATGGCACTACTCACACAAACAACTCGAGCTGACGGGCTCCGTTTGAGAGCGTCCATTAGCAAAGCCGTCAGTGTGAAGGGGCCCAAATGGCTGGTTGCTACCATGAGCTCAAAGTCGTCGACGCTTTTCTTGTATGGAAAGCCCATGACACCCGCGTTGTTCACCAGAATGTCGAGTTTCTGGTGGCGCTTCAGGAACACGTCGCTGAAAATTTTCACGCTGCTCTGCGAGCTCGTGTCCAACGTGATTTCTTCAAGTTGGCCGTGCCCCGCGTCCCCCTTTAATTCTTCTCGGATGGCCTCGACGGCGGCAGCATTTCGTTCAGGGTTGCGGCATGCGAGAACGACGTCCAGTAACGAACCCAATGCCGGAGTTGGCTCCAGTCACGATGGCGACTTTGCGTTTCAGGGACGGGATGCGAGTGGCATCCCATTTGTCCGGGACTGAACGCGTCTGAGTGTCGACGTTATTTTTCTTGCAAGGCATGGCGAGGAAAGCTGGAGGCTTGGTGATTGTGATAGGAGGCGAATTGAAGAATGAAACTTGACACCATAGTTGTTACTTGGTCCTTGCGCCGTGGTAAGCTAGATAACTCCCCATTTAGTCGTCCTGGTCAGATAATACACAACAGCTGAGTGAATGTGATGATCTGACCCCGCACTATTATTTTGGCCGTGACTGCATAAACAGCGAAGGCGTCCAGTAAACTGTGTAGTCGCGTCTACTGTAGACGATGACTGGCACGACTATTCCAATCCCATTCGTAATCGACCACGGTTCGTAAACAAAACAAATATATGTATCACACCCTCAAACAGTTCGAGGAAGTCGAACTCCACCACTTGCTTCGTATCTCATCCTCTGCGCCAATAAGCAATAAGGTCGATACCTAAGTACAGTAATACGCACTACTACATTTTGCAACAATGCTCGAAATCCAGAGTTGTTTTTGAAGCAGCAACTTGCATAAGTTCTGCATTTCAGTTCGTGTTGTTGGTGCTCCAAAACTGTCTGATCTCCCCAGACATCGTACTCGAGATGTGCCAAGAATCCGCTGCAATGTACATTTGTCGGCTACACGCTTCAAGAGCAGCAGTATACTCCGTTGCTTCGGCTGCATTCAGGTACGCTAGCTGCTGAAGCAAAGCCAAAAGTCTTTCAACCAGGGCAGACACGCTTTTTGCAGTGTGAGCACATCTTATAAGTCCAAAAGGTAGCAAGCCGGATGCGACGTCAACCTCTGCGATTTCGTTTCGCGCTAGCCTCGCGATAAACTTCTCGTGACTCAAGGACGCATCCCAAGACAGGACGCACGCCACAACATCGAAAAGTGCACGGCGCTTAAACTGGTCGGAGCGAGCAGAAAAGTCGAGTGAAGACATGCCTCTGCCGAAAGTGTCCATCACGTCCAGTAGCGACGAAACAATTTCCCCTGGTCTCGTATGCTCGGCAACCATCGCTGCAACTCGAGTGATGAGTGGCAGCAAGTAGGCATCGACGAGATTGTCGTCTGTCCACTCGTCAAAGTCATGACGCAAGATCCACTGGAACACCAAGGATGCTTCTCGTTTTGTGATAGATAGCACGTTAAGGTGCGCTAGCTCGACAACGAAAACGCCATTTCTCCACCATTTCCACATGGACGAACTTGTGTTGGACGGCAGTAAGAATGTGTCTGCAGAGCCGCGGTCACCGTAGTTCACCTTGGACAAAACACGAATCGCGAACTGTTCCACGAAGTGTGAAGCATCTAGACCGAACGGAAGGTCCGCGACGATTTTTTCAGTAACAAGCTGATTGACAATTTCCACTGAAGTTTCAGGAATGCGGTGACCTGACGTGGTGTCCAAGATGGCCGACAGCATAGAAGTGAAACTCTCAAAGAGAGACGTGCTGTTGCTGCTTAATGGATTGCGTCGCCACATATCCTTGAGACTGTCGAATATCATTACCACAAGTGCTCGGAGTACATCCGATGGGACGCGACTTGCAATCGTCGGAAGTCCTGCGATCAGCTCCGACTGAACAATCGTATCAACATTTCCAAACCACCCACTGGACAGCAATTCTCCAGCCAAAAGCTCGTCGCAACTTCCTTGTGTGGCAGCGAAGCGAACGCATGCGATGCTTGTTTCGACAGAACAAAACCGCAGCATAACACGACGTGTTAATGAAGCATAGTCCAGCAGCGGAAGCACTGAACCTGCCGATGTTAGGCAGCTCAACAGTGACGTCGCTACAAGAGTTTCCGGGATTATTTCAGTAGACGACGACTGAGAATTACTTGCTGACGGATTCGTTTGCCGTAGCCACTCGAGCGTTTTCGCCAAAAAACTGTTTGCTGGAAGTGCTCGAAGCTCTACGTCGAACGATTTTTTCTTCTGAGAAACATAGAATCTGTCCGCCGTGTTGGCGATCGCACCAAGTACGGCTCCGGAAATATCACGCATCCCTCCACTCTTTGCGGACTCGACTCGAGCGAGCTTGACAAGCATACCGACAGTTTCGGGGTCAAGTGTAAGTTCGACACTATCACCCGATATCAGCTCGAGTCCAGAAATATCAAAAACCAAGTGGAAAAAATTCGCGATACCGAATATTATCAGTGCTCGCACAACGCCCACCTTACCACTTTCGTTTTCAAGCGTCTCTCGAATCTTCTCAACAACCAGTCGGGTTTGATTCTGAGTAGTGCTGGAAAATCCTCCGTAGGATTCCAAACGGCACAGCACGTTCGCTGCTGCCGTCACTGCAAACCCACTGTCGAGAGATAATTCGGAGTTGGCAGCACGCTGAATGCAACTTGAAACAAATTTCTCTAAGCTCGACGAAGGTGCTATACCGAACTGCACGCATTCCAGTAGCACGGGCCCAAGAGCAACCGCAACAACCCCAGGACCGTCAGTTGTACCCCACATGGCTTCAAGAACCTGTCGAACGTTCGTAAGCCAATCCAACCGTTTGATGCTTGAGAATCCACGAACTAAGCGCGCTAGACCCACTAATGACGTCCATCGCAGTAAAACGTCACTCGGTGCCTCAAATTGGTCGAATTGAGTCAACGCTTGATCGAAACAAGCGACTGAACTTGCTGTTTTGTAGAGAGGGAACATCACCTCCCCGATAAGCGCTGACGTGTTTGACTGCTTTCCACGGCCGCTGCTCTGGAAAGACGAGAAATGGAGCTCAACAATTGGCTTTACTCGCTGTTGTCTCCACTCAGTTGTTTCATAAGTTTCCAGATCTCTGACGTTCGAATAAACAGCGCCAACGTGGCTCAACCCCAACAGTGCAGTAGCGCGCAGCAACTCATCAGAAGCATTTAAATGCAACTCTCTAAACATCTCCTCAATCTTCTCCAACTGGAGACAAAAGTTGCTGCAATCATCACTTGCATCAACCTCCCGTCGACCTAAAGAGAGCTGAAGCGCGATCGAAGCAGTAATTGATGATGCACGAACATCGCCCTCATCGATAGAAAACACACGAGCCTGTTCAATCGACAGAGCTAGTCGTCGTGACAATTCTTCAACCGCTTCTTCGTACTTCAGCCGCAGTTGCGGATTCTGCCAATGCCTCGTTTTACATAATTGACCCAACAGCGCCCCAGTAGCCAATGCGCCTCCCTGTTTGTTCGGATTGTCACGAAGCAGCGAATCGATCAGGCTTGCAACTCCTTCGGAAAACACACGGAAAGCAACATCCGCGTCATCAACAGCAACAGGCGTCTTTAACACTGCCAACTCATCCAGCGAAGCTATGTACGTTGACATGAAGATTTTCCAACTTTCCATCAAAGTCTGCATACGTAAGAACACCTCGCAGTTCCAGTCAGCTGTCGCTGAATCGCTTCTGGATGACCACGGAAGCTTCATTGACTGGAGCACAGTTGTGACGGTTTCCACGTGCTCGTCAATGTTCTGGGTCGCAAGACGAACGAGTTTATCTTTGCGCTTCACGTTTGCTGTATCGATTGTTGCTTTTGGTTGGTACGCCAACAGAAATCCACCCCAATCCGTAATGGTTAAAGTTGCAGAGTGCAGAGCTAGAACCTCTTCTCTTGATGGAAGGAGAGCTTTCATCTCCTTAGTTGCTGCAGCTGACACCACCATAACTGATCCTGTCTGCTGGGACGTTGACTGCTGTTGCCGCTTGTCACCCGATGCTGTAGAAGCCATCCGCTGTCCGCGACCAACGCCCGCAGTCAACTTCGTGCCCTCGTGTTTGATAACACGCGTTGCCAAATTTTCGATCTCGGATCGAACATCGGCGTTGTATTCGCTCTGGAGACGCTGCATCAAATCATCAAGTTGTTCTTCAACTTCTTCTTCCGTCACTTGATCCTCCCCATCACTGTCTTGTTCAAAATCACCATCCACTGGCATAGATAGTCCCAACAAACCAAGAGGAAACGTAGACATTGCTGCGTATGCAGCCTTCCGTACGCTTGGATGTTCGCTGTCGGCATACTCCCAAGTCTGCTCGAGCAGTTTTGACGCGTGCTTTTCATTCGCCGTGCTTTCGGCTCCACCAAGCGCGTAGAAACAGCACAGACGCTCCTGGAAAAGTGGTTCGTCGGCACAAGTCACCTTCTTCTTGCGCATTTTCTGAGCAATAATCTTAAATGCAACGTAGAAGTCAAGACAATCTTCTTCGCACAATGCAGTGATCGCATCCATGGCCATCGAAACCACCGACTCCAGCTTGTCTTCGAGAAATCCCTGAATGACCGAAATGAACTGCACTCCCAACTCCGGATCTTTCTCGCACAACGATTTAATCGTGGCCATCTTCACGGCATGTCGCTCCAAATCTTGATCTGGTGACGTGGTCTCGAGCAGCGTAACCTCCAATCTTGGAAACACACGCGACTCATTTTGCCACACCTCGTACATGAGTTTGAGCGCCATGGGTCGCATCTTAGTAGCACTATTCATGCGATCGATCAATCGAAGCACGATCCGCATGGTATCTGTGGTTGTAGCCGCTAATGCTGCCAATGAATACAAGCACGAGCTAATCCACTCACCATAGCGTCGTGCTGTCGCTGCCTTAGCACTTCCAGACGGATGCTGCGAAACAAGAAACACCAAACTTGACACCACCGACTTTGTGGACTCGGCACCCCAGAACTTAGGGCAACTTTTCACTTGTCGTTCGAAGCATTTAGCAGCAAGACCACGGAGCGAGGATCGCCTGTCAGACAATAGCGCCACCAGAAGCAGCGATAGCCACTTATCCGTTGCGTTGTTAGCATCGAAAGATACTATGTCTTTCGACGGAAACAGAGAGTTCAGCCAGCGTCGACAAACGACTTCATTGCTGACCAGTTGGACAGCTGATCGCGCATGAGTTGCTGTCTCCGTTGGTGGCGCTTTCGTCTCGGCATCCGATCGAGAGTGGAACTTGCTCATCGACGAGATCTCCATCGCCACCTTTAACAGCTCCGACACCGTATTGGTATGCAGCGATATCATAGACGCCAAAGGAAGCAGCATAATCTCCACATACACGTCACGTCCACCCGCCCTGCTTGAAGCAGCTTCCTGTCCAAATTCCATCGTGTGGGTCAACACACGTAGCACCAGTCGTTGTTCCAGTGGCGTCTCGCACTTGTCCACCAAAAAGTACGCAATGGAAGCGAGGAAAATCGAGCACCAGAAGGCTTCGGGAACTGCTTGAGCCAGCTGCTCCAGCGACTGCAACAGAGCGATAACGCCCACACCTTTCCCCATCAAGATCTGCGTCGACTCCAGCACAAAGCGAGCCGTTCGTTTCGCCAGTTGCACTTGTTCCTTGCTGTGAGCAGCCAAAGAGCTCAGTAGATCCACGACCAGCGCCACGTGCGTCACGTAGGCAGAATGGTCCATCTGGGAGTGTGGTACGAGCTCTAAAGCCTGCACCAATAGAGCTGACAACCGACGTCCTCATGCCTTCGTGGTCTTGTGAGTCATCGTCAAAGTGCCAGCCGATGCGACTCAGAGTGTCCAACACGACAGCTATGTGCCCTTGAGTCGATTGGGTGTCCATGAGGACGTTCTTGAGGACAGGAGCAACGATCTGCAGTGTCCTCCTGGCTGTCCCACAGTCTGCCGATGGACTCCAAAAGGGTCCATCTGCAGCAGTCAAAGCTGCCACGTAACCTGATAACACGTCATTATTGGCGTTGTAACATCTAAGCAGCACGTGCTGTTGGGTGAACACTTTGAGTGTCTCGAAGAGATGGACACTTTGTTCCAAGAGCACAAACCCTAAGTACTCGGCCTTGCTGGACGGTTCGGTGCCAATAGCCGCCGCTTGTTGCAGTTTGTCATACAAACTCTCAATGAACGAGGCAGAGTGATGGTCCTTGGCGCACTCCAGCAGTCCTGGGCAATAAACATTGTCAGAAGAAGTATACAACCCAAATCCCCCGATTTCCACACACCCAAGACGAGATTCTGCGCCTCCGAGAGAGACGACGTGGAGATGAGACGGTCCACCGCATGATCCACGGCGCTAGTGGCCGCGGGGGACGTCGAGGCCCGTCGTAGCGCCTTGAGCAGCGCCGGCAGCGTCGGACTCGCCATGTTCGTGGATGCGGAAAAAGTGTATCCAAGTGGATTGGTGGTGTGGTGCACGTACTGTTGGTGTCAGCCACACCAATAAAAAGGCAACTTCAAGGCAACAGGTGGCCACTTGCGGTATGAGAGCGTTGGAGCAACGTAAACCACCAAGTCGCAATCTCTATTAGCAAGGTTGCACTCTAGCGTTCAGCGTGTTGGAAATGTTTCGCTTCTGGAGCTTGTATGAGGACAGTTCATGCAGTGGAGCACCCAAGGGCGTTTTCGCTCTGGCAAGCGGAGACTGCGAAGCACAAGTCGGTTCAAGTGGTTCCAGATGTGCAGCCCAGTACGACGACAAGGACAAACGCGTGGGTTATGCGGCTGAAAGTTGTCACGAGGGTCGGGCGTCGGGGTTCGACCAATTGTTTGGAGGGAAGTCCTACTCGGCGTACGATCACTACTTCGGTGCTGACTGCACGGACTACGAGAACTCTGTCGCGTTCCGAACCAGTGGCGGTTGTGAAGCTCTGTTGGACGATCACGCATCGGTCAGGAGCGCCACGATTTCAGTCTGGAGCGAGGGTCTGGTCTGGGCCCGAAACTTAGGCGACTTAACCTGCCCTGGTGTGGATGCACCTGACTACTTCGAGTTTAAAGTCTCGCGTGCAGACATTGACGATGAACGCGCTTGCAACAACTTCGACGGTGTTGGTGGTGGATTCAATTCTACAGCAAGCAGGCTGCCTCAGTGTCGCGGGCTCTACAAGCTGCAACTACGTCCCCGAATGCCTTCACGCAGGCACCAACTACAACTTGCCCCGCTGTCACCACTCAAACGCCAACTACTACCAGCCCCCCTGCCACCTCAACGCCGAGCACTACCAGGCCCACTGTGACCTCGCAGGCACCGACCACTACTAGTCCTGTTGTAACTACGCCAACTCCTACCGCAACAACTCCTGCTACAACTGCGCCAATTCCGACGACTTCAATTCCTAGTGTAGCTACATCTACACCAAGGACTACTAGCCTTGCTCCTACCACAGTGACACCAACTACTACCAGCCCAGCTTGGACTCCAACAAGTACTACCAGTAGTCCACCTTCATCAACGACCGCCTCGTCCGGATCCGATGGGGAAAATTCAAGCTCAACTTCATCACCAAGTTTTTCCGGGTCCAGCTCAATCACTACCCCGACTTCCGGCTCCAATCTCGCAGATTCCACCTCGGCATCGTCGTCGTCAAGTACAGACTCGTCTTTATCGACAATGAGCGGCATTAGCGCGGGTGCGATTGCGGGGATATCGGGAGGTGCCGCAGTGCTCGTCGTGGTGATCATTGTGCTGATGTGGTGTCTTTGCAAAAGAAACAAACAGCGCGATGCAACCTCTACGAATTCGCTTCGGGAACCATTCCTTCGTAGAGCAAGCGGGTGGACTGGTGGTCGGACTGATGGATCAGAACCGTCCACGCAAGGCCCAGGACTTTGGAACGACGACGCCATTATTACCAGCCGCATTCCTCGTGATCAAGTTGTTGTTCAAGACCTCATTTGTCGTGGTGAATATGGCGAGGTTTTCCGAGGTGTGTACAACCGCCAAGCTGTCGCTGTCAAGATGTTGTTTGCTGATACGAAAAGTGATCTGAAGAAAGTGAACTCCTTACTAGCAGAGGCCAAGTTGATGGCGAGTCTCAACCATCCACACATCGTACGGTTCGTCGGTGTGGCTTGGGGTTCCCTAGCTGACCTCTGCGTGCTATCGGAGCTCATGAAAGGCGGAGACCTTCGAACTCTGCTGAAAAACCTAAACGAACATGGTCACCCTCCAGGCTTTAACTACGATAAAATCCGCATCGCGTACGAAATTGCTCAAGCGTTGACGTACCTGCACTCGCTGTCTCCAATCGTGATTCACCGCGACCTGAAGTCCAGGAATGTGCTTTTGACGGAGGATTTGGAAGCCAAGCTCACAGATTTTGGCGTCTCTCGAGAACGGGAAGAAGTGACCATGACGGCGGGTATCGGCACAATGCTGTGGATGGCGCCGGAGGTTATGATGGCCGATCGATACACTGAAAAAGCCGACATTTTCTCGTTTGGTGTGCTTCTGTCCGAGTTGGACTCGCAGTTGTTGCCGTACTATCACGCCAAGTACGATGCTGTGACTGGAATGAAAATGCCGGACGCGGTGATGATACAACGAGTGGCGTCGGGTGCGTTGCAAATCTCGTTCTCTACCCAATGTCTCCCTGCATTGGCGCAACTGGGCAAAGAGTGCGTTGCATTGGATCCAGCCGCTCGACCGTCGGCACCGATGGTAGTTTTCAGACTGCAGACGATCATGAAGAAATGCTTTGGGCCGTAGCTGAAGATTGGAGTAGCTGTCGTAGGCAATTCTGTAGTATGCGTAATGCATTTCACGTTGCACGGTTCGCCTGCCGTAGTTGTCACTCACTCAAGTGTTATACCCTCGTCGACGGTGCAAATCGATGTGTCCATGCAATTGACGATCTGTGGTCAACGAAACGAGGTCGTTGGTTAACAACTCGACACGAGATCAAAGTGTTTGTTGAGCTGCCCAAGTCTGAGATCAAGCTCAGCACTTCGTACATGTTCGTACTGTACCGGTACTGCAAAGCCACAAGGTAGACTGATTGTGCTGCTTTAGCGCAGACCAGGCGAGACAGCTGCTCGTGGAGGTAATACACAGCTGCACTGCAGACTATTATCGTTGATGGCTGGTCATTTTCTGGGGTGGATATCGGCATCTAGCGTCCCCAAGCTCCGAGCTCTGAGGTCTAAACTCTTGGCCCCAACTAAATCTCTCGTGTGCAGTTCAACGAGGCGGCAATTGTGCTGCCCCTGAGCCGGTGCGCGATGCCCACGATGGTGCTTTCTTCCCACCGCAAACATCCAGCAGCCCCCTTCGACTCGAAGTTCGAGCAAGACCCCGAGCGTTGGCGTAATACATGCACAACGCCACTCAGCCCTTGGGTTGTTGGTGACAATGTCGCACAGAGTCTGCTTTGAATGGTCTTTACTGTTTGGACTTGCACTGGCCCCCTTGTCCCCTTTCGATGGGAGCCCTATCAATTCTACGTATGGACACTGGAATAAGACGCCGCCATGCACACGGCAGCCTCTGCTACAAGTTTACCATCAAGGCAGACGCCACCTCCAGGCGTATCCATCCAGCGGTGTTGTGTGTGGACCACACGCGGTGGTATGCGGTGGGGGGCTCTGATTGGTCGGCTCGCGTGCAGCCGGTGCGACTCCTGTCGACTGCTGCCACACAACGCGGCAGCTGGCGTGAATCCGGCCAAGAGCGCTGCACTGGCGTGGTGAGCTGGTCCCGCTCGCTGACTCGAAAGCGATCGATCCCCTCGTAGCATCATAGGGAGTCGTCCATCATACATGCGTCCGATGTGAAAATGCTGCAGTGTCGTCGTATCGATCGACCCCAACCAAAAGTGCGAACCCATCCATCGAAGCTGCATCCACACGCCAAAACTTTTCCCCACGTCTGGCGGTTGAACCTTCGTGCCTGGATTCTATGCCATCGTGCAACTGATGACAGCGCGGGTAAAGCCAGCCGTTTCCATCACTCGGTTTCAGTATCGCGGTTTTTTCCGCCCCCTTCAATCGGTGCCAACTCGTGTACCCGTCGTCGCGTCGAGCCGGAGCCGGCCGCACTCCGCCACCATCTAGTCGAGAAAACGCGTCGGGGTCCGCAACACCCTCCAAGTTTCCCCGTAACTTTCCCCCAATCATGCGGAGCGACTTCATCGGCGGCGGCATCGCCGTCGTGTCGGCCTTCCTGTCCATCTTCGGCGTGAACCTGCAGAAGTACTCGCACGACAAGGAGGAGCTGCGCGCCGTGCCGCGCCCGTACACCATGCGCCCGATCTGGTGGGTGGGCATGATCTGCGTCGTGGGCGCCAGTCTCGGGGACTTTTTGGCGCTGGGCTTCGCGCCGCAGACGCTCGTGGCGTCGCTGGGCGGCGGGTCCACGATCCTGGGCAACTGCCTCATGTCGCACTTCTGGCTCAAGCAGAGTCTGTACCTGACGGACATTGTGGGGGTCGCCTTTGTGTCTCTGGGCGTCGTCGTGCTCGCAGCGGCCAGTGAAGAGGACGAAGGCCATTATCAGATGGATCAGATCTACGCGCTCATGGAGGCGGCGCCCTTCATATTGTACGCGTTAATTACGACGGCGTTCGTCATGACGCTGTACATGCGCGCGAGACGCTCCAAGGCGCCGGCGCTTCGAGTCGCGAGCAACGACAAGGAGGACGCCCGTGTGGACGACGTGCAGGAGAAGAAGCGCGAGATTGCGGCCAAGAAGCAGAAGGAGACGAAGAACTCCGAGGAGTCGCCGGCGCTCGAGGAGCCGGCCAAGCACCGCGGAGCCATGATGTCGCCCTTCCCGTCGCCCATCTTTGGAGACCACTTGTCGCTCTCCCCCATGGGCAAACGCCTGCCTGGAGAGGAGGACGACCACTTGGAGGAGATCGAACTGTCCAGTCTCAAGATCGGCAAGTATGACGAGAGCGAGATCGAGAAGCACACGCTCATTATTGACCCCAAACTGCCGCTCTATTGGGCCGCCATCTCGGGCACAATTGGCGGCCAGTCGGTGCTGCTCGCCAAGTGTGTGGTGGAGCTCATCTCGTCCACAGTGTCGGGAGATAACCAGTTTCAGTACTTTGGCACGTACGTACTGTGTGCGGGCATGGCGGGCACGTTGTTGACGCAGACGCACACTCTGAATCTGGCCACCATGAGCGGAGACACCATGTCGTCGTACCCCGTCTTCCAGGGCTTCTGGATCACCATGAGCAACATCAGCGGCGTCGTCTTCTTCCAGCAGGCGCACAACTTTACCAGGACCCAGTGGGTCATGTTCCCGACGGCTATTCTCCTCGTGGCGATGGGCATCTACTTGGTCTCGAAGCACGAGAAGTTCGGCAACTTTGTCAAGTACTCGATCGCCATGCCCATCAGTCTCAGCAGTCCGCGTCAGCACGACATTGTGGCCCAGTCGTTCGTCTTCCGCGTGTCCACGCCGCAGAAGCTGCACGAGGAGGACTACGCCAGCAGCACCGAGAGCAGCGACAGCTCGGACGAGCACTCGAGACGAGCGCTGGAAGTAGTATAGGCTAGCTGGCTCGCCTGTGGCTGTTTGACGTTTAATGAATCCCGGAAGAAGGGGCTGAAGTTACTACTCCGGATGCATGTAAATATACTGTTCGTCGCGTAAAGGAATACACAACCATTGCCTACATGAGTCCTGTACTCGTAACAAGAAGTTTTCTATCTAACTAACAACTTGTTTCGGGTCTAGAGATGATACGTTGCCTTGAATGTGTGATAATGCGATGATAGCTTTCTCGTGGGTCGGTTCTAGCTCGAGAATGTGGCGTAACTGAGCATGGACAAGAACGTCAAGACCTACGAGTGGATCAGTTTTTAAGGACAGATGAAGACGTACCAGTCGTTGCGCTTCTGGGACTCGGTCCAAGTGCAGTAACGCTAATGCGTAGTTGTAAATGGCTTTGGTGTTGCTGGGCTGGATGCGCTTTGCCTGTTTGAACGATTCCAATGCCTCAAGAAACTTGTTTTGAGCCATGAGTGCCGATCCGAGATTCACATGAAGCGAAGCGAAGTTCTGTCCACCTGGAATGGCTAAAGCTTTTTCGTAGCACTCAATTGCAAGACCAAGATGATTCGTGATTGAGTCCTTCAGCATACAAGACTTGAACTTGTTTCAGCGCTGCAGGATCGAGAGGCGTTTTCACCTCTTGCGCATCCTCAGTCTCGTGCTCGGGATCAACTTCACTCGAACTTGTAACCAACGAAAGTGTTTGAAGAGAAGAATTCCGTTGCGACGGAGACGCCACTCGATTGGAAAACTGTTTGCTTGTTTCTTGGTTCGGTTGGTGACAAGTAGAGCCACGGTGTAGACCGATTTCTGCCGATTTGCCATTCATCTTGGACACAGATAACGGCGTAACAGGTCTCGATCGGCTTGGTAATAGGGGCATTGTTTCGCCTCGAACGGAATTGCATCCATGAGTATGAAGGTGTCGGGCCGACAACGGTATTCGTTTTGCTTTTCGCTGTTCAACCTTTGAACTTCTCCGCCGATCACTTCTGCCACCGTTAGTTATCCTCGAAGTCTTCTTCTCTGGCTGTTGCACCACATTCTTGCAGGATTGAGTTTTACCCGGTGGGGACAACTCTCGTCGAACTAACACCCCGCGAACATGGCGCTGAATGGCCGTGGCAGCTTCGGTCTCCTTTGACTTTAAAGTTGGCAGGTAAGCGCTACTCTCCGAGTCTTGGACAGAAATGTCCTGCAGCATGTCGATCAATTCGCTATCAGACCCAATTTGAGTGCTGTCTTTCCGATTTGGCATTGTCTTGTCTTCGTCTGTATCATCACCGGTTGTATCAAAGTCGTCTTCGTACGATTCATCTTCATATTCGTTCTCATCGTCCTTCTTTTCAGCTTTGATTTTTTCGTGTTCTTCTTGTGCTTCCTGTACTTCAGATTCTTCTTTTAATTCACCCTCCGAAGACTCGCTTAACTCATCGGCTACAATCGGCACGTCATCAAGCACTGGGGCATTTAAAGTATCTTCAGGCAATGAAATTGATCGTTCAGGCATCGGTGGAGGTTGGAGCTAATTGTCGTTGATACTTGGGTTGGTGGGAGCCGCTCTGTATGCGCATGTTGGATTTTCTTCGGAACACTCAGCTTCCTACGAACACCTCCAGCACTCAAACTTCCGCGAAATGGCATCCGCTTTGTGAGTGGTGATGGCTCTACGAAAATCGAGCTACCCGAGTAAATCGCCGCTACAAGAGACTTGGACGTCAAATCCAGGGCCAAAGACTTCTTTGATAGACTTGACGCTGGGCGATCCCGTTTTGCATTGTGATTGTCTGCAGGCATCACGTTGGTAGCATCGCCTTCAGCGATTCGTAGGGATTGGATCGCGGCTTTCTTCAATTTCTGGGAGAAAAGCAGGCGGTAGTTTGCACTCAGGGCAGGTGGAGCCACATTGAGATCGAAACCTTGGCGTAGTTTTCCTGCTGAAAAATTTCTTTCACGCTCGGACCCACAGGAAGACGCACTTTTCACGAAAGCGCGACTTCGGGCAATTTCAGTGGCTACGATCCCTTCTTGACATGTACGTCGGCTTGTTGCAGGTTTTGAGGATTTTGCGCTTGATGGTGGAGATACTGTCGGCGACTGCTTCGGCTTTGCTGTAATTGCTGCGACTATCATGTCAGTATATGAAGCCGATTGTCGACGAAAGTTGGCTGCTTTCTCGGCTTGATAAGCAGGGATGTTCACTGAATTTTGCGATTCCTCGATCGCATGAACTAGATTTGAGGCCAGAAGAATTAGTCGGTCATGAGTAGCGTGGACTGCTGCGGTTTTCTGGATCAATTTCCCGAGATTCAACTACGCAGCAGAACTAGTTTTAGTGCTAGAAAGCTGATAAAGTCAAAAATTCACTCACGTCATTCATCATGTACGCATATACTGGGGATTCCTCGGCTAGAGCTGACAAAATGCTCATTATGCACACCTGCAAGACAACTTTTCGGTGTTAACCTATTTTACTTTACGAATGAGAGCACGCTTGTCAACGTACCTGCAGACCCGTGTCGAAGCGAAACTCACGCATGATACTCGCCAATTCAGGTATTATCCCTTCGTCAACCATCTCCTTAAGCACGGGCCTCTTTCCTTCATCATCTCTCTCAGTTGCGTTAATAAAGCGCAAAACGCTATGCAAGATATTGAGTTGCTGCTGTAGGTGCTGCTTGTTAGCTTGAAGACCCCGCACAATCGCTGCCATGTGCTCTTGGCTAGCCCTGACGCGGGGCTTCTTACTTCCTGTGGGTGTTCCTTCCTCCAATAAATCTGACGATGGCCCAACTGAAAGCTGGCGACCAAAGCGGCGACTACTTCGTCCTGTCATTCGCAGCGGCACTCCTCGCTCCACGCCTTGCGGAGGAACATAATGGAGTGTGTTTGTCACGCCCGGAGCATGGCGAAGTGGTTCCAGCGACGCTCGTCTACTTTCTGCGCCTGAAAGTCCTTTCGACTTTGCCAGGACATCCAGCAGAAAAGCACTAGCTTTCGATCGAGGCACACGCGAGGGATCAATAGCTGCAGGCGTAATGTGTACAATAGTCGCCGAGCGCTCCTGCAGAAATCTCGGTCGCAATGACTTGTCGCCTCCATTTTTCTTCTCTTCCTGAACTGGCGGAATTGTGATACGCTCCACAGCGCTCGAGGAGCGGCGAACTAAGCGCTGGCGATGTCTTGCAGGGTTCATTGTCACTGTAACACTGTCGGTTGTCTGCACTGCAGTAATTGTCTCCACCATCTGCATCGGCTTAGCTGGTGCGCGTTCAATCTTTTCTTCGTCTATTACGTCCTCGGCTTCCTCGAAGAGAGGGCGGATCATGGGCCCTCGGTTATCCCTGCTCGACTTCCGCTGCATCATCATCATCATCGTGCACTGCCAGCAGCGCTATCAACTATAGGACCATCACTCGTCAACAAGCTTTTAAAGTATAAACCAACTCGTGAAAATAGACAGGAGTTACGGGGCTGCTCTGGGCATCTACTAGCTGGAGCGCTGCTTTTTGGCAGAAGACGACGACGATGTCTTCGAGGAGCTGCTGCGCTTCTTGCTGGAGCTCGACGTCTTGCTGCGACTGCTGCTGCTCTTGCTCTTGGACTTTGACGAACTGGAACTCTTCTTCGCCTTCTTGGCGAGGTCATCGCCATCCTTGCTGTTGCGGCTCTTAAGCTCATCGTTCTCACGCTCGATCATGCGGGTGAGCACCTCACCGCGCTTCTGCAGCTCACCGATGGTGCGCGACTTGAAGAACCAGTCGAAACGGAACTGCCAGGCCTTGCGGATCTCATCACGGATCTCACCCCAGTGCTCCAACGGTCCATATTTGTTCATCATGACCACCAAGAACACGTCCTCCTCGAGGATGTAGCCCTTGCTCTTGTAGCCAGCTGGGTAGTGCAGCCGCATGTCACGGAGCGGGTGGCTGTACCGACTGCACTTGCGCGCGAGCGCCTGCTTCACCACTTCGTTGCGTTCCAAGCGCTTCTCGCCTCGCTCGATCTTCTCAATGTGCTTGGCATGGTCCTTCAGCTCCGTATAGCGGGACCAGAAGGTGTCGTAGTACCTTTCGACCTGCGTAGGATCCTTTCCAAGAACCAGAGATACTTCCTCACACACGTGCGTCTTGTCTGCACGGCCGTACCGCTCGCAACTCGTAATGAACTGCTTGAGGTCTCTCCGCGTCCAGTCGCCGAAACCCTCCTTTTCTAATTCCTCCAGCTCCTTCGCATCCGCAGCTTCCATCACCGTCTCTTCTAACTCCTTCTCAAGGGCAGCCGAACGCGAATCATCTCCTTCGCCTTCCTCCGCCGAATTTTCTGCCGACTCTTCTCCTTCCGAGTTCTTTGTCTTGCGCGATTTGGCACGTTGTTCGTCGGCCTTGGTTTCCTTAACAAGACGGGTCAGTTCCTTACGCCGGTTCTCAACTTGAGTCTTCTTGGTGAGTAGTGCAACCATACGCTCCTGCTGGAAGAACTGATAGTCGTGCACCACAGGAACCTTCGCTGCGTCAGAACCAGTTTTCTTTGGCTTCTTGGGCTTGGACAAACCTGCCTGCTGGCGGTAATACTCGTCTTCGTTGTAGTTCGACTTGCGCTCACGCTGAGGCAGTGCGATGAATGTTGACGGCAAGATGTCACCGTTGTTTGTGTCCTTTGAAAACACTTCACCCTCGAACTCGTAAAGACTGGAGACGTTAGCGTTGCCGTTCTCTCCAGACAGGGAGAAGTTTGCCAGGTTGTGCTGCATATCAGCTGCAATTTTGCCCTTCATGGCCTCCGTTCGCTCTTCACCGCGAGCCAGGATGGCGTCAATATCGTCATCCGTGATCATGGATCCACGCGCATTAAAAATCTCATCAGCACCAAAGCGCACCATGGTCATAAGCTCATCCTTCGAGAGCTTCCGATTCTGTTGCGCAAGGCGTCCTTGCTGAATGATAGCGGCATCGAGGTACAGCTTACGCTCAGCACGCTCCACGATTTTCTCCTCCACCGTACCATCGGTGATGAATCGGAAGACACGCACGATCTTCGTCTGACCGATACGGTGAGCGCGATCCATAGCCTGCAGATCCACCTGCGGGTTCCAGTCCGAGTCGAACAAGATTACGATATCAGCAGTTGCCAAGTTAATACCCAGGCCACCAGCGCGCGTACTCAACAGGAAACAAAACTTGGTGCTTCCTGGCTCATTAAATTCTTCCATCATGTTGTCACGGTCCTCACCCTTCGTGGATCCATCCAGTCGGCAGTAGTCGTGGCCAAAGTATCGCATGTAATCCTCGAGAATATCCATCATGGACGTCATCTGACAGAAAATCAGCACACGAGAACCCTGTGCTTGGAGCTTGGGCAGGAGCTTGTGAAGCAACGTCATTTTACCGCAGTTTTCCCACAGATGCGGGCCTTCTTGGTACGGCGGACCAGGCTCCGCACCCTCAAACAGGTACGGGTGGTTGCACACCTTGCGGAGCTGCATCAAAATATTCAGCAACCGAACGCGGTCGCTTCCACCAATAGCATTCAAGTGCGTGGCATCACGGTGCAGGACACGCATGTACCACTCGCGCTGCATTTCAGACAGACCCACGTACAGCTTGGTTTCGATCTTCGGGGGCAACGAGTGCTCCACGTCCGCCTTCAGACGACGCAGCAGGAACGGCCGCAAAATAGTGTGCAGCTTCTTAATGACGTTCTCCTGTCCCTCCTCTTCGTCCACATTGAACCACGAGTCGAAGTCCTCTGCATCCGAGAACACATCGGGCAGCAAAAAGTTGAGCAGCGCCCAGAGTTCGTGCAGGTTGTTCTGCAGGGGCGTTCCGGTAATGAGCAGTCGGTGCTCCACCTTAAACTCCCTTACGACCCTCGAGAGCTTCGAGTTCTCGTTCTTGACACGATGGGCCTCGTCAATGAGCAAGTATCTCCACTTGATCTTCTGCAGAATGGCCTTCTCAATGATCGCCACTTCGTACGACAGCACGAGCGCGTCAAAGTTCTGCTTGACGACCGTCTCCCTCTGCGCCGCACGTTCTTCCTTGCTGCCCATGAACTTGAACGCCTTAATGGAGGGACACCATCTCTTGAGTTCCCTCATCCAATTGCCCACTGTGCTCTTCGGTACAATGATGATATGCGGTCCTTCGATGCCTCGTGCTTCTCTCAGATACGCCAATAGAGAGATGGACTGCAGCGTCTTGCCCAGTCCCATTTCGTCTGCCAAGATGCCGTTCACTCCCGAGTCGTGGAGACGGATCATCCAGTTCAGACCCTCCAATTGGTACGGCTTCATGGTGCCGAATTTAATGATGGACGGCTGCTGCGTGATGCGCGTGAAGCGAGCGTCGTCCATGTCCTGCAGGGCCTGTGCATCTGCCTGTTTGCTGCCTTTGCCGCGCTTGGAGCCGGCGTCTTTGGCCGCTTTGGTCTTGGACATCTCCTTGCCCAGCGCGCTGCTGCCGCCCATCAGAAAGGACGTGAACACGTCGGATTGCGCCATGAGGAAGGCCATTTTCTTGTCCCTGGCGCTCTTGGCGCCCCATTCGGCGTCCTGCGCGAGCGACTGGCGCACGAGGTCCAGGGACTTGGTCTGGCGGTCGCGCTGCTCCTGGAGGACGTTCTCCTCCTCTTTGCGCAGCGCCTCGCGCTCTTCGGTGGACAGGAGCGTCTTCTTGGCGTCCTCCGGGACGGAAACGTCGTCTTCCTCTTCGTCTGCGTCCTCTACGGACTCGCCCTCGTCCATGCTGACGTCCTCCTGGAGGGACACGGACGGGGCGGAGGGGGACGCGCCCTCGGCGCCGCTGCTGGGGCTCGCGCTGCCGCTGCTGGGGCTCGGACTCGCACTGGCGCTGCTGCTCATGCTCGAGAGGTGTCGACTGCGAGACTGACTGCGCGTTTGTATGGATCGGAAGGGCGGGTAACGACTGAGTGCGGTTGGCGCGCAATTCGGGTAAGTACGGATTAGTGTGGACTACATAGATGGGTGTAGATGTGGTGTACGGAACACCACACTAAGCGTTGGAGGAGACGTCACTTGTGTATCAACCGCCGTAGCCACTTGACGATGGCCGAGCAGGACGAGTATGACGCGCAGGACGCGCGTGTGCAGCGCCCCGAGTGCGTGCGACCGTCTCCAGTATACAGCCACTCAATGTAATGGTTCTAATTTGTGTCTTCTCTTGCTCTTGTAGACGTCTGCGCCCGCGTCGGCTGGAGCCAGACACGCTCTCGTACCTCAAGGAGGTGACGGAGATGCTCACGCAGCCTGGAGAGGACTCGAGCGCCGACGACGTGGAGCTGCTGCTATGGAACGTGCTGGAGGAGCTGGCGCCGCGTGCTGCCAGCGCCGCCTCGGACCGCCACGCGGGCGAACTGCTCGAGGTTTTCCTGCCCAAGATGAGCGACGCCCAGCTGCGGTTCCTGCTGCACAAGATGGCGGGCTACATGAGCCACTTGTGGACCAATCGCTACTCTTCTCACGTGCTGCAGCACTTGCTGTCTCGTGCCAGTGCTGCGGCGGCCAAGGAACAGGACGAGCAGGACCAGGAAGAAGACAATGAAGACGAGGACGAGGATGACCGCATGAAGGACATTCCAGCCATGAGTGATATGATTGTGAACACCGTCAAGGAGGTCGAGAACGAGTGGATTACGCTGATGAACGACGTCAGTGCCAGTCACGTGCTTCGCTCGGTGTTGGCTGTGTTAGCTGGCAAGCCGCTGGTGCCGGAGAAGCGTGGCAAGAAGGCCAAGCACCGTGTCGTCACGTTCACGGAGGCTCGGCCTGGAAAGGACGGGTCGGAGGTCACGTATGATGTGCCTGCCACGTTTGAGAAGCTGTTCAAAGAGCTGCTGGCTGTGCTGATCAACGCACCAACGCACGAACTCCAGAACCTGCTGTACGACCAGAACTCGGGTCCGTTGATTGCTTCCGCGCTGAAGCTGGCACCGTCGAAAAGCAGGCGTAAGCTTGCGGAGCGCATTCTTCAGTGGGACGACGAGGATGCGTGTGAGCGGGGCATTTTCGATTTGGCGGCTGACACGGTGACTAGCCACTTGCTGGAGGCTTTGTTTGAGAGTGCCAGCGACAAGTTTTTCACAAAGGTTTTTGAGCGCTGTGTGCGTGGCAAGATGTTGCAGCTCGCGGAGCACAACATTGCGAACTATGTTGTTCAGAACGCCATTAAGCTCGTGCGTACTGAAGAGCTGGCACTGGAAGTGCTCGGTGAGCTGGAGGCTTCGCTGTGGACGTTGTTGACTATGGGTCGACCTGGTGTGATTTGGCGTGTGGTGGAGATGTGTGTAAAGTTTAAGATTCACCAGCAAGAAGTCTTCGAGGCTCTCGTGAATGCAGTAGCGAAACAGGAGAGCAAGAAGCCCGAGGCTGTTCGCAAGAACTTTGCCGCCTCGCTTCTCGGTGTGCAGTTGTCAACCTCTGCTACGTCTGCCAAGGTCCAACTGAATGTCATGGGCGCTAAGATTATTGAGCAGATGCAGCAGTTTGAGGTTGGTGAGTACCTGACTCCGCTGTACAAGGGCATCCTCTCTTTCAACTCCGCACAGCTCATGGCTCTTGCCAAGGACTCGACAGGCAGCCGCTGCGTGGTGGAGCCGATTTGGGAATCCAAGGAGCCCAGTACAGCATGGGTGCGGCAAGAGCTGTATGAGCGCTTTGTGGGCAAATTCGGTACGCTGGCTATGGATCGTCTTGGCGCTTTTTCGGTCATGAAATGCTATGAGGACTTACCATTGGACAAGAAGGAGGCAGTTGTTCACGAGTTACTAGCCGTTGAGACTCAGCTCAGCGGAAGCCACTTTTCACAGCTCGTCATGAACACTTGTCACCTGTTCGAGTACAAGCAAAGTCGCGAGAAGTGGGAGGCACTCTACACAAAGCAACAGAAGATTGCCGAAATGTTCAAGGATGTCGTTGACGACGAAGAAGCAGGCGAGAAGACTCACAAGAGGCACAAGAAGAACAAAAAAGATAAGAAGTCCAAGAAGCGAAAGGCTGCTCAGCTTACAGAGGAGGAGGCTGAACAGCGTAAGGAGGAAGTTGCTAAAAGTGCTGATGTTGCTATGATCATGGATGCGCTGCGGAGTGGCGCTGCTGGCAAGGACAAAAAGAGCAAGAAGGGTAAGAAGAGCAAGAAGCATCACCACGATGAGGACAACTAAGCTGGCGCGCACTTGTGATTCGAATACACTGCAAAAACAATAGAGATGAATGCATACAGGTGAACGCCTTCTCCTATTATCTTCCTAGCCAACACGTATCCACTCAGCACTACACACCATTTCAGGAACTTGTGCAGCCGAGCTGTTTGTCTTTCTTCATCGCTGTCCATTTCTCGCCCAGCTCGCTTTACATTTTGCGATAGCTGAGACGGAACCTACCATACTCTCGCCAAGGAGTAGCAGGCGTATCCCTTGGTGCACCGGCTGCATGATAACGTCGTGCGCTGGCCTTCTCAACCGAATTACGCTTAGCACGGAGAGTCATTTCTCCAACGTACGGAACCTCTTCCGTAGTGAAGGAAGTCGGCCCCGTTGTTGCCAAAATGTCACCGTCCACAGACAGTCGACCATTGTGGTGGCACTCGATGCAAGTGCGTACATGGTACGACGGTGTTCCTTCCTCCAACGACCAGTTAAAAATGTCAAGCAAAACAACGAGATGTTCTGGTCCCTCGACGCGCATTTCACCGACGTAGTCTCCATAAGCACCATCTCCACCGCAAGAAGCGATCCCATTAGGGGACGTACGAAAGACACGATCCTTCCCGTCCAGTATCACATGCATGCAATCCAGACGCCCAGCCAAACCTTGTGGCGAGCGAACTCGAAGCGAGCTTTCGCGTACATCAATTGCAATCTCGAACCGAACAATCTGCGAAATGAGCTCAACCAGGGAGAACAGCGAGGCATCTGGTAGACTGTGGCTTGTTTTGCTTTTGCGACCAGTGACACAAGCGACTTCGTTGATATCCCATTGGGTTTCTTGCATGTCCAAGCCCCATTCACCATTCCACTTGCTTTCGACAGCATTGCGAGGAGGATAAGCCGTTGCGAAAGTAGCGTTCCTCTCTGAAGTTTGGAGTGTCTGCGGCAAGTTAGTGACGCCAATATATGTGTCACGCATCTGTGCGATGAACAAATTCAATCCTGCGAAGCTTTGCCCACTCAAGATTTGCCTCACAAGCGGTCGCCGGTCGTGAAAGCATTCGTGTGAGTACACCGCGGCGATGACTTCTTCGGCTGCGTTGGACAAGTTGGTCAGTGACGTAGACGCAAGAACTTCAGCATTTAGGTGCTCTTCTAACCCACGCAAGAACTGCAGGAAGCAAGAGCGCATGGCCGTCTTGTCCAGGACAAGAGCAGCGTTCTGATGAAAAAACGAGCGAACCCAACGGCGAGTTTCACGGGAGAACAACCATAGCACAGCCTGCGAAGCCACTCGCAGCAACGCCTCCAGTTCAAACGGAATGATGCCTCCGCCAGTAGCAGCTCGAAATTGGTCTTCAGCTCTAGCGTGCTGCAGCAATAACCGTGAGAAACAATTCATTTTGTTGCTTGGGTTCGGGCTCGTTGCCAGCGGATCAATCAGTTTCTGCTCAAGTAAGTGCGCAAGCTCATCAACGAACGGTGCATAAATTCCCATGGGTGCCCAGCGGATGAAAGCGAACAGCAATGCCAGGTTTTTCGATACAGCCACAGCAGACGCACTCGAGTGTTCCCAGCACAGCTTGTCTTCAAGAGGATGCACTATTCCTTGATCGCTCGAGCGTGCGGCAGCTCGACGTCTTCGTTCTGCCTCTAATTCGTACACGCCCACTCTTCGTGACGAAAGCTTTGTATTCCAACCTGCAACGCCCCGATCTCGAGCAATTGGCATCACACTAGCACTCTGTGTCGGCGGCGGAATTTGCGCCTTAGCCATTTGATGCGGCCATTTGATGGGCGTGTGCTTGTGCAGCTTGCATCTGATCCAGCGGTGCTCGACGATACGAAATGACCGTGAACTCGGGCGACGTCACCACATGCAGCACCCGATACAAGTGTGTAAAAGCATCACTACTAGAGATGGTAGTGAAGTTATCGTCCATATCCACAGCCACCTGTTCTACCACATACGCTTTCAGCGTGTGTTTCATGAGTCTCTGCGCTTTGTTGGCTCCGCTCTCCCAATCGTAATACCACCTGGAGAAAGCTTTGCTATTCAAGTGGAAGACCAGCGGTCTCTCTTCGTTTGGAGCCGATTCCGGTGTTCGAATCGTAGCCACCATCCCGGAAGGACGATCCAGCACCCCGGCGATCCATTGGCCGTCCAAGTTGTTCTCCGTCTGCACTGCCCGCTGGATTTTGTCCACTTCGACGCATTCTCCTGCCCGGAGACTCACGTCACTCACCGCTTCAAAGCGAGCGAAAACCGACAAAACTCCACTTGGTGGTGGTTCCGGTGCAGCACTTCCCGTTTGCCATTCCGCTAGTCGAATGCTCACACTCAATGAAGATCCGCAGTAGCTGCGGTCGATATGTTCTGGACAGCAGTGCGGGAAGCAGCGCAGGATCTTGAGGCCCTTGGTCCGGTTGCTCCTACAAGTTGAAGTTATGTAGCCATGTCGAAAGAAAAAAACAGGTTATACGGTTAGGCTTATGATACATTTTCTTAACATCTCCAAAATAAAAAAAATGAGAAGCTGGACACCCTCACGGGATTACAGAGGACGCACCGCTTGTACTCGGACGCGAAGAGCTGCTCGTGGTCGCACTCGAGGCGGAAGAAGCGGCCGGCGGCCACTTGCAGCGGCGGCGAGGGCGACAACATGTCTCGCTGGAAATGTCCTGCTACTGCGGTCTCTCGGCGTCTCTCTGGCACTGGCACTGAAGTTGGAGGGTCCCTTCTGGTTGCTGCTTTGGGAAGTGGTTGCGCAAAGAGGGGAGAAATGGACGTCCAGAAGACGAGCGTAGACCACACACATTAGGAAGGAGACCGTTCAGAAAAAAGACGACGAGCAACTCACTTCGTATCAACCAAGACTGGCTGAGCAACGAGCTTGGCAAATGCGAGCGCGTTGGTGCAGTGCTCGAGGCGTTAAGCCTTTTGAGTTTCCTCTGCGCGGGTCCGATGCGGAACTGCGAGCACCGCAGCACGTGTCGCACTGGGAGAGCGCTTCTATTTTTGTCCACGACCCTTGTGGACAGATTCGTAATTATGCGGGGAGAGTTACAACGTAGCCGGACCTTCGACTTCCAAGTCGCCATTGCAACAGCAAGTATCGTCGTACCATGGGATGCTGGACACACGAAGACGTTCCTGATGCATGCATGCGGTGATATTATCTTACATACTCCACTTACACGATCGTCAGTTTGGTTGTCGTCGTTGGATCGGCTCTACTTTTCAACAGAGAAGGACCTTCCACCTTGAACGGCGGAATCAGTTTCTATTAACGGAGGATGAAGCTGGCGAGCTATGATTTGGAAGCCCTGACAAGTGAGCCCCTTGCAATGCAAATCAACCTGGTCAACTCACTCGATGAGAGTGTGATTGGCCGGTGGAGGTTCTCGAAGGAGCGTTTCGAGGCTATCCATGATATGGACAGCAGTGAGTGGTGGCGTTTGCGATGAAGTTTCTGGTGCTCCAGCAGGTGCTGTGTTCTGACCGCGAGATGGACAGCGGAGGATGCATTTTCAATGGGGAAATGGGCACATATAGCAAGTACTTGGAGGCCGTGCCTCTTAGTGTATCTCGGAGATGAACTCCAGCTTCGAGGTGTGGTACTGGAGCAAATGTTTCGAGTGGTGGGGACAGTATCCTCCTGTGAACCTTTCGTTCATGAGCGGGATACTTGAGTATCGATAAAACAAACGATGATTAAATTGAATACGCGAGGTCGTCCTCGAGAACTGCGCTACGGCGTCAACGACAGAGGTGGAGGTCGCACAATTCGTCAGATTGTTCTTACGCAGAAGTAGATGCAGTCGGACTTACAAGTCATCGCATGGGAAGCTAAACCTTTCTGGTTCCCCGACAAGAAAAGTGATATGGGCAAACTAACGAGACTCTTGAGCGAGTGGAAGGAGGCGGGCGAACTTTAGCACAGCTGTGATCCGTGACAATCTACCGATAAGATACGTTTCCCGTGATAACGATAGAATGGACGAGTGGATATTGCTTTTTGTTTGTTTGTTTTTGCAATCTGAGCTGGGACACTTTCATCGGATGTGGTGACAGAGTTTTAGAGGTGTACTCATACTTCAGGAATTTGGTCGACCAAGGGCAACTCGCCACCATCCGAAACTCGAGTGTCGATAAACCATGACACTTAGACATCGTCAGAAGATATTTGGACAGGAACAACAGGAGCATGAACGCACACCAACAAACATGGTGCAGAATAAATGATCTTTGAATTTGGATTCACAGCGATATATTGACAACTATAATCGACACTGTTAGACTACTATATTCACTTTACTAATTCTAGTGTCTAAATGGTGGACGTGCATATAAAAATATATGCGTTGCTTGGATACCAGTATCCATCGCCTGTTTGTTGGTGGAGATTCCCCAACGCACGCATTGACACCCATGCGTCGTTTATATTCAACCAGACCGACCCGTGTATCGGCGATGAGGTTAGCAATCAGACACGGATTTAGCTTGACTTCAACATGGTGTCAGACAACTCGTTTTGCTAGCTACTGCTCAGAACGAACCCTACCCTCTCCCTCTCTCAGAAGAATGACCTCGATGGCGGATCACCTGCGCTTGTAGGAGTATGCGCGCATGCATCGATCGAAAACGTCGGCTCTGGCTGAACCCAAGCTATCTGACTGAACCCAAGCTATCTGACGAAGTCGAAGAACGTCTTGTGGAGGCGTACGAACGAAGTGACACGTCAGCGTCCGATTATCTCGCGATGGTGACGGAGTGCCGCCCGTTTACGCCGCCGTCAACGGGTCATGCTGTGATCATCGACTCAGGCACTTATTGCTCGACGATGGCAATGCCTGTCGTGTTCAACTCGTTTCTTCAGGATCATGGAAACTCGGTCGTGGAAGAATTGCTCTCGCGTTTTGAAATTCCTCTCGTGGAAAAAGCCTCCAATGGGCGGAATTTTGGTTCACGTCCGATCGAGTGAAGCGGAACGCAAACTTGTGAGACAGGAGGTTGTGCTGCTTGGACGCAAGTTCAAGATCAAGCGTCAATCTCCTTTTGTGAACAAGTTCTACTTGGACATTTTTGGCGTTGGCTCCACGAATACTGCGAATGAACTCTTCATGGGCCTTGCAGCTTTAGGGGCAATGCCAATGTTTCTGACACCACGCGACGTCAACATGGACGCCCACGTGGCAACGCCGACGTGGCGCTTCTACTTCGGCCAACAAGAGCCTCCATCATGCCTTATGGTACGTGGGTTCATCACCAACCAACTTGTGCACGGACGTAAGATGTACACGACCCGTGGGAGACGTTCACTTGCGCCGCCGGAGCGTGCTGTGAGCTTTAAAAGGTCTCCATACGCTTTGATATTGCCTTCCGGAAGTAGCTCTCCTCGCAATGTATCGAGCCTGAGTGCAGAACTGCATGGCGAAACAACTCGCAGCAACAACACTGCAACGTCACGCCAGACCTCAGTTTCGCCAGAAACGGAAGATGAAAACATTCGCGACCAAGACAGATCAAACTTGCGTGGAGAACACCCACGTCCAGCTGAGATGAATGGTGCTCGCCAGAGCTTAATCCGACAATCAACTGGAGCCACCCCAGTCGAACCTCATACAGACGCGCAAATCGTTGTATCTGTTGATCAAACTGACTTCGATATGAACTCGGTGCCAAACGATGATGATGTCGACATGGTCGGTCAGATGGAATCGGGATTTAAACGACCTGAACCGTCCTTCGCGGATGCGAACCCGTATGCCGCTTTGGATATGCTGGATTGTGCATTTGATGCATTTGAACCGAAAACAATTTCCGAAGAAGTACCTGGCGTTCTCATGATCCCTCGTCTAACCTCAGTACCGGCGGCAAACGTGCAAGATGAACAAGGCCCATTGCCGACCAAAAGACGCTCGTTGAATTTTGAAAATCCTGCCTCGCGTAAGTTGAAGCCGAAGGAAGATGTCTTAGTGACAGCACAAGAAACGGAGCTGGAATCGCACGAAGATCGTGTAGTCCAGAGTATGCAGCACCTGGACCCTGTCAAAGCTCTACTGCACCAATCTAAGAACATGGATGAAATTGTCAAGTCCATCAAATCGATGCCAGTAGCGTGGTCAACAGCGCTGTGTAGCGATCTGGCTTCAGGTAGCAAGAACATGGAGGAAATTACATCCCTGCACCTGCTGGACCGCGTTTTGGCAAAACAAGCTGAAAAGGGAATAATTGTTTCCTTTCACCAACGTGTCATTGCGTCTCACTTACCGTTGGGCAAAACTCGCAAGAATTGCGTCGAATTTTTAACCTCTGTGCTGGGGCAGCAACCTACCCAAGTTCAGAATGAGTGGGAAATCTTGCGCTTACTTAGCGCTTTTGAGTTGCTGGCGATGGCGGCATGCCCCTTTCTCTTTGGATCACCTGAATGGCTTGCGTACCTTGTTGGCGAGAAGAACGAGGAAATGATCCCGCATTCTCATCAATCACTCCTTCCTGACAATGTACTTTTGAAACTGCTGCGATCGCGTCTTGGTCACCAGTTACTGACAAAACTAAAAGAAAAGCTACCGACGTGTGCGTTTCTTGACGCAATCAATGCGTTAAGTTCTAGCAATTTGGCGCCGGCAGGACTGCCAGTGTTGACATTAAAGTGTTTGTCGCCGATTGAGGAGACAGCTTCAAGCAATTAAAATGGATCCGGCGATCGACTTTGGTCAATCCTGTAAAGTTTTGACCTGGAATGTGCGCGGTGTAAAAGATGGCGGACATCTGCTGATTGCACTGCACCTTAAATACTTTTATTTTGCATGTATACAAGAAACGCGTTTCAAGAACCGAAAGCAAGCCAAGCGATTTAGTTATTTGGCGAGCCAATGTTACGGCGCCAGAGTTTTTATGTCTGACAAGAATGGGGCTTCTCGACGCACTTTATATCCACGAAGTGGAGGTGTAGCAACTCTCATTCACGGATCGTGTCCTGGCGCCGAGACGGCGTCTGTTGTTACTTCTGCTACAATCCCCAATCGGTATTTGCTAGTAAAACTGAAATGGGGTGACAAAACATGTTATATCCATAACATTTACGCTCCGAATGATGCAGCATCGCGCAAAATTCTGTTTGAGCACTTACCTACTGGTTTTGAAGATGACGCGATTCACATAGTGTGTGGAGATTTTAATTTGGTGGTGAACCCTTCTGTGGATGCAATACAGCACCAATCTAGACCTGACTCAAGCAGACCAATTTTATTATCGTGGCTTACTGAGCTGAATTTAATTGATGCGTGGAGACTGCACCATCCTGAAGCGAAAGTGTTTTCTGGGCCAATGCCTCGTCGAAATCGCATTGACTACATATTTCTGTCTGACTTCATCTTGTCAACTTCCTACCACGACTCTAGTTATGAGGAATGGGAACATGGGGGCGATCATCTGGCCCACCAGATTGAATTGACATCTTGGCACCATCCGACTGGACCAGGATTCTGGAGGTTACCTGATTGGCTTCTACGGGTTCCTGAGCTTAAAGCAGAGATTCAAGAAGAAGCAAAAGCCATTCTTCCTGTATTGCGCACTTCAACAAACCCTGGTATAGTTTGGAAATCTTGGAAACAAAGGATGAAAGGATATCTCAAAAAGTGCCAGCAAAGTATGAAGTCGGAGGCAGCGGCTGAATTAGCACAAGCTCGCCATCAACTAGAAGAGTGTTCGGCTGTGGTAGCATGCGATTCTGGCAACGATCAGGCCGCGATCAATTTGTATTTTGCGAAACAGAGATATGACGAATGCAAAAGGGAATGGGCTGAATTTCGTGCGGGAGCTGGTTTTGAGGAAACTGTGACATCTGCGGAAAAGAGTTCATCTTTCTTTTTTCGTCCCCCGCGATACGTTTTACGGCGCACTCCTTTTCAGTCAATTCGCAAAGACGATGGAACTTTATCTTCAAACCCTGCTGACATTACTCAAGTTTTTCAAGAACACTGGGGGAAATTTTTTAGCGATGCAAGATATCCTCAAGAACCTCAACCGGACACCGATGCGCAAAATCGATTGCTTAACTCAATCAATCGCAAATTGGAGCAAAATGCTAAGGAAAGCCTTGACACCGCGCTCTTGGGCACAGAATTTGCTACAGCAATCCGCTCAATGCGATCACATTCTGCTCCTGGCCCTGACGGATTTACTTCGGCTTTTTACCAGGTGGACCCCGATGTATTTGGAGAGATACTGCGGATAGTTTTTCAATACCAGTTGGAACGTGGGGAACTATTGCCTCACCAGCGAAGTACTCGTCTGTGGCACTTCTTTTCAAGAAAGGTGATCGAGCAGACCCCGTCGTCCTATTACACTGATGCCAGTTGAAGTCAAAGTACTGTCACGAGTGCTTACTAATCGGTTAAAACCATTCATGACTTTACTAGTACACCCTGACCAAAAAGGTTTCATATCTGGGCGATCTATTCATCATCAAGTCATGTTAGTGCGGGATCTTCAGACTTTAGTCACGAGCCGTGGCGATAAAGCAGTTGCAGCATTTTTGGATTTTGCGAAAGCGTACGACCGCGTTAATTGGGACTATCTGTTCAAGGTGATGGCGTGCCAAGGATTCGGGTCCAGATTTCTTGCATGGATCCGGTTACTATATCATGGATCCAAGTGCTCGTTGATGATAAATGGTTGGGCTCAAGAAGCTCTCGAGCCTACTCGAGGTGTAAAACAGGGCGATCCACTTTCGCCATATCTATTCGCACTAGCGCTGGAACCTCTTGGGAATTTATTGCGAGCAGAACGGGAAATGGGAGTAGCAGTCGATGAATCGCTATCGATTCCCGTAGCTTTTTTCGCTGATGATACTGTTCTCTTTTCCAAAGATGTTTCTAGTCTTCAAAATCAGCTGCAGTTGGTTGATGCATACTGCAATGGGTCTGGAGCAAAATTGAATCCATCTAAAAGTGTGATAATGAGCTTGAACAACCAAAGAAGTGCCCCACAACTCGAGCCGCTGCGGTCACTACAAAGTGGCGAAACGGTAAAGTACCTTGACATCCCTTTTGGGAATTTTGATACATCAACTGAACTCGCAGAACGCTTGGATAAAAAACTAATGGATCGACTGAGATTGTGGAAAGGAAGAGCACGAACGCTTATGGGACGCCGACTCATTGTCCAAACAATAATTTTATCGATTTTGTGGTATTTCACGACCACCGTTAATATTCCAGTTCGATTTATCAAGCGCTGGCAGAGCGTTGTGACACGATATATACTCTACAATCGTGTTTGTACCGGCCCAGGTGGGATGAATATTGTCAAGAAAGATCTGGCGACTCAGCTGCGTGATGACGACGGAATTGGTGTCCCTGTTCTTCAAATATTTATTCGCAGACAGCGTTTTGTTATTCTTCAGCAAGTTGTCTCGGTGTTCAATTTGCACACTTCTGAGAGTGACATTGTTTGGCACAGGCCTATTGCTGAATTGTTCAATCACCGTTTTGGAAGGTTTTCGCGCCAGTGGTCTGGAGATTTTCTCCTTCAAAATCCGCCCTGCCCCCCAGGGTGGCGGGCAACAATGCTGCGAATATGGTGGCGAAAGCTACTACAAGACTGGAAACGAGTAGAGTGGCCAAGTCGATATTCATTGCGATACACCAGAACAAAAGCTCTTCAACACGCACTTTTTAGTCCTATTTGGTGGAGCACGTCTTTGAAATTTCAAGTGTGGAGTGCTGGTGACTCAGTAAGAACTCCTCTTGGCGCGGGCTCTATAAAATTTAGGCGACTGTGTCGTGAAAAAAGACAAATGGTGTCTTGCCGACTTTTTGGATGATTCGCTGCGCTGGCCATCCCCTTTTGCTTTTTTCATGAAGATTCGTGGGGCAGTAGGAACATTGTTTGGCTCTACTATTCAAGTCAGTGATATTTTTGTGTTGCATCGGCAATTGACACAGATCTTTCACCGTGTTCTACCATCCATCTTACTTGGGGTGGCCGTGGACAAAGGCACCAGATTTTCCCTAACCTGCGTCTACAAGACTGGAATACGTTGCTGAAATCCAAGCCAATGACTGGAAATCACCCCATGGCCAATCTTGGATGCCCTCCGATGCTCATCCACTCGACGCTGACGCAAGTTGTATGGCTTCGGCGTTGTCTTATTCCTGTAGTTCATGATGTTCTGCTGAGGTTGCTTTTGGAGACCTCATCGTGGGATCACGACTTTATTTCTTGAAGTCTCGAAACTCTACTGTACAACAGTGCGTTCGAGAGTCATGTGTATCCATTGAAACTCTAGAGCATTGTTTCCTAACATGTCCAGCGCTCTCTGAGATGTGGAGAAAACTCTGGATTCCGTGGAGGAAAGCTTTTGCCAAAGAGCTGGACTGGAAACTGCTGCTTTTCCCGAAACTAAGAGACATTCGAAATGACTGGCGACAGCAACACAAATTGCTGCTTCTCTGGAGAGTACATACGGCTATTGTTTTTCGCGCCACTTGTTTGGTGAGACGGCAGTCGAATTGATCGTTGCTGACGTTCTCCAACGCCTAGGGTTTGATAAGCCTACAGCGTTGATCGTGCCACCACCAGAACGCAGAATTTGGATTCCTCGGCCGTAGAGAAATACCAGTATAATTTGGTTTAAATAGATAAGCAAAGCGAGTAGTCCACTCACTTGTTAATCAACTTTTGTTCCTTCCTTCCTTCGACATGGTGTTGTGCACGCTAGGGCTACGCGAGACTGGGATAGAAAGTGTAGGAAATATAGTCTAAATACAAAGCACTTAGACGTAGTTAATATTTAGTTTTGAACCGCAAAGCGCATCGCCTGCGTCTGCTTCGCAGCCGCGGCATCTGCGCCAGGAACATTCATCAGCAGGGGTGACCTTCTACCCAATAGATATCACTGTTCCACAGTAAAAAAACACTGTCATTACACAAAGAATTCCTCCACCTTGATGGAGCTCGTAAAAACGAGACTCTGCAACTTAATACCGGTTCTGGAACCGGTGCGGCCATTCCGGAGCCCAGTTGGCACCGGTATCTGAACCGGTATACCGGAGCGCTTTTGGAGATCCCAGTTGGCACCGGTATCTGAACCGGTATACCGGAGCGGCCATCCCGTCGAATTAATCTTGTTGGGCTGTCCTATCAGTACTAACGTACTTCCTATCCCAGTATAATTATGTTTTTTGACGTAATGAATATGTTGGATACATATATACATGTATTATATGAGTTGTCACCCAACATAAGGTGGACTCAGCGATCTTCAAATTAATCCTCCTCGGCACCATGGTCAGGGCTATGCAAGTGAGTGCTAAAATAAAAAGTTGAACTCTGTTAACTAGAACACGTGTATATGGTAGAATACCCACTCTAATCCAACCAACTCTCGTTCATGCAGAAGTCTGATAGCCAATGAGATTAGAAAACAATCAATAATAGCCAATGGATCGACTTAAAAAAAACAACTATTTTAACCATAATTAGTTAATATATTCTCAAAATACTATGTGTTCAATAAAATGCTCATTTTAACGCATATTTTTAAAATATCAAGAGGTTTCCAAGGTAGTCGTGACTTCATAAGAACATACAATTAGTAGAGCTGTAGTCATGCCCACCGCGTCGTTGGCTCCTGCTAACAGCAAGAAGGCCAGGGGGACGGCAATCAACTCGTTCATCGCATTTCTGGCATCGGAGAGCATTACACTAGACGCGGTTCATCAACTTATTGTCGCTGACAAGACTGGTAAGGTGCAACTAGTGAAGTAGATAAATATGCATATTCCCTATTAAGATCAACAGACAAAACTCGATCGACAAATACGTATCTTGGAAACGTGAAGAGCAGGCTGCTAAACAAGCATCCCCAACAAGGTCAGGTAGAGAAGCTGCAAAAAGTTCTATCTGGTCTTGGTACATTTTGCAGCAATCGCGAAGAGAGTGCGTTTGAAAAGAACGCGCCACCATGCGCCGATCAAGACTTAGAAAATATCGTGCGACTACTATACACTTCTGCTGAAGGGGGTATCTATCTTGATGCCTCCTTAGTGGTTATGTTGTGTTACATGTATGGTCGTAGCTCCGATGCAGAGCTACTTGAGGAAACAACCACTTTCAATACTTCCTGGTAAGTTGTTTTACTATTTGGAACTTTACCGAACTATGTTGTTCTACTGTTGTTGAACACGGTGGAATGCTCTTCTTTGACGCGAAGTGACTGTACAAAATTGCACAGCACCTGTCATAGCCATCCACCTGTGAAATCCGATACAATCGAACCCCAAAAGAGACCGTACTGTGCCCGAGCCCAAGATCGATGTGAGTTGACACGTGTCCATTTCAAGTGATCCCGAAGCCCAAGTGACTGTCCAAGAGGAAGGCTCTCCAGACGACCACTGACCAAGTCCATACTGACACCAAGTAAAGCGCTGAGCTCGCCTGAGGATCATATCTCCAAACGACGTTTTCGTCTTCCAGACGAGGATTTGCAGATCCAGACGAAGGTCCAGGATACTGGGTACACGGTCCGTACCCAGTATAAACCTTCCAAATTTTCACCATACTCCGACCAAGACAATCGACCAGGATGTGCAATGCACAAAGGGTCGCCCGGGTACCACTTATGTGATACGGACCGCCAGGCTGCCTGACCAAGATTACGCCACATGAGTCTATACTGAAACCAAGACAAATGCGCCTCCTTCCAGAGGGAGCCCATATAAAAGCCCTTTCAGAGTGAATTGTAGCAGAGAATAACTAACAGAGAGTTCGTTTTGCCAGCAAGTGCACAAGAGCCTACCGGAATCCCGTTCAGTTGGCCCGGAGGTGATTATTCGTCGAACTGGGGCCAAGTCTGTTCCGGAAGCAACGTCTGTCAGGCGGACCCTCAGCGACGACACCTGCGTTTGGACTCAGCGCGACCGCGAATACCGCCGTGGTGCTCTCACCAAGGTCAAGACCAAGTTAGTCGGTATTCGGGTGGCGCGCACCTGGAAGTGACCCTATTTCATATTCCAGCCGTTTGGAACTCCCATTTCATATTCTACAGCGATTCGAGGAGGTTGTTAGTGGTCACCCCTATGCTTTTGATTGATAGACTGCTGTGTGATAGGACGGTGTATTGTCTGACAGAATCTAGTATTCTCGTTTGGATATTGATATTTCTTCCAGTTGGAACTAGTTCTCTTTTTGGAAGTGGTGCGCGAATAGGGTGCGTTTGGAACTGACCAGTGTTCCAAACGAACCACAAGTAGACTGGTGTACGGACCCACCACTCAAGGGTCCTAAAGAATAAGTAGTGGCTGTATATCGTGTATAACTCTCTGTATTTGTTAGGTTATCTCTGGGAAGACTTTCACTCGTGGTCTAACCCCAGCTCTAATACGCTGCGTTTTGGAAGTAAACGTACGCGCTCTGTGTTCCGCTGTTTGGTCGACAGTCTAGACAACAACTCATCCGGTGAAGTCACACGCTTCCGAAGACAAACGACACCGAAAGGGATTACACAAGGTCACACGCCAACTTCGTTTGAAAGTTCTCTTCCGGACCGAGTCTGACCTCAGGTGGAATCTTCCGAAAGAAGTACTTGTGCTTCCAGAAGGAGTTTCTATCTGATGTGTGTCACTGTTCTGGGTCATAGCCCCATCCACTCGGCATGCAATTATACACCCTGGACGATAATGGCGTTCACCCGCCTTGCCTCAGCTGGTGCGCGTCCCGGATTCGGACTTGTGGTGATTTCGCAGAGTTGTTTTTAGTTTTATTGATTGAATTTTAGGGGACGGAGCGCTAACTAATCTTCTAACCGTGGTTATTCTGGGATAGGAAAGCGACGAAGTCCCGATAGCCCAGCCCACACAGGATTAATGGCGGTGTCTGTCCGCAGGATCGGTAGAAAACCGGTTTAACCGGTAGTCGATGCCATTGTTCCTTCGAGATGGATACCGGGTGACCATGGTCGTCTCCGGACAACTTCGAGCGAGATTGATGGCGGGTGACCTGGTCGCCTTTGGTTTGTAATGCCGGCTCCGGAGAACGTAACCCGCTCGCTGCAGATTGCAGGTTTGACGATGGAGCGGCCGCAGACTATTCGACAACAGCGCCGGGCTAGGCAGCGGGCTGCTGAGACGCCGGTCGAGCGGGACGCGCGTCTCCGAAAGGAGCGTTTAAAACGCGCGCAGAAGCGTTCGGATGAGGCCCCCATCGCGCGGGAAGCGCGCCTTGCGGAGGAGCGCTGAAAAGATCAAGAAAACGCGCGGAGGAGACCCCGGCAGCGCGTGCGGAGCGTCTTGAGATGGATCGGGCGAGGAGGGCGAGAGCGAGAACTGGGTGCGACCAAGCGGCGCGCGCGGCCCTTCTCGAGGAGAGACGAACTGGTGACGGGGCTCGGCGAAGTGGCCAGCGTGTTGAAGCCGGAGTTGTGGTTAGCGACGCCGTACAGGAGCGCCTGAAGGGTGTTTTTGATGACTATCCTAAGCCTGATGATTTGTCGGCGTGCCAGGATCTTGCGAGTGAAGGCGAGTCAGAGTCGACTGATATATGGGCCTGTGCTTCGTGTGGACGAGTGCTGCAACAAAATAAAAACGGCGACAAAGTTGTTTTCCGTGCCTTGCAGGAAATGCAACGTTTTGTGTTGGAGGTGCGGAGCGTGTTCGTTTGAGTTTAAGGAGGCTCTACAACTTGCGAAGGACCAACCCGAGAGTTCTCACGCGGTTAAGCTGAATGCGGTTCTCCTCAGATTACTGTCGTTGGTTGGGGGGACCGTTCCGTTTTCTCCGTACGAGCGTGCTGCGACCCGGCCAAAACTTGGGGCGATGCGGTACAAGTATGGTGTCGGGCAGCACTGGTTGACGATTGCTCCGCCCGAGCACGATGATCTCTTGCTTCATCGCATTGCTCGGCTACGACATCTAAAAGATTTTAACGACCGGTCTTCGCCGTTCGCGCGGAAGGCGTGCGGTTTCTCGGACTTGCCGTCTGACCTGCAAAAAAGTGCTCTCGCGCGCTTGAGGGATTCTAATGAGTACCCCGCGTTGGCGGCACAGGTATTCGAGCGGAAAGTCCGCGTGTTCACCCAGGCGTTGCTGCGATGCGGCGATAGCTCGTCTACAAGGATCAGGCGTAATTACTTGAGCGCAAGCGGGGAGTGTGTGGTCTTGTAGCTGGGATTAACGCTGTCGTCGAGCCCCAGGTGGACGGTCGGTTGCATCTTCACGCAATCGTGTACGGAGCGGCGGTGACCCCTGCGCTACTGACTCAAGCGGCGGCGTGTCCTGCGTTATGGCCATCCGTGAGGCGCTGGCTGGACGCAGTGTCGTGCACGACGATAGCATCGAGCACCGAAGGATGAATTGTTTGTTGAGACCAATCTCTCGCTTGCGTGTTTTACCAAGTCGCATACCAACTCTGCTTTTATTAACGGCACCGCCGCGGGCGATATGGTGGAAGAGTATCAGCACGCGTACATGACCAAGGAGAAATGGGGTTTGACGAGCAGTGCGACGGTGATGTTGACTGCAATCCGCGATGTGGAAAAATATCCACGTACTGCAGACGATAGCGGTACATTTGAGCAGCAAGCGAAGTACCTAGCTACTCGCACTCTGAATGCGCTTACTTGCAAGGCGCAACGGAGTGGCCTCACCAGCTCATGGCTTATGCTCTCGCGGGCTACCGCTCTTATTTGTCGAACGATACGTTTTGGTATTTGTTTCCTCGGGAGCTTGCTTTCTATATCGAAGATGGCATAGGTGACGTTGTTTCCGGCGTCGGCCTTGGAGGATAAAGAGACCGGGGATGGCTGCGTACATCTCGTCCGCGAGCTTGTAATTGTAGCCATCCCGATCAAGCGGACCGTCACGCCGAAGGTGGAAAATCAACCAGTGCAACGCCATCCAGACAGCACGCAAATTCGAGTACATGAAAAAATTCCACAACTCCAGACCGTCAATTGATGCTTGATTCAGCTCCGAGCGACGATGAAACATCAGCTCTTTGACCCGGTGCTTGTAAATGTCTTCCCAAGGCTTTTCTGGAAGAGATCACGAACGTCCTCGGGATCGAAACGATGCTTGACAAGCTCCATATCGTGACGGTTGGGGACGTAGTCCGGAAGACCCAACGTCTGAAACGGAACATTTGCGGTTGGAGACGCCCACCTCACTCGGACCCCGTTGTGCATCCACGACCGGACTCTTGGACCCGGAATTTCGACCACTATTTCATCCTCGACCGTGAGGTCCTTGAATGGCTTCCGGGCGAGAGCGGTGGTGATCGTCCGTTTGGAAGTCTTTTCCTTGACTGGAGATGGCACGACCTCTTCTGGAAGAGGGTCTTCGGGATCTTTGCGTGGACGCTTGGAGGATCGACGCGTGTTCTTGAACGGAGAATCATCATCGCCCAGACGAACCAGCTCGTCGTCTCGACCATCGTCGCCGTCTTCACCCTGAACCTAATCGGCGTCCTTGCGAGTGTCATCGACTTCTTCAACTTCTTCCGAAGCCTAGCCTTCCAGAAAGTCTTGATTGACGACAGCTGGGACAAGAGGACCCAAGAACGCCGGACGGATATCATCTTCCAAACGTCGATCCAATTCCACTCGAGCCAAAGCGAGATAACGTCTCGGGATGTACTTCGTCACGGAGTATCATCGAAACGATTCCAAAACATCATTCGTAACAACATCTCCAAGAAAGGCTCCAAGTGGAAACGAGTGTGGACACAACGATCTTGTCCAAGACACTCCACAGCACCAGGGTACAAAATTCCAGTACGTAACAGCATCTGGAGATCCAAGCAAAGTTTCTTCCAGACGACCGGATAGTCCTTCTGACGAAGACGGGCTTGTTCCTCGGTCCACATCAGTGGCTCTCGTTCGGACAAGCAGTTGTCGTCGGAGTCCGACACCCAGCCAGGAGGAGCCTCTTAGATGCTGTCTGGAACCTTGTGACCAGACTTGTTGGTCCGGCCAGGAACCCGCTTCCGGCTGGAGGTCCGTTTGCGTTTGGATGAATTTGTCCGCGGCGTTGTAGGTGCCGACGAGTCTTGCGTGAGATCCACATCTGGACCACGGGAGTCGGGACCATCATCATTGGATTCATCATCGTCCGAACGAAACAACCGCATGTATGGGCCCACTTGAGTCAGCGGGTCATCATTTGCCGCGACCGAAATCACAGTTTGCCAATTGGCAGGGACTGGAGTGCCATCCCGAAAGTAAACTAACAAATCACGGAGCCTTGCCCAGTTGAAGCACAACTGCGAATTGTCGTTCAGGAAGTTCATCACGTCCGCCACTTCGAAACGAGACTTCTTCAAACGGTCTTCCCAAATT
Source organism: Phytophthora sansomeana (assembly GCA_032158285.1). NCBI lineage: Eukaryota > Oomycota > Peronosporomycetes > Peronosporales > Peronosporaceae > Phytophthora > Phytophthora sansomeana. The sequence continues at coordinate 177,213 of JAPDHH010000300.1, forward strand.
CGGCGGTACGATGTCGCATCTTCCAGAGGTCGTGTGAGGTCCGCGACCTGCTTGCGGAGACCACTCACATCGCTCACATGTTCGTCCATCAACTTCCGGATATCTTCACGCGACTGCTCTGTGGTATACTCCTTCTCGGCGACAGCTTCGCAAACCTTGGAGTCCCAATAGTCCGTCTGGAACTTGTAGTCGCGCTTGAGCTGCGCAACCTCCTGCCGGAGGTCAATCCCATCTTGGACCGCTTGACTTGAGTTCTCCACTTGGACGCGGACATCACGGTACAGGTGAAGCAATCTTCGAACGATGAAGACCGCTCCAAACGTTCGCTGTGCGAGATGCGTCGGCTCAAACTCAGTTATGAGTGACGCCACTTCACACTGGAGACCGGCCGACCGCAACTGTGACTCCAGATCTTCTTCTGGAAGTGGGATGCGACAACACGTGGTTGAAGGGATCAAGATGATCACCAAAAACGTCTGTCAAACTCGACAAGTCTCCAGCCGTGAGACCTTCCAACTGGATAAGCGCTTCCAAAGCGCTATACCCATTCTGCGTATACGCACGGCCCTGCGCGTACTCTTCGGTTGCAGGAATACCGACCACTGAACGGAGTGCGCTGGCTGCAATCACTGCATCCACTCTGATTTTTTTCTTTTCGTATTGGAAATTTACCCAACCGTGGCTGCATTGTATTTTGCTGCAGTTGATGAATGGATTCGCTTGCTGTTGCTTTGGACCAAATGCGACTGCAGCTGGCATCGCAATGAACAATCATGAACTCACGACCATCGCATCGTCTCGATATTGGGAACGTTTGACTGGTCCTGCTCTACGAAAGTGACGTCTGGGCCTCCTGGTAGTCCAGTGGGCTAGCTAGACCCACGAATGCTATGCACGTGATGCGAGTTCGAGCCCCGCCGAGCGGGACTTTTCCATGATACGAAACCAATATCCCATTCAACCAAATTCAGAATCAACACCAAAAACCTTCAGATTAGCATAGTCACATGTGTAGCAAACCAGGAATAACTGGTTAATCAGCTCAATTCCCTTCCTACGAAAGTGACGTCTATTTGTTGTACACGCGTCTCGAGCCAAAATCGTCGAATGTACAGTATAAGCTAAGCGATCGAACTCGCAACTGCATTGAAATCGAAACTAACACACGAATGAAAGCAAACTGTCTCCGACTCTCACCAAGAGAGTTTTCTTGAATTCACGCGAATCATGGGAGAAATGTCACCGTCAACGCTGGACTGTCGGATATCATTACCGCAATGTAGCCGATGAGGTGACAGAAGCAGTCACAGACTCGTGTACTTTGAGTCACACACAATAAGCGATTGCGCTTGCGCCAATGCAAATTGATTTTCAGTGGGTACGGCAGTATGAGGAATCCGTTCTAAAACGAGTTGAACTGCGAACTGACATTGAGTGATGGTAAGGTGATAATTGTGACCGGTTAAGTACAAAGGACGTAACCGGATTTTCCGAACCGGATCGAACGGCGACTCCAGCCATTCGCCGTTTCGCCACCGGGCTCTCAGAGCACGCCGGCTAAGAAGCACAAAGCTTTTGTGAAGAAGCAGCCAGGTTGCCAGTGAGAATGATGGCTCCCGTTATTGCGTCCCGACCGTCCGTACCAACCCGAAACCCGCCGCGCTCTTCGTACGCCAACCTCGGAGGTCGTACGGTGCGCCTAGAGGCGCCTGATGAGCTACCTGACAGCTAGGATGGTCCCGTGTACGCGACGCTCGACCGCGATCCGTGTCTCCTGGAGACTGCCGCGAGTCCATTCTTTGACGACGCTGATGGTGTGAAGCGGCTTGCCTGGCAGGCGTCCTCACGTTTCTTCTTCCGGGCCAGCGATGTTCTGACCTCGAACCAGCACTCCAGGAGCATATCGATGTCAAGTCTTGGATCCCCCACTGGCGTTTTAGGCGTTATACTCAAGTAACCTACGACATGGCTTCGGAGCTCCTGGAGCGCCCGCTACTCTCGGTGTTTCGGTTCCTTCGATTCACTACTTTCTTTGATACCCATATTGATAAGTTTGTACGCCGGACCTCTGAGGTCTTCCTATGTGCGCAAGTGCTCGAGTACCAGGGCCCCTCTTCCATCACGCTGGTGGACACGAGCGACCTGATCTTCGATTCAGGCTGTGGGTGTGGTCATCCGAGGCTACACGCCAGACGAGCGGCAGGTCGTAATCATCCCCCTGGACGATGTGCGCCGCCAGGAGATTTCTCGCGAAGATATCATCTTGGGATTTGGGCATGGTGCACCAGGGGCAGTCAACCCTCCGCCGTTCGGAGCGGCTTGGCAGGCTTTCACTTCATCTCCTCCTGTCCGTCCAGATGACGTTCGACCGGCTCTTGCGCGTGTCTTCCCTGCACCAAATGCGGCCCGATACTCCACGGTGGACTTGGACACCCAAGCCATCTCGTATGTAACCCCCAGTGGGGTGAAGGTCTCTGTCGTGCCTTCGGACTGGGCGTGGCGGATCGTGGTCCCGCGCGATTACGATGACACGGCCCCGCAGAACATCGCCACCCTCCACGCACGCGACGACGACTTCCTGCCGCTGATCACCGCCGCTGATACCCGACCCACGCCCTGCACAAAGTTTACCCCACCTCCCACAATGAGTACGGCCCGGACACCAGGTGCCCCGCCTGCTCTGGATGTTTCTTCGGTACCAGGGCTGCTACAGGCCATGTTCCAGGAACAGCGTTTGATAACGAGACGTTCCGCACCCAGACGTCCACAGTGACTGTCGCGCTCACCTCCCTGCAGCACCACGTGCTGGCAGTACCTGCGCCGGCTGCTCTGCACAGGTCACAGGGCCACGGTGGTCACCATGACAGGAACGGCTCTGGGCAGGCACTAAGTCTCTCTTACGGCGCGGCTACGTCTCCAACTGGACATGCACTGCAACCACCACCCCCTGCCAACTCATCCTCAGGGAAAATCCCCACATCGACGGGGCCGTTCCCGCACACGGTCACATTCACCTCGTGGGCACCGCGAACGACGCCGACACCGCTCTCGTGTAGAGTCGCGCGACTCATCGGACCCTCCCAGGGATACCCACTCTGCGCAGCGTCCGCGCTCTCGTAGTCCACGTGCTCATCCACGGCCAGGCCGTTCCCGTTCTCCGAGCCCAGGGATCATGTATCGTCGGTCTCGCTACCGCAGTCCACCCGCCCAGTCTCGCCGTCGGCGCCATGTCGCTCAAGATCCAGTCGACGCCGTTCGCGTTACAGAGAACGCGAATCGGGGCCACGGCCTCGCCGCTCCCGATCTCCTGCTCCCATGGCCCAGGGCCATCCACCTACTGGAACGCACCTGTTTCGACCGTCTCCCAGCGAGGTAGCCGTTCACCAAGCCGCCCGCGTCGGTCCGCGTACACCCGTCCCCAGTTCAGGTACGGATGCTTTCCTCGTTCGGTTCACTAACATGTCATGGCACGATCGAGTCTGCACCATCCATCGCCAGGAGAGCTTCAGGGGACGGTATCGAGTGACCAAGGCAACAGCGAAGATGATATTTTCGGTGGATTTTTCAGTCGACCGTTCGACCACTTCCTGTCGTCTGAGCACACCGGTGGGTACCACCAGGATCGAGGCGTGGTCCACGATGATTCGCTATGGAGCGGCTCTGAGCCGGCACCTTCTCTCCAGATCCGCCGGGCGGACCAATTACACCAGGTGCTTCACGTCCTACAGGCGGCAGCCTCGCTATGGTACCCTTTCGACCTTGCCGCCGTGTTTCGTGTGATCCATGGCGACGCGACCCAGAACGTAGCTGTCTCGGCCCCCGCGCCAATGGTTAACGCCATGTGCATATCACCAAACAGGTTCGAGAACACCGCCTGGTAGTGTTCTCAATGGCGTCGCTCTTTGGGATCTGAGCAGTCGGACGTATCATGCGCTTCGGCGTGACTCTTCTGAGTACCAGCGGTTTGTCTCCCGTGTGGTTAATGACGCCGTCATTCACTCCGTCTTTTCTAACCCGACTGGTGGGTCGGTTCGCGGGCTCCCAGCCGGGAGCATCAATCAGCAGGGTGTTCGCCGGGCGGATCGGTCGACAGGCCCTTCAATCGGGCGTCCAGGACGTGTTCCGACGATGATCCCGGATCACGTTCGCTCCCAAATCCCTGCAGCTCAGGGGAAACGGATCTGTGTTCGGTTCCAATCCGTGAAAGGATGTACCTTCCCGAAGTGCAAGCATCTCCACGAGTTGCAACAGTTGCAGCCAGACGTACTCCAGTGGGTGAACACGGTGCATACCGGCCTCAAGGCGGCTCGCCTCCAACGCGAGTGAAAATGTTGGGGAGGACCGTACATTACACCATCCGGCCCTTTACTTAACATGGATCGTGAAGTTTTCTCTCCTCCCGGGACCTCTTATGCGTCTGACGCTCCTCTCTCTTGGCAGCAGTGTCTGACACTCGAGTTCGCGCCGTGCGTCCGCGGATTTCGACAGCCAGCTGCTGTGATGCTCTCACACCGAGACTTTGCCATCCAACTTTGGCCGTCGCTATGACCGCTCCGTGCGCGTCTTCCGCGGGTCCACCGGCGTCAGACGCTGGCTCGCATCGTATGGGTCCACCGTGTGTACCCGTCGGGTCACCGGACGTCGTTATGACCACTCGTAGTGTGTCCACCGCGGGTCCATCGGCGTCTGACGCTGACTCACAGTGTATTTGCGCACAGTGCGCGGTGAGCCCATCAGCACCCCCAGCTGCCTCACAGTCCGGAAGTGCACCTGGTGCCTTCGATACGTTACCACACGCAACCCGTGTTGTTCCGAGCGCGCGTACCGAGCGTCCTTCTGCGCCAGCCGCCCGCACACAGCGTCCTCGTATCCTGGATGCCATCGTTTTCGCTTTCTTCGAGGGAGGGTGCCGTCGCGATGATAATCAAAGTGCGTACGCGTGGTGCGTTTGGTCCAGTTCCCAGTCGCTTGGCCGTTGGGAGGCCCGCACGTTTTCCACAGCTAGGACCAATAACGTCATGGAGGCCCAGGGCCTCTTTTTGTGCCTTCTTTGGCTCCAATCCGTGCTTCCAGGTCAGGCCACTGTGGTGTTCGGGGACTCCAGTATAATCATCAATCAGGCTCTACAACTCCATGAGTGCCGGGCACCTGGTCTCCAGCCCTGGATTGCGGCCATCCGTGCACTGGGATCCGATGGGTCATGCACATTCCTCCAGCACGTCCGCCGTGCATTCAATGTTGCTTCCGACGCCTTGTGTAACTGGATCATGAGTACGCGCCCCGCCGAGGATCTGATCCTCACGGGCACACATTGGCCCTGCCCGATATGGTATGCGCGGGCTCTGAGACCTGCGTGCTTGTTCCCAGTCCCAATATCAACGTTGTCCACGGCAACCAGCTCTCAGGATCATTTGAAAGCGACCTGGTCTCTCGTTCTTCACGACTTTGCTTCCGTAGGCCACCTTGTCCGGCTTCGGTTTGCGCCGGCGTGGGACGATCGCCCCCATCATTCCGAAGTTTCGGCTCCGAATCCGCCAGCGCAGGTGACGACTTCGGCTCGGAGTCTCTCTTCACCGTTCGAGACCTCCCCGACAAGGTCGTGCTGGGTGTAGAGCCGTGCTCGTGTTCCCCGGTCCGTTTTCGAAGCCCTACAGAAAGAGGCACTTCGCATTGGAGTCCCTTCCCCCTTGGACACGGCGTTTCTGGAAGCTGGACCAGGCCCCCGGTCGGTTCCCGAAGTCGACCTTCGCATCCTGGATGCTCTCGTGGCGGACACTTTATTGGGAATTTCTGGGACCCTGGAGTTGTTTCGGGGACAGACTTCTACCGACTATCGACCGAAAAAGCCCTGCGTCCGTGGCTGTACCGGGTTCATCTTTCCTCGTACCCGCTTCTCGAGACGCTGTGCACCATTGCTCAACGTGGCTTGATACCCCTCTGGAGGGATTCGCCCGTGTGTCGAGGTGCCCGTCCCATTCCCACGAATTACCCGGGGGCGACATCCGGAGCATCAATCGTCACGGACAAGTTACTCGCTGATTATTACAAGGGACGGTGTATCGTGACCCAGATTCCCACATTGGTCAAGGACCCTATGTTCCACTCGAGCGCCTTCGCGCTAGTCCCGAAGAAAGACAAGCCACTCCATCTTGATGGCCGCATTATCCACGACTTGTCTGCCCCTGACGGGCGGTCGGTTAGCGCTCAGACAGCCTGAGAGGCCTCGCCGGATGCAACTTGGGATCCATTTGTCTCGATCGCCCGACGTGGTTGTGAGCTCCGACGACCGTACCCAGGGTACAACATATATGCCATGGTCGCGGATATCGCAGAAGCCTTCCATCACGTGCCGGTGCACTCTCGTCATGCTTCGGCTTTTGGGGGCTGTTTTCCGCGTTCATCCCACGGCATCATCTCAGGCATGGCCGTTTTTAGGTGGACATCGTCACCGGGTTTCTTTGCTGTCTTTGGCAAAGCTGTTCGTCACTACCAGCGTACCGGATCCTCAATTCTACTGGGACACATGGAGCCCTTTTGGATCTTTCAGTGGGTGGACGACATCGTCCTCATTGAGGTAGACGTGGGGGATCGCTTGGAGAAGGCAGAGAAACGTCTCAGAGACGGTATTAAACTCGTGTTCGGTTCCGACGGCTGGCACGAAGGCAAATTCACAACCTGGTCGCGCAATTTCCACGTGGTGGGAATTGACTGGAGCATTCCAGATGGATGCATCACCGTACCCCAACGAAAGATCGACTAGGTCCACACAGTTTTGGCGGAAGTACTTGGGAAATCGTTTGTGTCTCGGAAGATATTGGACAGTGTGGTTGGTGTTCTCCGGCACGTAATCAGCTTTATCCCAATCACGAAGCCGTTCATTCAGCGTCTGACGCAGACCCAGAACCATTGCAGGAAGTACAACAAGACGGGCGTACCGATGTCACAGTTCCTTCGGAAGGACCTGGAGTGGTGCAATGACCTGGTCTTCCAAAGCGAGTTTGCAGGGCTGCCAATGGGGCTGTTCAAGGAGATCGAAGGCTTCGACGAGATATGGCTCATTGCTACAAATTCAGAGAAGATCACACTCACGAGCATGCGTCTCAGAGAAGGCCTCGTGCTCATCGACAATGAAACTGTCCAGGACAATAACGGAATTGCCAGGGCCATGGCCAGGGCTGCCGTTAGATGGGGACCCCGTCTGACGATTCCAAGTACCTGGTGCCGTATCGCCATTCACGGCAGAAGATGGATCACCAACTTGGTGAACAAGATGTATTGCAAGTCAGAGGCCAGCCAGCAGGACTTGCACTGAGCCAGGCCCACTATAAGCCATACTTCGCTACGTATACATACGGGCGAAGGATGGGGCAGACTCGAAGGTGTGACGTACACGCAAATGCTAACACTTATGATATGATCCAGACCCGACGCGGATTCGACGAGTGGATGCAAAACGAGACCAACTCAAGCAAGCCTCGATCACAACCGGAACGCTCGGGAAGTATAGCAAGAACTTCAAGTTCTGGGAGTCGTTCTGTAACGACTTCGGATTCCCCGTGTGGATTGACGAGTTGCCCAGGGCAAACCAAGCAAGGGTGGTTGGACTATATGCAGCGCTGTGTGCCGCAGAAGGCCACAACAAGGCGGGACGAGGAAACAAGTACCAGACATTTGACGGAAAGATGGCAGCGGTGGCGTTCGCACACAAAGTCGTTCGGAACGCCAGACTCAATTACAATGATCCGGAATTTGAGTTGGTCGCTAAAGGTTACAAACGGACCCAGGGTCAAATGGAACGGAAACAGCCAGTTACTACACCGATGCTGCTCAAGATGCGGGAGGTCCTAGGCGAACGCAGCCAAAACGACACACTGATGTGGGGATCCATAGACCTGGGGTTCTTCTTTCTCGCCAGGAGCTCTGAGCTCTGGGGACCTGTCAAGGTCGATCGATCGACAGGAACGGATAGAGTACATTGCGTAAAGGCCACCAATGTGATCCTACGCGACAAACAAGGAAATCAGGTCGGACCCGAAGCCCCAGGGGTCGTATCAGTGGAGATGATATTCGATTCTCACAAGGGAGATTAAACAGCTCAAGGCGTCTCGATTCGTCACTACAAAGCTGACAACAATACGCTTTGTCCAGTAAAGGCAGCCCGTTCGTGCCTACAGATTCGAGCTCAGTGGCTGTCGGAAGGGAGGGCACTGGGACCATACCTCACTTCAACAAAACAAATACGATCAAGAAGTCAAACGTGAGTGATCTGATTAAGGCAGCAGCTGCCAACCTGGGCCGACCAAAAAAAGACTACTCGACCCACTCACTACATATAGGGGAGCATGTGCGCTCCTAGCAGCGGGCAAGAGTGACCTGGTCATTCGCTTGATGGGACGATGGTCAAGTTGGTGCTTCACAGTGTACAGTCGACTCAGACCGGGGATGATTCGAGATGCGGAAAGTTCTATGATCAACGCCTCGATGTGGGAATGCCACGAAACAGACAGCGTTCCGCGCTAGCAGTCGTGCCAGTTTGGAGGGGAACTACAGCGAGCCTAACTCTCCAAGCTAATCAAGTCAACTTGCCCCTAGCAGTGATGTCCGAAGGAGGAAACTACAACGCACCTGTGTTGGCATCACGAACACGAATGCCCGCATGTGTGCATGTTCGCCAATTGTGTGGTAACGACGTCTTTTCCGTCTTTTTGCCTGGATTATCTTGCCGATGAAAGCATGAAGTCGGAAAGGAATAATCGATTAACTACATGGGCAAGAAATTACGGTGGATGTTGTTGGACGCAGCAGGACGATTTGGCTTACTACTCGTAGATCGAGCCTATTGGATAGACAATGTGGAACGTGAGAATACTGGATAACATGTAGTTGTGTGGCCTGTCACTTGGCGTACGGGCGTGAAGCGGTTGAAGTGGCACTTAGCAAGAAGATCGACGTGGTGTGGTGCACCGAGGGATCGGAACGAAGATGTGAGGCAGGAGACGTGTGGTGACGAGTACGAGCCAGGTGGCTAGCGGCACCGGCAGGAGAGAGCAGACGACGTTGAAGTATAGTGCACGAAGATCGCAGGAGAGATGACGTAGCGGAGCGAGTGAAGCGAAGAGTATGAGCGAAGGAGAGACGACGTGAGCGAGGCGAACGAGAGGCCAGGAGGCCGCAGAGACGTGGAGTCGACACGAAGAGGGAGAGGTCCAGATAGGAGTAGAATAGCGCCGTAGCTAGAGTTAGTATAGACGACGGGGATTGGGGCTACGGTAGTTAGGAGGGTAGCGAGCGGCGGTTTGGCCGGCTCGACCCTCAGTTGCGATTGTACTCAGGGTTGAGGACAGTTAAGACTAACAAGAAGGTTGCGCCGAAGCACGGGTTACTGAAAGTTCAGGTGAGGTTGTAGGAGGCAGGGCAGTGCTATGAGGGCGATGGACATTAGGTGGACGAGGACTGGTTAGCGACCACAGAGGTCAGGACGAACAAGTGGTCGATCCGATGACCGACGGACGGAGGGACCTGCGAGTGCAATTGGCGTAGCAAGCCCCGATGTCCACCCCATGCGTGTATAAATACGGGTTACTTTGCCGGACACAAGCACACAGACCCATCCCGGGGGTGCAAGCTGCCGATAACGTGTTCTCCTCGTCGTCCCTATCCACAGACGACCAGTAGCGGTCTGGTGTCTTATCGTATACCTCGCACTGAGGGACGTCACTACTGAACCCTGCTTGACTACCTAGGTGTGGAAGCCAAACCTTTTGAGGAAATCAGTTGGAACTTTGGGAAAAGCGGGGTCTGCTAAGTACCGAGCCAGCTACATGGTGGTCATACAGGGGCTCACTGGGCACGTTTGAGAGGATGACGTTGCGAGCTGAGCTATCGAGGGCGAAAGTCCGCAGCATACGGAAGAGAGGAGTGAGAGAACGGAGATCTAACACGAGGTTGGGTACGTTGACGTGTTAAGGTTGAAGAGGATGACTACGAACGTGGCTACACATGACGAACGGGCGCAGCGGCGTGCGGCGTCGGCAAAGCGACAAGCTGCCGAGGCACAGCAACGACGCAAGCCAACTACGACGGTAACGGTTGAGACGGAGACGGGAGACGCGAAACGTTGGAGTCGCCCCAGATCCGCAGCGCAGGCGACACTCCGCTGGGACATAGCGGAGGTGTCCGCCTCGAGCGACCAAGTGAGAGTGAAGACAGCGGACGGTCCGGGAACGCCGGGTCGGTGAACGCGGGATCGACGAACGACGGAGAAAGCGGAAGCAGTGGAGGTCACGGAAGCGGCGGCGACGGCAATGCCAGCAGGCAGCCCGAGCAGCAGGCGACCGGAGACCAGCAAGTGGGCGTAACCGTCGATCTGACGAGCCCTGGAGGTGAACGTGGACGTGGTGCGGGGTACGACAGTATGCCACCACCGCCACCACCACCACAACAAGCAGCGAGGACCGGACACCAGAGCGGTTGGGTGCAACGAGGAGCTCCGCAGCCGTGGGTCGTCCGGGAGAAGGAGAAGTCGTTGAAGGTGGCGAAGTTCAAGGGGTTGGATGACTCCATGCCCGTCACGATGTGGCTGAAGACGGTGAGAGCAGAGGTTCGCCGGCAGGCCGTGACGATGGGCGTGAAGTGGAGCGACGCGCAGCTTTACCACGAGGTGGCATCTCGCCTCGAGGGAGAAGCGCAACGATGGTTTGCAACCGTGATGGAGACGGTGGCACCAAGTGACGAGAGCATCGAGACGCTGGCGGAGATGTTGCGCGCAAAGTACATGACGAGACGCACGACACCGGAGGTCGTCGATCTTCTCAGTGCGCGGCGGCAGATGCGTGGCGAGCGGTTGTTGGAGTACGCGCAGTCCTTGCGCGAGATAGCAGAGCAGGGCGACATCATGGAAGACTGGCTGGTGAGCGCGTTCTTGAAGGGAATGAGCAGTTCGATTGGAGCGACTCACGTGCGGGGGCATCGGCCCAGGACACTGGACGAGGCGGTCAACTTGGCCATCCCTCACGTGGGCGACTACGGTGAAGGTTACGGCGTGGGGATCGAAGCAGCGATGAGTGCGTGGGACGCGCGCGAGGCCGACGGCCAGCGGAAACCAGCGAGGTCCGCAGCAGGACAAGAGCAGTCTGGACTACGAGGCAACAAGTCGAATGTGGTGAGCGGATACGGACCGATGTGGGGCACTGGCTCCAAGCCACCGAGGTACGATACTGCAGGAAGATTGGTGGGCGCTGGCAAGTCAGGCGACGGTGATTGGTGGAAAGCCATACCACCCGGATACCAGCTGGTACCCGACCGTCTGGCAGATTCGAAATTTCAAACGAGAGGCGAAGGAGAGCCAGTCAGTGGCTCCAGGAGCAAACGGCAAGCGAGCGACCAGACTTCAAAACGGCCCGGCAAGACGTTTAAGGTCGAGGCGTCGAGGTCTGGGCGGCAGTACGACGACGAAGGAGATGGCGGCAACGGCAGGAGCCGGTACGGCGGTGGCGGTGCGTTCGGGGCGAGATCAGAGGCTCCGAACCCTGCCCTGTCGACGCGTGAAGGTCGTATGAGGAACCAGGAGCGATACTTGGCGCGGCAGAAGACACCGTTCGTGCCACGAGCCGGCACACACTGCTTCTACTGCGGCCAAGCAGGCCACTTCGCGCGAGATTGCGAGCTGAAGGTGATCGACCGCGCGACGTCGGAGCAAGCGACGCAAGGTTCAGCGGACAGCGAAGTGTCGGGAAACGAGCAGCGAGCATAAGGGCCCCGGTCTTATCGCTCGCTCGCTCTGATCCGGGTAAGAACGCGAAGAAACGAGGAGAGGGCCGGCACGACGCAGGACGGCACTCTCGAGACGCAGAGAAGACGAAGACGAAGGCAAGAGGCGGTAGACGGCGTGGCCAAGGCAAGAAGAAGACGGCCGAGGCAGCGCGACAAGAAGTACGGAAGCCAGTTGTTCGAACTGGGGATGGCGCGGCACAGCCAGTGCCTGCAGCCACCCGCAGCGACGTGTCGAAGAGTGGGGATGGCGCCGAGCGGTCAGTGGCGGTGCTGCTCAAGTTGGTGGAAGCGGCGTCCAGGAGAAGTCGGCGCAGAAGTACGTACGCTTCCGAGAGGAGGCAGAAGTGACGAGCAATGCGGCGAGGAAGACTAGTGCGTCGGCAGAGACAAGCGTCGGCGGCACTGTACGCGAAGGTGACGACGTACGTGACGGTGGTGACGTACGCGGCGGTGGCGACGTATGCGAAGGTGATGCTGCACGCGGAGAAGGCGACGTGGGTGGCAGTGATGCTGTGCACGGCGGCGACGATCGTAGTGCAGAAGGACGACAGGACGCGGGTGCTGGACGTGCTACGGTGGACTACCGTAAGCTGGCGGACGTGCTCACGGACGACGAACGGAAGACACTCATGGTGGGGCAACTGGACGCGTGGCTGGCAACGCTCGCAGCAGAAGAAGACGGCAGAGCGCGCCAGAAGGCAGCAGACAGCGCCACACCAGAAGCGTTGAAGATGGCGCTAGCTCTGGAGCAAGGACGTCATGACCTGGCGGCAGCCGAGACTACACGTAAGAAGGCGGCGGAGGCTCTAGCGGCGGCGACACAGCGATGTGAGGAACGGCGACAGCTGCGTAAGCGAGAGAAGCGGAAGGAGCGTGAACACGAGCGGCACGTACGGCGGCGAGAACGAGAAGAGATCGCTGCACAACTTGCAGCCGGTGATGAGGCGGCGACGGTGAATTCCAGGCGGGAACCAAGCGTCGGGAGCCAACAGACGGAAGACTTGGGCAAAGGGGTCAGTGCAGAAGCGAACGTCGAGGCCCCTGAGCCAAGTGGTGAGTTTCGTGAAGCGTTGGGGTGGAGTGCAGATGCGGCCGAAGCCCTGAGCGAAGTGCGAGCACGAGAGGCAGTGCTGAAGGACGGTCTTGCGAAGTTAGCAGTCACTGAAGAGGAACGGCTGGAAGACATCGCAGGCGGTGGCAGCGGTGGCGAGTACGGTACTCGTGATGGTGTTGCAAAGCAGATAGTTGTGGCGGCAGCTGGTCTGGATGCGATCGGTGCGAGCGAGGCAATCGACGTTGAGAGGCCAACACTGCAAGTTTCGAGGACAAGAAGGCGGTTCGAGAAGAGAGTACGAAAGGCAAGGGCGCGAGAGCAGCGTCGAGTTCGAGAGTGGTTAGCTGAACGGGAACGACAGGTGGACGTACGTGTGCACAACAACGTAGTCGGACACCGAAACCCAGGCATGTTCACAGACAGAGAGGTGGAGGCGATCGGCTTCATGTTGCCACGCGCTACCGAACAACTACGGAGGACGGCGAGCCGGAAGAAGCCGGTGAAGCAGTATCACTACCACAGTGACAGAGTGTACAAGCAGCTGAGTATTGGATGGGTTGACGATGGTCGACGTCCAGTACGTGTTGGTGCACTACGAGCGGTGCGTGCTCCGGCAACGGACACGTTGCCAACAGCGAGAGTGAAGATACGAGAGCAGTGGTGCGACATTAAACTAGATACGGGTGCGCAGTACACCGTAGCTGGTGAGTCGTGGAAACACTTGGGCGCGCGGCAAGACGAGTTGCCGCCGGTGGATTACGTCGAGGGCTTTACGGGCGCGGTGTCAAGAGTACTAGGCGTCTGGAGGTTCAAGATGGAGACTCAGTACGGGCAGACGATGGCTGTGGATGCGTTAGTGGTCGAGGGCGCAGCTGAGGAGTTCTTGCTTGGCGAGGACTGGATGATGCACAACGGCGTGAAGATCGACTTTACGGCATGTGAGATGAAGTGGTACGGGGGCGGCACAAAGAAGATCGTGCCGTTCTCCTGCACGAAATCAGACGAGCAACAGCAGCGGGTAGCGGGTGTTCGGTTAGTGCGCAAGACGAAGGTGCATACGAGGACCTGTCACAATGTCGAGTTAGCAGTGGCTGCACCGGAAGGCACGACGGGTATGTTCATGCCGGCCGAGCGGAAGGAGTCACACCTGTTGTTGGCACCGACTTTGACGACGGTTCGAGGGGGCAAGATTGTGGTCCCAGTGTTGAACTTAGTGGGCAAGACGACGAAGTTGCCGACGCGTGAGAAGCTGGGGACATGGGCACCGACCAACGACGACATGGTGGTGCTGGAGATGAACGGCGAGCTGACGAGAGAGCGCGTCAAGAGCTGGATGGAAGACGAGTTGCAGAACCGGAAGGATCCGCTCAGCAACGAGAGCGACTTGGACATCGGCGAGATGGACGAGAAGGACAAGGAGTTGTTGATGCAGTTGTTGCGGAACTACCCGGCCTTGCTGGAACCAAGGATGGGCTGCCCTCCGATGACAACACTGGGGGTAGAGCACGCGATACATACGGGCAACGAGCCACCGATTAAGGTGCGGGCGAGACGGCACGCACACAGTGAACAGCAGGTGATCGACGAACAAGTGGGCGGCATGTTGCAAGATGGGGTGATTGAGCCGAGCAGTGGGGCGTGGGGCTTTGCGGTCGTCCTCGTCAAGAAGAAGGACGGGACGTCAAGGTTCTGCATCGACTATAGGCCTCTAAACGCTATCACTAAACGCGACGTGTACCCCTCCCACGGATCGACGACACGCTGGATAATTTGCACGGTGCTAGGAGGTTCACGAGCTTGGACCTACACGCAGGGTACTGGCAGGTTCCTGTGGCAGAGGCAGATCGGGACAAGACCGGGTTCGTCACACGACAAGGTCTGTTTCGATTCATAAGAATGCCATTTGGATTAGCGAACGCACCAGGCACGTTTCAAAGGATGATGGACGCAGTACTTCGAGGGCTTACCTGGGAGAGTTGTTTGGTGTATCTGGACGATGTGATTGTGTTTTCGAGAGGAGATATGACGCGTCACGTAGTCGAGTTGGCGATGGTACTAGAGCGGTTGGCACAAGCTGGGCTGTCGTTGAAGGCCAGCAAGTGCTCGTTTGCAAAAGAGCGGTTAGAATATCTAGGACATGAGCTGGACGGTAGTGGTGTGCGGCCAATGGAGAGTCTGGTAGACAGCGTACGCAATTTTCCGGTGCCCAAGGACGTCAAAGAGGTGAAGCGGTTCGTTCACATGGCGGGGTACTACAGGAGGTTCGTCACGGGCTTTGCAAGTAAGGCGGCACCACTAACTAGATTGTTGAGGAAGAGCGCGGTTTGGCGCTGGGCTGAGGCACAGCAGGAAGCGTTCGACTACTTGAAGCAAGCATTGACGGAGAGGCCGGTGTTGGCGTATCCGGACTTCTCCAAGCCCTTCAAGCTGGTCACGGATGCGTCGGTGGTCGGGCTAGGAGCTGCCCTGACACAGGATCAAGGAAACGGAGAGCAACCAGTGGCGTATGCATCGAAGGTGAACTCACCGACGGTGGCGAAGTACAGCATTACGGACTTGGAGTGCGCGGCAGTCGTGTGGGCCGTGAAACTCTTTAGGCCCTACCTCTACGGGCGTAAGTTTGAACTAGTTACGGATCATGCAGCTCTGAAATGGCTCATGACTTCGAAGGACCTGACGGGACGATTGCATCGATGGGCGTTGCAGTTGCAGGAGTACGACTTTGAGGTGGTGTATCGCCCCGGATCGAGCAATGTAGTAGCAGATGCTTTGTCACGAGCACCAGTTAGGACGGTGACGGCGGTCGAACCAGGAGGAGTTGATCAGACGGCGGCAGAGGCTGCAGCACGAGGAAGTGAAGGACAGCTGACCGACGAAGAGATTCGGGCACGGCAGGCTGAGGACAAGACGGTGCAGAAGCTTAAGGAGAAGAAGAAGTATGCAGGACGAGAAGTGGTGACGTTGGACGGCGTGGTCTACATCCGCGAGGACGACGGCAGTCCACGTGTGATCCTGCCGGCGGCGTTGTGGCCAACAGTGCTTCGCGAGAACCACGACTCTATCTTTGCATGTCATTTGAGAGTGCCCCAGACGTATGCGCGGATTGCAGCGCGCTACTGGTGGCCGGATATGCGTGCACACATTCGACGGTGGGTACGAGCATGTCGGGATTGCGGAACGAGAAAGTCAAAGGCGAAGGAGGTGATCCCTCCGCTACGCAGTCAAGGTGTCGGAGATGTGGGCGATCGGTGGGCCCTGGATGTTGCGGGTCCACTGCCGATCACAGCAAGTGGAAACAGATACGTGGTGGCGGCTGTAGACTATACGACGAGGTATGCAGTTGTGGCGGCGGTGCCTAGCCACACGGCTAAGGACATCGCTAAGTTCATCATGGAGAAGGTTGTCATGGTCTACGGGCCTATGCGCGAGATTGTCATGGACGGCGCGCCAGAGTTGAATGGGGCGATCGTTGATGCGCTGGTAGACTTGTTGCAAGCAAGACAGATTACACCGGTGCCGTACAGGCCGGCTCTCCTTGGCTTGGTGGAGCGTTTTCATCGGACATGGAAGGACATGGTGGCGATCTATGTCTCGGAGGCGCAGGACGATTGGGATCGGTGGCTGTCATGCGCAGCTTATGCGTACAACGGAGCTCGGCACTCGGGCACAGGGTACAGTCCTAACGAGTTGATGATGGGGCGGCGCCTTCGGGCACCGAACGAGTTGTTGAGGAGCAGCGGCGTGACGCAAGTTGGGGCGTTTGCCGAATTTCACAGAGAGCTGGTTAGTAACTTGACGCGGGCGACGGAAGCAGCAAAGAAGGCGCTC
>JAPDHH010000301.1:0-66720 GCA_032158285.1 Phytophthora sansomeana
TTGATCGTGGGGAGCGCCACTGAAGAGTTCCTGCTGGGTGAAGATTGGATGCTGCGGCATGGCGTGAAGATCGACTTCACCGCCTGCGAGATGAAGTGGTACGCTTGCGACGAGAAGAAGGTAGTGCCGTTTAGCTGCGGCCAGGTGAGGCAACAGCATGAGCAAGCGGCGCGAGTGCGGATGGTCAAAGGAGTCGTGACGGCGAACACCTGCAGGAAGGTGGAGTGGAGCTCGCGGTAGCAGCGCCCGAAGGCACCACGGGACTGTTCATGCCGGTCTCCTACCCTAAGACTCACGTACTACTGGTCTCTACATTGACGACGGTGCGCAACGGCAAAGTGACGGTGCCGGTGATGAACGTGCTAGGGGGCAGAGCGAAGCTGCCGACGCGTGAAGCACTGGGGACCTGGGCACCCACTACGGATGACCTGGAGATCCTGGAAGTTAACGGAGAGCTGCAGAGGGACCGAGTGAAGGAGTGGCTGGCCGGCCTCAGTGATGACAAGAGGCCTCTCAGCAACGAAGACGAGCTGAACATGGGTGACATGAGTGAGGATGTAATGGGCTCCCCAATTACATAGGTAGGTCTTATATACAAAAGTAGGTACAAAAGCACGCGGCTAGCGCGTGCTGTGTTGTCGCTCTCTGATTGGCTAAAAAGTCAACATTATAGCCAATCAGGAGTCGACATGCATATGAGTGGTTCCCAGAGGTTTAGGGCTCCCGCCCTGTTCCTAAATTAAAACAGAGTCTATTTTACTAAGAGTTACGTCTATGTTGCTTGTGAGCTTCCTCACCGCTACGTGTAAGCTAGTAACGGTAAAGCCATAGCCCGTTACACCTGGTAGCACTTCGTAGTCCTTCCAACGACCAAGACCAAGACCAAGATGCAGCACGGCTTGACATCCGGTTCCCCCGGAACAACTATGGAGCACGACAACTTCCCCCACCTCACCCGCGTTGAGTGGGAGGCTCTCCACCGCCTCGCGGCGGTGTCCGGACAAGTTGTCGTGGCGTCGCTGCTCAGCGCGGCTTCTCCCGACCAGCAACGTCAAGCCGCTCAAGAATTCATGGAACGAGAGCTCGCTGAAGCCAAGCAGCGAGGACAGACTCCCTCGCGTTCCAAGAATGACGCCGTCAAGATGGAAACCTCGACGTACTCAGGCGCCGGTCCAGACCGGCTGCCGCTGAATCGGTGGTTTCGGGAAATTGACATCGCCATCGCCTCGAGATTGATCGAGGCGCCGTCGGCAAAGGTGAACTTCCTCCTCTCCCGGTTATCCGGGAAAGCCAAAGAGTGGGCCCTCGGCAAGCTCGTCGTAGACGCGCAAGCGTTCCCACTCTGGAAGCTCTCCAGAGTGACCTACGTCTGGCCTTCGAACCACCGCAAGATGAATCCCGCGTCCGCGCTAAATTCTTCGCCCTCAAACAGGGTAAGATGTCGATGCGGGACTACGTTCAGAAGACCCGACACCTCGCTTCGTGCATCACCACGAGTCCCATCGACATGGCTTCACAGGTCCACGTCTTCGTGTTCGAGATGCGAGAGGGCATGACACGGTACAGCTTCACACGCGCAGAGCCTGATACCCTGGAGAAGGCATTCGCCCTCGCGCTCCGCGAGGCCTCTGTGGTGACGTCGTCATACGCCCGCGCGTTGCCAGCGACCGACTTGTCAAACATACCCGAGCCCATGGAGATACACGCCATCGAGGCATCGGCTAGCCGGCGCTGGTCCAACCCCTCTACCACTCGCGGAGGCAGATCCCCGCGCCCGATGACATGTTATCGCTGCCGGAAGGTGGGCCACCGCGCGGCTGTCTGCCGCGCGCCTGCTCCCGTTGCCGCGAACGCCACGGTTGATGAAGTCGACAACCGGAGCCAGGTCGCCCAGTCAAAAAACGGCCTGGGCCAGTAGGTGCAGGGCGCCGTACTGGCTGGAATGGATGCCCGGTTCCACCGGTGGCGACCCAACCTCTTAGCCTTCGTGTGCTCTACGCACACTTCTACGCCACCACTGCCAGTGACGACTCGAGACTGATCATCCTGAATCTCGACGTCGCTGGCGCCCAGCTTCCACTGCGCGCGCTCCTGGATTCAGGAGCGACGAACAACTTCTTCCGCGCGTCGTGTTTGTCGGTGTTACCTTCGGAGATCCCAGTCCTCGAAGTTGTAGTGAAACTCGCTGACGGCAAGTCGCACCGCGTTCCGCGGCGCGAGGTGCACCTCCCGTATACATTCGACGGCTTCTCCAGTCGGGACGACTTCCTCGTTATCTCGATGAATTACGCCTCCGACTGTATCCTCGGGATGACGTGGCTCGCGCGCTACCAACCTGAAATCAACTGGTTGGCGCGGTCGGTCCAGCGCCGACACCACTTCGACGTCAGCGAGGTGTTCACCCATCTCCTGGTATCACCACGAGATTGGCCACACGTTACCGTTGTGGATCGATCATCCACGACGCGAACCGTGCACAGAGTGAGCGATGGCCCTCTCTGTACGGCGTGTGCAGTGTTGCTGGACGCACCAGCTGAGAACCCCGCGCGTACGCGCGAGGAGAACGAGATTGTGGTCGAGCGTGGGCTCCCACACACTAACGAGACGGCGGTCGAGCGTGGATTCCCGTCGATGAACGAGATGGCGGTCGAGCATGGGTTCCCGTCGATGAACGAGATGGCGGTCGAGCATGGGTTCCCGTCGACAAACGAGATGGCGGTCGAGCATGGGTTCCCGCCGTGCGAGGAAATGGTGGTCGAGCACGAGTCCCCACCACAGCAAGTGTCCGCGGTCGAGCACGTGTCGCTCCCGCTTCCTGATGTCGCACGCGTTCGCGCGGTTCACCCGCGCGCTATCGGTGCGGATGGACATGGCCTCTCGCACCTAGAGGGCGGTGATTCCTCGTCCGAAGCATCGTCCAGCGACAGCTCCATACTCCCCGCGTCCACGCGCGGTGAGCGCAAGAAGAAGAAGTCCAAGCATCGCCGTCGTCTGAAGGCACGACGCTCGATCCCAGACGCTCCATTCGCCACGGAGTCAGTTTCCGTGGTGGAATACGTAGACGGTGTCCCTCATCGACAGCGCGTAGTCGAAGTCGCTAACCCACCGTGCGAAGCCTCTTCAATTACGCGTCTCCCAGGCCTCTCCTGTAAGAGTTTCTCCGCGACCTCAAATGTGGCGAGGTCGAGCAAGTTTGCCTCATCACCACACGAGCGACCGCGAAGAGCTCCCGCGTCCCAAACACGCCGAACCGAAGTCGGCGCGCGAGGAACGCTTCGCCGCGCAGTCTTGGGGGTCACTGAAGGTGTCTTCGAATCCCGTGTACAACCTCGCACGCGAGTACGAGGACGTATTCCCCGACAAGATCCCCGCGGAACTGCCCGCTAACCGCGGAGTACGCCATGAGATTGATCTCACGCCAGGAACAAAGTACTGCGTGACGCGGCAGTGGCCGCTGCCGCGAGATCAAGTCAAAGCCATCGACGACTTCTTCGAGAGCCGTCGTCAAGCCGGACACGTGCGTGAGAGCATCTCTCCTCACTCGAGCCCCACCTTCTGCGTCAAGAAGGCGACCGGCGGCTGGCGCATTGTCCACGCCTTCAACAAGCTGAATGACGCCACCATCCGAGCGCAGACTCCGATCCCGCGCAAGGATATGATCCTCGATTCCATGTCTGGCAGCGTGATCTACAGCGCTATTGACCTGACGGACGGCTTCTATCAGATCCTGATGAGGTCGGATGACGTTCCTCTCACAGCTGTGAGTACTCCAAGCGGAATGCTTTGGGAATGGCTCGTGATGCCCCCGGGTCTCAAGAACGCGCCCGCCACCTTCAATCGTATGGTTTCCCACGTGCTGCGGCCTCTGCGCGACTTCGCGCCGAGTTACTTCGACGATATCTTCGTACACAATCGCGCTGAGGGCGGCCTTAGCGCCGTGGAAGTCCACTTACGACACCTGAAGCAAGTATTTCAGGTGATGCGGGAGGCGAAGCTGTACGCGAACTTGAAGAAGTGTGTCTTCTGCGCACCGGAAATACCCGTGCTTGGCTGCTTCGTGAGCAAGAACGGCATCCGGGCTGATCCGGAGAAGATCTCGTCCATCTGTGCGTGGCCGGTTCCTTCAAACCCAACCGAACTCCGTCAATGGCTGGGTCTCGCGAACTACCTCCACAAGTACACCAAGAACTACGCCGGACTGATCCAGCCGCTCTCGTCGCTACTGAAGAAAGACGCCGCGTGGTCATGGCGTCCCGAGCACCAGGAAGCCTTCGACCTGGTGAAGAAGAGCTTGGCGGCCGCGCCAATCGTGATGCTGCCCGACGAGTCCAAGCCGTTCCATGTCGTATGCGATGCCAGCGACTTCGCGATTGGATGCGCGTTGATGCAGTTTGACGACGATGGTCGAGAGCGTGTCGTCAGCTATCAATCACGCCAGATGAAGCCCGCAGAATGGAACTATCCCGTTCACGACAAGGAACTCCTAGCAATGCGCTACGCCCTGATTAAGTTCAGGGTGTACTTATTGGGAGAACAGATCTTCGCCGTTTACACGGACCACGCATCGCTGCGAACAGCGATGAAGAGCCCGCATTTGTCTCACCGCATGGCGCGCTGGCTGTCGTTCTTCTCGGAGTACAACTTCGTAGTCCGCTACAAATCCGGCAAGAACAACATCCTCGCCGACGCTCTGTCGCGCCGCCTCGATTACGACCCTCGGGGCGCGTTGCCGTCTCAAGATGTCGACGATGATGAAGAGCAGTGCGCCACGTGCGTGGCGTTGGGCTTGAACCTGACCAGCGTCGCCCCAGTGCTGTCGCTCCGGGACGAGATCGCCGCTGCCTATGAGCATGACCCTATCTACTCGAAGATCAAGCAGCATCTGCGATCTCCCAGCGATGTCACACTGGGAGCCTTGCCGCGGCCATCTCGCAACCAAATTCATCGATACCAACTCGATGACGAGTTGCTGACGTACAGCATCGACCAGTACGACGCTCCCCGGATAGTGATTCCCAACGATCCCGATTTGCGCTCGCGGATTATCCACGAGTTCCGCGACGTCCCCATCGGCGGACACCTCGGCCGCGAGAAGACATTCGCGGCCGTGTCCCGCGATTTCTACTGGCCCCATTTGTACAAATGGGTACGCAAATGGGTGCGCACCTGCGAGATCTGCCAACGCGTCAAGCCTTCCCCGTCGTCGCAGGCGCCGTTACGCCCGCTCCCGATTGCCACGGAGCCGTGGAAGTCAGTCTCGATGGAATTTGTCTTCGGTCTGCCGCCCGACCCCGAAGGTCGGACGGGCGTCCTCGTCTTCGTCGATCGATTCAGCAAAATGGTCCACTTCGTGCCCGTCCACCTTGAGACCACCGCGGAAGAGTCCGCGGCGCACTTCGTCGACCATGTCTTCCGTCACCACGGACTGCCTGAATCCATCGTCTCCGACCGTGATCCTCGCTTCACGGACGCCTTCTGGACCAAACTCTTCGAGCTGCTCGGCACGAAGCAGATGATGTCCACTGCTGCGCACCCGGAGACGGACGGTCAGACCGAGTGAGTGAACCGGGTCTTCGAAGATGTACTTCGAAGCTACGCCACGTCGTTCGCCAACTGGAGCTCCTTCCTCCCGTTGGCCGAGTTCGCGTTGAACAACGCCGAACACGCGTCCACCGGACTAACTCCTTTCTTCGTCAACACCGCGCGGCATCCACGCGTTCCAGCTCTCCTCGCCGTGGGCCATCCCACGGCGCTGCGTAGCTCCACTCTGGTGGGGGAGGAAGTCGAAAAGCCAGTATCGAGTACAGCTCCCAAGTCAGCGACGCTCAACGCGATCACGCGTGCGCAAGCGAAGAAGCCTCTTACGATGCCGCCAAACACGGCGTCGGACGTCTCGTCATGGACCGCACGCACGCTGATTACCCCGGGAGCTAGTCCGACGCCCGCTGCTAATGACGTCGCAGCGAACTACGCGCCGAAGGAGTCGGCGCGACCGATCGATGAGTCCAAGGTGTCGGAGTTTGTCCTCCACCGCCAAGCCCTGACGCGATTCGTCCGTGACGCCCTCCAGTCTGCCGTCGATAAGCAGAAAGAGAGTGCTGACAAGCGTGGCAGGAAGAACACCGCCTCCTTCACGACAGGAGAGCGAGTTCTCCTGTCGACAGACGGCATAAGGAACTCTGCGATTACCAACCTCGGCGCGAACAAACTCGCGCCGCGCTTTATTGGGCCGTTCAAGATTACGAAAGTGTTGGGTGACGCCTATACGCTAGACATTCCGACGACACTACGGCTACACCCGACATTCTACGTCGGACGGCTTAAGAAATACCACCCCGCTACGATTCCCGAGACGGCTCAGACGACTGAGCCGGTGCCGCCACATACGTCGAACGTCCCTCGCGTCGCGCGCGACGCGCCAGTCGTCCCAGGCGCGCGCGGCTGCGTCCCCGTCTGCGCTTGACCGTGAACCGCGCGCTCCAGCATCCGTACGCGCTCCAGCATCCGTACGCGCTCCAGCAATTCCCGATTCGACTGCCGGAGGGCAGTCGCAGTCTGAGCAGCCTCCGTCGACTGCTGCATGGCAGCATCCACCTCGCGCAGCGCGTCCCAATAGTGGTTCTCCACTGCGTCGTCGTTCGGGCCAACCAGAACCCGAGCGCTATCGGCGCGACGGTCCGCCTCCCATCGTTGACGCTGCTGAGGATATCCGCTGGATCGTGGATCGCATCGTGAAGCACGAGGATCCTCCTCGCGCTCAGAACCGCTCCCATGCCAGCCGGACGATCCCGGCCGCTCGTCGATATAAGGTCCGCTGGCTTGGGTTCCCTCCCGAGGACGATACGTGGGAGCCCCGCTCCAATCTTCTCCGCGACGTTCCTGATGTGGTCCGCGAGTATGAGTCGCTTGCTGACTCCGGGGATCCGCCCAGGTCGTCCGTGACCACGATCTTGAGCGACGACCACGCGCCGGCGAAGAAGAACGACGTCTTGAACGGCCGCGCGAACACGACCGAGAACGACGCGTGCGCGACCGAGATCGAGAACAAGAACGACGATCCGCGCGGCCATCTCCCGCCCTGGCAGTTGTCAACGGAGATCGGCTCCGCTGCGAACGCAGTCGGGTTCCCCCGGCGGTGTTAGTCGATCGAGATGCTTCGGAGAGAGCTCGCCTGTAGCGCTGAACCCAGTCGTTTTCCGCAGACCCAAGTGGATGCTCGGCAATGTGCTGGTTCCAGTCTTCCTCCGTCGGGCGTGGCCCGGCGCACGTTTCGCAGCCCTCGGCGACGCGCACGTAGCACATGCGGTCGAAGTCGACGTACGTGAGACCGCAGACTTTGCTCCGTAGCTCGCTGAGCGAGTGTCCAGCGACGATGCCCTCCCGACGTTCCAGCCAGTCCTCGCCCGATCGCTTCATCAGGTTCCAGCGCCTGATGAAAGCACACCACGACTCCTGCAGCGCCCCGTACTCGACGCCCTCGATGCCCTTCTGACGCAGTCCACGAAATCGACGAAAGAGATCCTTCATGGTGTCCAGGGTGTCCAGGTTGGTCGCCCCGGACAAGTCGTACAAGTCCCACGTTCGGAGCTCGCCGTCCATAACACGCGGGCGGCGTGTCAAGTCCATCACCGGCGCCGACGACGTCGCCGTCGTCGAAGAGTCCGTGCGCGAAGTGTCCGTACGTGTCTGCGAGTCCATCGTCGCTGTCTGCTGCCCTGCTCCGGTCTGCTCGGCGCGTGTTGAGTTGTGGGGCTCCTGCGCTTCGCAGGAGCACTCGACGTTCTCACCGTTGGCCATCTCCAAGATTGACAGAATAAGACTCTCGCGCTTACGTTGCGTAAGCGCGACTTAAAGAGGGGGTGATGTAATGGGCCCTCCCCAATTACATAGGTAGGTCTTATATACAAAAGTAGGTACAAAAGCACGCGGCTAGCGCGTGCTGTGTTGTCGCTCTCTGATTGGCAAAAAAAATTATAGCCAATCAGGAGTCGACCTGCATATGAGTGGTTCCCAGAGGTCTAGGGCTCCCGCCCTGTTCCGAAATTAAAACAGAGTCTATTTTACTAAGAGTTACGTCTATGTTGCTTGTGAGCTTCCTCACCGCTACGTGTAAGCTAGTAACGGTAAAGCCATAGCCCGTTACAGAGGACGAGAAGGAGCTAATGTTTGCCCTGCTTCGTCATTACCCGAAGCTGCTGGAACCGAGAGAAGGTTGTCCACCGATGACCAAGCTGGACGTAGAACACGAGATTCACACGGGGAACGAGGTGCCCATCAAGGTGCGTCCCCGTAGAACATCGCAAGAAGAACACCAGCTGATAGACGGGCATGTAGACGGAATGCTACAAGACGGTGTAGTCGAGGAGAGCAACGGGGCATGGGGCTTCCCAGTCGTGTTAGTCAAGAAGAAGGACGGGGCGGTACGCTTCTGCATCGACTACAGGGTGCAGAACGCTATCACTAAGAAGGACGTCTACCCCTTGCCGAGGATAGACGACACCCTGGACGCCCTGCACGGAGCGAGACGTTATTCGAGCCTGGACCTGCACTCTGGCTACTGGCAGGTGGGTGTAGCGGAAAAGGACCGCGACAAGACTGGATTCGTCACGAAGAAGGGTCTCTTTCGGTTCGTGCGCATGCCGTTTGGCTTGGCAAACGCGCCAGGGACGTTCCAGAGGATGATGGATGCTGTTATACGAGGACTCACGTGGCAGACGTGCTTAGTCTACTTAGACGACGTCATTGTGTTTACGAAGGAGGCATTGAGCGGCACGTAGTCGAGCTGGCTGCAGTGCTAGAGAAGTTGTCGCAGGCCGGACTATCCTTGAAGTCCAAGAAGTGCACCTTTGCGGCGACAAAGTTGGAGTACCTGGGGCACGAGTTGGATGCTGACGGCGTGCGGCCTATGAAAAACTTGGTGCGGAGCGTGCAAGAGTTCCCGGTACCAGCGGACGTAGTGGCGGTCAAGAGGTTTGTGCACATGGCGGGCTATTATCGGCGGTTCGTGCCTAGCTAGCTAGTCGGCCATTGCTGGCATACCCAGACTTTTCAAAAACCTTCAGGCTCGTGACAGACGCATCGAAGGTTGGTCTCGGAGCTGCGTTGACTCAGGACCAGGGGCACGGGGAACAGCCGATCGCATACGCGTCCAAGATCAACTCGGACACGGTGGCCAAGTATGGCATCACTGACTGGAGTGCGCTGCAGTTGTCTGGGCAGTGAAGCTATTTCGACCCTATCTCTACGGCAGGAAGTTTGAGTTAGTGACGGACCACTCGGCATTGAAGTGGCTGATGACGAGCAAGAACCTTACCGGCAGGCTGCACCGGTGGGCTCTCCAGCTGCAAGAGTACGATTTCAGCGTAGTATACAGACCCGGTTCGGCCAACGTGGTGGTAGACGCGTTGTCCAGAGCGCCCGTGATAACTGTGAGGCCGAGTGAGCGAAGAGAAGCTAGTAGAGACAACGGCGGACAGAGTACAGCAGCCGAGGCTCCAGGTGGTGGTGAAGGCCAGTTGACGGACGAAGAAATCCGAGCGGAACAGACACGCGACCGAACAGTGAAGAAGCTGCTGCATGAAGGTAAATACGGTACGAGGACCGTCGAGGAAGCAGACGGCATTGCGTACATCAAGATGGGCGACGGCAGTACGCGCGTGGTGTTACCTACGGCCCTGTGGGCAAAAGCGCAAAGAGAGAATCACGACTCAGTGTACGCGTGCCATTTGCGCACCCCGCAGACGTATGCGAGGGTGGCTGCGTACTACTGGTGGCCGGACATGGCGGCGTACGTACGAAGATGGGTACAGTCTTGCAGAGACTGTGGCTCTAGGAAATCGAAGCCGCGAGAAGTGATACCTCCTCTACGGAGTCAAGGTGTCGGTAGTCCCGGTGATCGGTGAGCTCTTGACGTGGCGGGGCCGCTGCCAGTCACGGCACACGGCAACCGATACGTGGTCGCCGCGGTGGACTACGCGACGCGATACGTGGTGGTGGCTGCGGTGCCGCACCACATGGCCGCAGACGTGGCCAGGTTCATCATGGAGAAGTTGGTATTCGTGCACGGCCCGATGCGCGAGCTGGCGATGGACGGAGCACCCGAGCTGAACGGCAGGATCGTAGACGCGCTGGTGGACTTGCTGCAGGCACGGCAACTCACTCCCGTGCCCTACCGACCCGCGTTGTTGGGACTAGTTGAGCGTTTTCATCGAACCTGGAAGGACATGGTGTCGATCTATGTCGCTGGGAAGCAGAACGATTGGGATAGGTGGTTGCCGTGCGTCGCGTACGCGTACAACGGAGCGCGCCACTCGGGCACCGGCTACTCGCCCAACGAGCTGATGGTGGGGCGGAAGCTGCGTGCGCCGAACGAGTTGCTGAGGACTAGTGGAGTGACCCAGGTGGGGCCGTTCGCTGAGTATCATCGGGAGCTAGTCAGAAACATGGAGCTGGTGTCGAGTGCGGCACGAGATGCACTTGCGCGGGATCAGCTGCGAAGAGAACGGTACTACAATAGACGGGTGCGGCACACGACGACATTTAGCGTCGGGGACTTGGTCTGGGTGCTGAGACCTCCTCGAGGAAGTGGAGCAACAAAGTTAGCCCATCAGTGGGTAGGCCCCGCTAAGATCGAGCAGGACGCGGGCTACGACAACTGGGAAGTCGTCCGCGAAGACACGGGCGAGCATCTGATAGTGCACAGCAGCTTTTTGGTCTCGAGCCATTGCCCGAGCGATTCGTTGGGAGTGGTAGCAGACAGGATCCTAACTGAGCTGGTGGCAGAAGGAGACAATGACGACGAACAGGACGGCAGCTATCCGGTTGAAGACGAAGAGCGCGAAGTGATCGCAGAACCCGCGTTGACGCCGCAGGCGGAGAATGCCGAAATGGAATACGTGGCGACAGTAACACGGAGCCAGGAATAGCGGTATCGACGCCGAGAGCAGGCGAGGATGCTGCAGCGGTGGCACTACGGCAGTCAGTAGTCGATTCACAGACGAGGAAGCGAATCAGACACGATGTACCTGGAGGCGAGGACGTGCGACGCAAGCAGCAGCGAAGAGAGGCTCACACAGCCCGGGAAGAACGAGCCGCGAGAAGGCAAGCTATGCGTGACCGAGCGGAGGCCACAACCGAAGAAAGCGTGGGTGCAGCTGGTGTTGGTCGGATTCACGAAGGTGCAGAGGCCATCGCGGGTGACCACGAGCGAAGAAGCGGTGAAGACGAGCACCGAGGACGCGCGGACGACGCAGGTCCCGTGCAAGGTGATGCAGACACCGATGACGTACGTGGGCAGGAACTTGTTCGCCACCCAGACGACGTACGCGAGCGACAGGAAGGCGCTACCACCTCGATGCATGAAATCAGTGACAGACAAGCGGAGCCGAGTGCCGAGAGACACGAGCGAGGAGAAGCTGGAGGCGATAGTGAAAGTGGTGGCGGAGGCGAAGTGGCAATGCTACGCGGACGAGGACGACCGCGCCAGTTGGGGCCGATGCCGACGCTCCTACAAGTGGAGACAGCAGGCCACATCGTTGAGCAAGCAAGACGGAGAGTGCGTAACCGAGCAGGGAGATACGTGCTCGAGCACGAAGTGAAGTACGGTACGGGGCCAGGACGACCCACGAGCAGGAGATGGCTCACGCACGAAGAGTTCGAAGCGCTGGACGACGCCGGCAAGATCGTGGACGATCTTGAGTCCGGGGATGGCGTATAGTAGTATGGACTGTCACGTGACCAACGGACGCAGCGATGAACAGCGGGCAGCGGAGACTACAGTGATCGACCTGACGAGCAGCGGATCCGAATGACAGACGTGCAAGACGGTGACAAGTTCGGGTACGAAGTGCTGGACGGTGACGAAGTGGAGACAGTGGCTAGTGCCCCGAGTGGCGCGAGGGAACGGTTGAAGTTGGGTGGCTGCAGAAGATCGCAGAGAGAGACGACGTGGACTGAAGACAGGAAGTAAAGCATCGAGGGAGGCGAGGCGACATTGAGTACGGAATGTGAGGCCAGGAGGCCACGAGGACGGTGAGGAGCGTAGAGCAAGCGAGCAGTAGTGTAGGACAGGGCCCTCTCAGTAGAGGTAGTTAGGCGACGCTGGGCTTCGGTAAATAGGGATCACGAGCGTGCGGCTGGCCGCTCGACCCCTCAGTTGAGATTGTTCCCGGACGAGAACAGTTAAGACTAATAAAGGAGAGTGGCGCCGACGCACGGGTTACTGAAAGCTAAGGTGAGGAGGCAGGGCAGAAGCAGCAATAGAAGAGGGTGGATGAGCTAGTAGGGTTGCGGGGACCATGGAGAGAGACCATGGGGGCCGAGGTCGAGGCGGAGACCTTGGCCGTGTGAGATGACTGAGCTCCATTGCGATCTACCAGCAGCGAGTTCGACTATCCGACTTGCATGTAAAAATACGGGTTACCTTGCGGGACACAGCCCACAGACCCTTCCCGGGGGTGCCGGTCGCCGATAATGTGTCCTCCCCGCTGTTCCTATCCGGTGGATAGCAGTTCCAACGGCCAGTAGCTGTCTGGTGAGCTCTCCGTACAGCCTCATGCGTGTGTTCTGCCTGGGGGTCTCTCAGCTGCCTAGGTGCGGAAGCGGCCCCGATCCCAGTCGGCCCACGGCCCTAGAGCGCGTAAGAGAAACGCCGGGGCTGTGGAACTAACTACAAAAGCGTTGCATAGCAAAATGATGCGCTGGTAAATGCGGCTTAAGACTTTGATCTAAGAGTTCTTGGAGAGTACTACTAGAGCAAGTACTGTAGTTGTGCGTTGGAAAACAACTTGATGTGATTCAAAGAAGCCCGAAAGAAGAGTCAAAATCGTTGTATAGATATCAATTATTAATGCCATGCTATGCCCGGTGAAGCTCTGAATATTTTGAATGGCGTTACCGCAACCATAACACAACGTCACAACACGCTTTAGAGCAACCTCATCACCCTAAGAGCAACCATATCGTCCCAAATCTTAACCATACACCTATCTCACAACCCTAACCCCGTTTGAGGACGGATGTCACTTACAGTCAAATCTTCACATTTAGGTACTTAACAGGAAATATATCGCCCAAGCCTCACCCCTTGAAACCCTGAGAACAGTGACACGACGCTAAACCGAGCTAGATGTGACCATGCTAGGTCCTGGGTTTAAGCCCGTGTGCTCCGCACACGGATTTTAAACGAACCGCAAGATCTCGTTCTGCTCCCGGTGACTTGAGTGGCCGTCCCCGGTAACCGCTTCAATGGTTAGCATCGCCTTGTCTGATCCTTTGTGGATGTACTTGTAAAGGTACTTGACCGCCGCAATGTCGCTGCACACCTCCACGTTGATGTGGCAGTTGTACTTTTGCGATAAGTACGGGTTATATGGAACAACCCACTGGTTGATCGTGGCGTTGTCGTACACCTTGCCTTTGAACTCTAGCCGACCTTCTTCTCGCTGTCGCCGTCTGTACACCGGATATCCTTTCTCGTTGGACCGCGTAACCTCGCCAAAAGGTTTTGGGAAACCTTGAACACTTGTTGTCCTTCATGCATGTACACGAAAGATTCGCTGCCCCGCACGGCCCGTGCAACATGCAAGACATGACCGTCTCATATAGTTGCGGATTCGCGTCTTTATCTGGGATCTCAGCCGACACAATTTTGTCAATAAGCTGGCGCGTGAGAGGCTTGTCTTCATCCGCTAAGATCACCAAAACGTGCGCGTGCGGAAGTCCTCGCTTCTGGAACTCCACCACGTAAATCCGAGCTCGAACGCGTCCGAGAATCCCTTCGTTCAGGTCCTGCAGAAAGGTCTGTAGTTTTTGCTGCCACACACGTGCCACAATGTCTGGACGGTCTTGAGCAGTGTAGCCTTCCAGCGAAATGGTCTCCACGATTTCGTCCCACGTTGGGTTGCAGGTCTTCGTAATGAAAAGGTCAGGCTTGCCGTATTCCCGAACTATCGCCATGGAGTCCTGGTAAGACTTGTACATCGCGCGAGGGCTGCCCATATGCGAAGAAGGCAGAATGACACGCTTCCCTACCTCTTCGAGGAAGTGTCTTGTGTCTTCCGTGCTTCGGTGCGGATGGACTAATCTGTTTTCGCTTGTGTTGAATTCCGCTAGAAGTCCTTCCCCTTCGTCAAGCGTTATTGTGGATTCGTTGAGAAGCGCGTCTTGAACGCCACGATACTGATCAGCTCGGATTGTCTTCTGGTTAGACGCCACCCACCGAAGCTGCTCCTGCTCACACTTGGCCCGCTGGTCTACACACCACTGCTGAAAAAGTCGCCCTCCTCGATGGAGAGCGGATTGGTCATCAACCTTTTGATGCAGACGATACGCAACGTGTTCGCGAAGCGACATTTGTGTTTTGTTGCGTCGGACGCTTCCTCCGGCGTACGTGTCTGTATATGTCCAACCGAACTCTCCACATGGAAGCAGTAGAGGGTATTGGAGAGGATCGTACATCGGCTTTGTCTCGAAAAGTCGCAGGAGGCTGTGGTTCCGCGTGCGCAGAAGTATATCCCGGGGTCTGTCCAAGTTGAGGACCTCCACCATAGTTGCAGCCACTTCTGAAACCACTGGCAAGTTGTGCGTTCCAGGGTGCCGGGTATCCGCGTGGAGGTTGAACACAACATCCACCAGATTTTCCGTTCTGAGCGCTCGCACTTGCTCCCCCATGCTAAGAAACTGCTGAGCAAACGGATTCCATTCCTTCATCATTTCTTCGATATCCAGTAGCGTCACAGTGTCCAGGCCCGCGAAAATGCCCTGACGTCGGTGAACACGACTTTCCATGATCGGGTCCACGAAGTAAATCTGCGCGAACTTCGGCTTGGTCCTCCGCCCCGTGCGCGGGTCGATGTAAGGCAACAGAGATCCTAAATAGTGTCCCATAGCACCTTGAATCCGATACGTGTACACACCGCGCTGACCCGCTACGTCTGTATCCTGTTGCACCTCCTGGAAGCTGCCGTTAGAACAGGAAGCCCCTACTGACGTGAAAGCGAACACTTGATTGTACGCTCGAATATTTTCCCGGAAGTGTGGGTCACATGAAGCAGTCTAGGTGGAGCCGGCTGTAGAGGCGGAAGCTTTACCTGTCCTTTCAGACAGCAAGAGTTAGACGACTCAGCAGGCCACTTCCATGCGTGGCACTCAGGGCACTCCGTGGTGGGAGGCAGCTTGTGGCGGCCGTCGGCAATGTTGGGGCCAGTCACCATAGCCACATCAAAGTCTTCGTGGTTCGCAAGGGCCTCTCCACGGCGGACGCATTGGCGGCGCGTGCGTTCTCTCGCGAGGTTCTCCTGTCGCTCTCCATCGGTCTGTTGCGAGCGCGTATGTGCGTGGTGTTGTCTGTTAATCTCTCTCAAGATCTCAAGTGCTTCCTGTGTAAGACCATCTCGATGTCTTTCATGTTGCTCCCGGCTCGCAGCGGCTCCTCTTCTCTCTGCTCCTGGGTTAGCTGAGCCCGATGACGATCGCGTTGTTCTCTATCCGCAGCCCGCTCCGCTTCACGCTGTTCTTCTGTCTGCCGCGACCTGACGGCAGCCCGACTCGAGGTGTTCCGTAAGCGAACTCGTTCCTGCTCCTCTCGTGAAAGGCGATCTCGACTTTGTTCTTGAACCACTCGATGACGCTCCCGCTCTACGCGAAGCTGCTCTTGTCGAAGTTCTGCTCTGCGCGCCTTTTTCCACTCCGCGTCCCTCTTCTTGACACGATCACGCTGCGAAACAGTCATGTTCGCACGACGTTCCCTAACTCGTTGCGCATCACTCAGTCTGGCTGAAGTGGCGTGTACCAGTGCACTACTCAAAACAACCCTTGCTTGCTGGACAGGCACCCGCAAATCGAGCACGTCCGTTTCCGTTCTTGCAGCCGCCACCCTAGGACCCTCCGTACTCGGCAGGCGCCACACTGGTGACCGCAGTGACCTCATGTAGACTTAGTTGGTCCAGCTCCTGCATAGCCTGAGCAAACCGCCTGCTTGTCGTCCGGCGCCTACTCAAACGCCTTTTCTTGGATGCTGGTGACTCGGACTCTCCCGGCGACGCATTTGCAATTTTCGATTGCTCGTGGCGCTGTCGGAGTAGCTCCCGGCGTTCATCCCTGGAAAAAAATCGTTAGAAAATGGATCCACACGGATGCATGTGCCATTTCTACCTGTCCCGTTTGGTGCCGACACGGACAGCAACCATTATCTGTCCCCCAACAAAACAAAGAGGACAGGCGTTAGACAACAGTCCAACGCAGAAGTAGGTGCAATATTGAAGCAAGTAAGTGCAATGCATCATTTACTGGGTCGAGGGCGGGAGATCCGTATGACCCTGATAGCCTGTTAGCTCGAAGCAAGCAAGCGCATACCCGCAGTGTGATCCCAGCCCATAACGCCAATAATTCTCCAAAACCACCCAATTTAAAACGAACCCAAGCCTACGCAGCTGTAAAACACTCCGATTAGCCAGATTTGGCACTGTTCTCTTTTTTCCGTTTGGTTGCCTGTTTCAGCTATCCCTCACAGCCACATCCACCGCCTTTTGCCCCCGACATTGTTGCTACGCCTCAATACCTTTGGATACGCAGCGCCGAGCTTAGCACGGATAAGCAAGTCAATACCGATTTGTTTTCACTTGGCCCCTTCCTTTGGGGGCCCCGGTCTATCAACTGCTTGTTAAAGGGGTGGCAGGCCAGATTGTTGGGATTTATATTATGACAGTGTCTCCCTGGCATCAGGAGCGTTAAAGGGCCGCGTAAACCCAAGTCCACAATAAATAAGGGTAATTCCCAAGCCTTAATAGGCGATAAAGGCCGGTGACCATACCGCAGACATCGCATCAAGCGAGCCTCTAGCCAAAAAGCCATCAAAAGTCACACAGTACCTAAGTACCGTATCCTCTTTGGAATTGGAACATGCCCCGCATGCCGCTCCGCCACAGACTCAGAAGCTACATAGGATGTTTCCACCCCATGAGCCGGTCCCAATCACGACCACTGGCCCGAGGCTGGTGAGGGCGACCCGGTAAACCGGCCTTTACCGTCGCATGTATCCCCCCAGGACCCCGGATTGGTATGAGGCTTCCCATGCTACCGGCGGGCAAACATGGGCGTCTCAGGGTCAGCAGTTTGCGCGGCAGAGCTGAGAATTACGGTTACGGGGCTGGCTGCACTCTTATTATCGTCCTTGGTCCTTGGAATTATGCCCCCGAATTAGTCAAAGCCCTAATTCGGAGTCACTTTTACCAAAAGGAACGAAATTACGGCTGTATTGTAACGCTTGCTTCGAGGGGCTTTTCTGGCACTGGGCAGGGGTGGGCGCCTCTGGTGGCTGGCTAGGCCTCTAACACCGCACAATACAACCTCGAGATACCCCGAAGGTACCAGTTCTCCCAACGGGCGATCTCCGTAACCGTAAGAGTTTTAAAAAACATATATTAATATACTTACTACCAATCCCCTGCGCGCGTGCGCCCCTCGGTGTGTCCTGCCGCCGCTAGACGCCGCGCCCTTTGGTCGTCCTCCTCCGTCGCCGCGCGGCCGTTTCGAAATGGGAATGAAAATCTGACCCAAAACGGCTGGCCAATGAGAGGCCACCTCGCTGCGTGACAAGTAGTGGGCTATATTTGTAATAAAGGCATAGCTGAGGCTAGTCGAAAAGGCAGGTCCAGGCTGTAGCGTAGGTGAGTACAGTATTAGAAAAGGCACCACCAAGCCAGGCAACAGGAGAGGTCTATGCGCTAATACGTTGAACGGAGTCACGGACAGACGGACGGACAGGTTGCTATGTTAAAGAGATAGACTAGCCGGTGCCGCCGCTTCGCGGCGGTGGGTCAGTGTTGGGTCCCAGCTGAGCGGGCTAATTTTTTTTGTACATAAATGACGCGTTCAGACATTTCAAATAAATTGTCTAATACCATTTCAGGTGTATGCATAGTTACGTTGGTACCCATCTCATTTGGGGTACGTTGGGCCCCAACCCGTGTCGCTCGCTGTTCCAGCTCGCTTTACTACTGCGCTTCCCGCCTTCGCTTCGCTCGGTGGGGATTGTTGTTCTTTTTATCACAGTCTACACAATAGAACCTATATATGTGTCATCCAATTGTTTGTATGTTACTATGCAGTGTCAACATCTTTCAATCATACTCTTGTTGCGTCAGCAAACAGCGTGTCAATCGCTCGTGGTCACTATCGTCAGTGTTAGGTCACAGCAAAGTAAGCAGGCCCGCCTACGCTTCGCGTTGCGGGCATTATCGTTATCTTCAAACGTTAGGGTGGCCATGGCTGTACGCGCGACACTGCCGCTGTACATACACGCTATGTTGTATCTCCAGTATACTGGTCCCCGTTAATAGCACCGCTTTGGCACATATAACTACATTGCGTCGCTAGTTACAGTGTCGCTCGTGCATCTAACTACACTGTGTACAACTGCCGCGTGTGGTTCAGTAGTTTGTTCTAACACCGTCATTGCACTGCCGTCATCCGTGTATATGCGGGCTGCGTCATCGCTCAGGCTAGGTTCCAGCCAAGTTAAGGGTCTTGCTATCCATGTTCTCATCATCTACTGATCCACCGCTGATCGATGTGATCCATGTATGACTCACTCTTCCTTGAAAGCGCATTTCTGGACTACTGATATTCTCACTACAGCGCACCTCCGCCCTCATACACTAATCTCATACAAACTGCTCTCCTCGGCTACGTCGAAATTGTTCCACAACACGCTCTCGCAGTGAGCTCACCGCATAATCCGGGGCTACACGTATACCATTTACTGCTCCCACTGTCGTACTATATGCATATGGCAGACGTTACGTATTCAACGTAGCCTCGGGCGCTACACGTCGTGGCGCTGCATTCTATATCAGCCGCAACGTCTATCCTTGTAGACCCCCGCAGTATGCATGCCACTCCATGAACAACCTCGCGCATAGTCCAATCACCCTGCATAACTTCTAGGTGATCATATGAGACTGCTGTAGTTACTGCTGCTCGTAATGTAGACTGCTGTAGTGCAACCTAGACTGCTGTAGTGGCCGTTCGTAATATAGACCACTGCGCGTAGCGAGCCACCACGTATTGACTGACTGTTCTAACAGTATGTACTAACACTATATTGCCCCAACTGACACACTGTCGCCCCAACTCACACATGACATCACACAGTGTAGCGGTGTCATCGGTTCAATCAATCAGTATGCCCATGTCTGGCACTCGCTTCCTGGTAGTCCTTACCGCCAGCGCCACGGCCGTAACAATGTAAATGCAACTTTGTGTACCGATACCTAATTTGAGTATGCCACACCACTCAATGTACTGCACACAAATGCTATTATTGGCCAATCGTGTGGCAGAAGCGCTTGTAGAGACATAACCACTCACACAGCAACCACCAAGCAGCAAAAGTGCCGTGCAAAAGTGTAATACACTGGTTTGACCCATATTGTATGTGCACTGGTCGCTAACACGTGCGGGGCAGGCCTGCAGGCTCGCATACAGATATTGCAAAAGACTGCTGCTACCGCGCCCGACTTGCAGTATCTAGGCCAGGTTTTGTGCTAGTTTTGTGAATAGTTTCAGTCGCCGGGCGGATTACATCTAATCGGTTAGTTTCATTGTCGTGGAAATGTCCGTGTTCCAGCGAATGGTTGTCGCAGACTCGCACACCCGATCGTAGGTTGTGTCCCGGGTTTTCGGATATATCCTAAGCCTCGCGCCTATAATAGCCAATGGCGGGGCCGCCTTCGCTGCGCTCGGCAGCTTTTTGTCCAGTGAAAAGTCCGGATTTGCGTGACAGTTAGTGGGCTATATTTGTAATAAACGCATATCTGAGGGGAGTCAGGATGGTGGGTCCAGGCTGTAGCGTAGGTGAATAATATATTAGAAAGGCCCACCCCGACCACGCCAAACCGTAGTTTTATGCGGTAAGACGTTGAACGGAGTCGGACGGACTGACAGATAGGTTTCTGAGGTAGTGAGGGGATATCGTCGAAAATTTGTTTTTGAGCCCAGACTACGAGCACTTTCGCGATCTACACCGGAGAACAGAGACCATTGATAAATGCAGCGCTATATGGCGGCACTGGTCAGCGACATCGGTTTTTGAAATAGTTAAGAACTATCGTTCCTTTGCTTGACCCCATCATTACCTTTCTGTGTGAGTTAGAGACGGATGAGCTTTTTGTGTCGACGGTGTATAAGTGGTATAGACGGTTTCATTATCACTCAGCATACAGAGTCACTGCACCAGAGCAAGAAGAAATGGAGGCTGGAGTACCCGGGTCTGAGGATATTACGGTAGTGCACGACCAAGAAGGAACTGAACTGGTTTGTAACACTGCCGAGTGTATCACTCTAGCTGAAATCGAATTCTAAAGTATCTTGCCGGACGACGAGAGATTGCTTGCAGGATTTTGGTACGAGAGCATCTAAGTTCCTCTTGTTGGTGAGCTCCAAGCCTTCATCTGTTATTAACGAGGGCTGGGGGCTGTACTTCATGAAGTTGGCCATAGCACATATGACTTAATCAACAAAATTTCGTGCGCTCCTGTCGTCAACTTACCAGTTAAATAGTTGTTTGTGTTTGAGTCCTCCATACATCTCACCGATTAGTGGACAAATAACGCACTCGCTCTCGAAGGTTATTATTGGCAGCATGGCGGAGAGCTGCATTGGCAAGTGCCGATGCTACCTCATGAGCACTAGATATGGCCCAATCAAAATGGTTTACTGCCATGCCGACCACGTGAGAGGCAATTCGCTGAGGCCTAAAATGTTAACAATAATCAAGATGATACCGGTAGCTCAAGGTAACCAAGCTTTTTCAACAGCTTCCAACCACTTACTGTACTTGGAGCTATCCGGATAGCAATGTGTGCCGCACAGTCGTGTACTTGAGAGAGGTGTGTGCGTGATCCGTCTTGGATAGAAGAGGGTCGTGAGTGTTGCAACAGATTGGGCTGGTGCTTGAGGTTGTGTCCTGTTTTGGCCGTACACCCCAGTGCAGTGTATTCTTACTCAAGTTTTTGAATTTTAGGTGATTTTTTGACATTTTCTAACACTTCTGAAAAGTTCAAAACCGACCAAGGACGGATAACGAACGGGCACAGAAGACAACTGATCATTCGCCACAACCGTTACGGACGAAAGCAGGGGGAGAAGTCAAAAGACAGCTTTATGGTGCCGATAGTAGCTTGATAGTAGCATGATAGTAGTGCTACTACTATCGACAGTGCAGAAGTAGTAGAAATACTGATATTATTGTTTAAGTAGTAATACCATTACTAGCCTGCGTCATATTTTTTCCAAGATTTCAGTCGACGCGCCAGTGTCAACAGTACTTAAATCCACAAAACATTTGGCTGGCGATCTTCCCGCGGTACCTACCGCTGGAAATCAAAGACGGCAAAGAGATTCGAGGAGCACGGTACGCGCGCGGGACCCCGTCAAAGAAAAAGAGCACAGGGCGATTCGAATGCGACCGAAGCGACAAATCCCTGCCGCCGTGCGCAAGCTGTTTGGGGCCCGGGGGATGGAGTGGCACCACATGACGGCGCCGATGGCCACCAGTCTGTAGCATTAGCCAAGCGGACGTCGGGGTACTCGACGCACGCCGAGATGGCTGCAACGCACGGGATCAGGCGGGAATCAGGCGGTTGTGCAATCCATGAGCCAATCGGCTTGCGGGAGCGTTCGTGGTGCCACTCTTGGCCGCGCTAAGTGCGAATATTGAAGAAGATGTCGCAGTTCAGGGTCGCCGCGGATTGGCCAAAAGTCCTTCTGTCCCGCGATGTGGGCCACACACGGTCCCGCCGAACGTCGCGGGTTCGGGGGAGGATCTCACTCGGAAAACCACAGGCGACGCGAGGGACCATCACTCTGTATGGGACGGAATCTCAAGGCGAAGGGGCCCAAGGCCGGCGCGCAGGCGCCGCAGAAGCGCCGCAAGAAGTCCGGGCTGGGCGGCGGCAGCAGCAGCCCGGCACTGTCCGCGTCGTCGTCCTCCGGTGGCGCGTCCACGCCCGGCCACCGCGAGTGCGAGCAGTGCGGCAACAATCTGCTGCTGGAGGGCGTGGCCAAGGCGTGGCCCGTGGGCAAGAAGAGCGTGGCGTCTACTGGCTGCCAGATCTGCGACTTTGTGGCCTTCCGAAGGTCTCAACGGCCCTGCGTCCAGTGCACGCGCACGAGCTGCGACCATTTCTGCGAGTGGTGCGGCAAGGGCTTCCACGCCAAGTGCGCCAAGCAATGCAACGAAGACGTGGGCAACCCCAACGGCTTCTGCTGCCACAAATGCGAAGCGGAGCAGAGCGAAGGTCACGATACCGACGATGAGGAGACGAAGGGCGAGGAGAGCGACGAAGTGGATGTGGGCTCTCGTTGCGGCAGCTGTCGTTTGCCCTTTTCTACTACTGGTAAGGACCACGAGGACGCCAAAGTCGCTACGGGCTTCAAAGTGAACCAGGCTGTGCTCGTGGACAACGATGAGGTGCTTTACAACGCGCTGATCACCGAAGTGGACACGAAAGGCGAGCGTATTAAGATCCACTTCACACGATGGAGCAAATCGTTCGACGACTGGTACGCAATGGATGACGAGCACATTAACGAGAGTTTGGCGTGCGACTGCTGCAACCAGTGGTTTCATATCGGCTGTTTGCCTCCGATTAAGAGCTCCGGACGCTGGAAAGACTCAACGTACGTTTGTCCGCGCTGTATTGACGACGCCCGCGCATTCCACAACGGCAACCGGTCGGTGCTGAAGGCTAAGGCGGCGTATATCTCCACGAGTAACGCGATTGCGAAGGCCTCGAAGAGGGCGACGTCACCGAAAGAGAGCGAAACGGTTACAGTGGCGGTTGCGAAGAATAAGAAGCCCAGTAAAGCGGTTGTGGTCGTGGATGACGATGACGAAGACATGGAGGACGAAGAGACGAAGGAGGAGGAGGAGGTAAAACCCTCAAAGACGCACCGAAAGAAGCGAAAACTGTCGGAAGTGGCTGATTCGCCCATAAAAGCGCAAGCGAATGGAGATGCGAATAGCGAAACCGCGGAAGGCGAAGCGAATGTTTCTGACAAGGCAGCTTCGGTATCCTCATCGCCATCGAAGGATCCGGAAGTTGCAAGTTCTCCCTCTCGAGTATCATCAAGCGCGTCGGAAGCGAAAACAGCAAACCAAGTACCTGCGAACGTATCTGCGAAAGTGTCGGCGAAGAAAGCGAAAACTGATTCCGATACGAATAAATTGAGTGCGATCGACGCGATAGCGAGTGAAAGCGCGTCTTCGAGCGGTGCTGTTATGATGCACGCGTCCCCCGAACACACCGTGAAGGCGGCAAGCGAAGCACATAGCTCCCCGTCAAAAGCGGCTACCGCGAAGATTGGTGCAAGCAACAAAGCGTCTGCTGGCGAGGGCAAAGGAGATAAGCCAGGGAAGAAGGACGAGTCGACCTCGGCAGCGCACTCCTCTTGTAACACGGTTATGTCGATTTTGAATAGCCCACCGACAAACGAGGTACCAGCAAAGAGCTTTAAACCGGCTGTTACTTCGCTGCCTATGCTGAATCCGGCGGCCAACCGCAATTCCTCAACTGCTGCGTCTTCAAAGCCGTCGATGGCGATGCCGGCGAACTTTCAAGTGTATGTGAAGATGGAGCAAAAGAACGGCCGTTTTCCGCTGTACCCACGACCGATGCCGAATGTGAAGTCTGTCCAAGCAGTTCGAAAGGAGGTATCGGGGGCTGCTGCTTCAAAACCAGCAAAAACCACGACAGCTCGCAAATCAAAACAGACCCAAGCTGGTGCCGGAGGTCGAGGTTCGCTCAGCGCGTTTGATATATTACGGGAAGTGGCATCACAAGAGATCGATGAGAATGCTCCCGCGAAAACAAAGCGAGAGAAGCGCCCGCCTGCAAATCGTGGAAGCAACGCTAGTGCGAACAAGCGTGCTAAGATGGATGCGTCTACAAGCACACCAAGTACTACCGCAGCACCTGGGCGGACAGTGCCTCCTACTGCCCCTGGCACTCCAGCTTCTGAAACTAACCAGTCACCACAGACGCGAGAGCGTATTCAGATGAACTCGTTCGTGGACTTGCACTTTAGTATCCGCAAGGAAATGTATTTGCGGTTTTGCCGGCTGGAGGAAGAGGGTATGCTGACGCGAGACTCGGCACATTTGCTGCGATCATTGATCTACCCGACATCGGAGCGTTTCCAAGACCTCAAGTTTGTCTACTTGGTGAACAAGGATCTGCCATCCGTTCAACTCACAAAACGGTTGCTGGAAGCAGTACCGTACCCACCGGGGGTGACAAAACCAATTGCTACTACGGTGCCTCACGCCCCGCCTGCTGTGATTCGGTCTCCACTTGGCGCAAAGAATATTGGTGGAATCCCGATCACGATGGGGATGTTTTCGGGCGGTCTAAATCGCACGTCATCTCCTGCAGGAGCTGCGCGCATGACTCTGCTGCCCCCTCCTCCTGGATCGACATTACTGAGACCAGAGCCTCCGCGGCCAGATGAATCCTCACGACTTGCGTCTGGTAGCGGCAGTGTGCCTCAGCCTCAACCTCAGCCACAGCCACAGCAACAACCTCCACGAACAAGTGCTGGTCCCGCCCCCGCCCCTGTCACGGCTCCTAAGCGACCAGAGATGCTGCTCATGGAGCAACTTGCGCCAACGCATCGTCCTGTAACAAGCCAGCCGCAACAGCAACCACAGCCGCAGCAACAACCGCAGCGAATATTGAATTCAAGGTAACAGGCATGTCAGATAGTAAGTAAGTAAGCCTGTAGCACATTGTAGTATAAGAGGGCATCGAGCACGGCACTGTATTTAGGTAAAGCCACTCCAGGTCATCTCCAATACGAAACCATCTCTCAAGCGCTGACGTTGACAAAAGGCAACTTCAAGTCGTCCAATGTAGCCATGTATCGACCATCTAACCAAAGTGGTCCACATGACGCAGTCTGCCATTCTGATGGCAGCACCGCGGAGACTTCCCGTCTCTCTCATCGTGGCCTGCTCCGTGAACCGCGTGATCGGCAAGCAAGGGAAATTGCCATGGAATCTGCCAGCCGACTGGTCCTTCTTCACGTCCTCCACCAGAAATCAGATCTTGGTAGTCGGTCGAAAGTCTTTCGAGGAGTTTGACGAGCCCATCCCCAACCGTCATACAATTGTCGTGTCCTCCACTGTGAAACGTCCACCTCCGACGCAAGTCGAAGTTGTTGACAGTCGATGGTCGGGGGTCCAAGTGGCTCAGACGTTGGAGCAGGCGCTGCGACTTGCAGACTCGCACCCTCAGTATCACAACTGCAGTCGAGTGTTCATTGGTGGTGGCGAGTGGCTGTACAGAGAAGCGATGGCTGCTGAGGTGGCTGAATCGTGCTACGTCTCGAGGGTCCACAGACAAATTGAGGATGGAGACACGTTCTTTCCAAAGTGGACAGAGAAGTTCCCAGATTTGGTGTACTCGGCCAAGACGAACGGAGGAGGAAGCACCAGGTGAGTTGCTCCCTTTTGTTTCTGATAGTTGAGACGCATATTCACAACGTTTGCTTACCAGGGTCAGTTTTGAGATCTGGAGAGCTTGCAAATAATCAAAACTTTTTTTGGAGTACAACTCGACCAACTAAGTTTATCGTCGGAGCGCCGTGGCCAAGTCGAAGCTGTCTATACGCTGGCTGTAGTGCTTTTCGTCTTATGCTGGAGTCTATTTGGAAGCAGCCACTAGGCATTTGCTGGTATTGTGGAGTCAATCGAGACCAAAAGAACTACTTGCGTTGGAATGAAGTGCAGCCATGTAAGGCTTACTTGAAGTTTAGTGCCATGCTTTTGTGAGCATCCTGAAGCTGTGCTAAGAATGATATGGACGGTGAAAATAACTTGGAAATGTGCGGAATGATTTGGATGGTTAATAACTTGGAAGAGCGGGTTTGTGGTTTCTCCATCTTTAACGAATTTACCAGACTGGTTCATTCCTTGACATGAGGTGTTTGAAAAGCAGAAGTTTGCGGGAAGAGGGATATGCGGATCAATTGTTCGCGGTAAATGGAATCACTTGCAGGTGAAGCTGGTACGAGCAGTGAGTCACTCCGAACACTTCGTGAACGAAATGAATATCTGGTGCAATCTCCCCTACCTGAACGTCGTGCAAGTTCTCGGTGCATGTTATACCCAGCAAGCGTTGTGTGAATACGCGAGACATGGACAGCTACACGGTCATTATTTTTCCCTGTTACGAATGAAACATCATCCAGGTTTGGTAATTCCTTACGCTGCTTGTGGTCAAAGCGGACGAACCAGCACCACATTCGTTAGCGAAACGCCAACCAGGCCATTCGTAACACAGCTCTTAGGACTGTGAGCAGTATTAAAAGGAATGGAAACTATACGCAGGACCTTGCTTGGTGATGTCGTGTTTGCCAGCCAATTGTTTTGTGCAGCACTACGTGAAGAATATCTTTGAGGTCCAATTGATGATGGTTCAGCCTTGAAAACAATGAAAGCAGTTGGATATTTGCTACACAAGCGTCACGTTCGATGAAAGAACAAATCGTAAGGCAAGCATGTACATTTAAGGTGGAGTGATCCCTCGTCCTAATTCCCCACTTTACACACAAGTCCAAACTGCGAAGTACGTTGACCGTCACGGCACATTGACAAATTTCACACACATGCAAGCTGGTGGGTTTTGGTCCATTTCCATGGTAGCACTCTGTGCCGACTTGGCAACGCCGGAATTACACCAAAAAAGTTGTGCTCAGCACAGGAATCCTATACGGGCGGAAATCCTTTTTCTTCCTCGACAAAGCGTGAAATCCACTCGTCGTTGAGCGAAGAAGACACTGGTGGAAATTGCAGCTGAAGTTGGTCCGGGGAAAGTTGAGCAAGCAGTGGGTCATTCTCGTCAACGTCGTATACTGAGGCTTCGGACGTTGGGGCAAGTGAGATAGTATCTTCGCCAGAGGTCTCAGAAGACCAATGCTGAGAGGAAACAGATTCTGCGGTCCCAGGAAGCTGGTAGTCGAAACAGTCAATGACGGGACTGGAGAAAGGTTCAATTAAAACTTGCCCAGTATCACCATCGTCCAACTCGAGCAGAAGTTGTCGAATTTCTTCTGAGTTACATGCAAGGACGTGCTGGTTTGATTCTGCAGTCGGCTCGGGTGTTGGATCCTCCCCAAAAGCAGTAGAGAAAGTCGAAGCATCTCGTTGGTCTGACATGCTGGAGGCCATGACCGATGTGTTGGTTGTCATGACACTGCTTTGCGACTCCTCTCCAGATTCTTCAGCCGGCTTGTGCTCACGTTGAATCTCGGCGCTTTTCTGCGTGTGGTCATGTTGCGTGTTCATCATGATGATCTCGACTTGCCACGCCCCATCGCGGTTGACGCTGGTCGCCTTAAACTTGAACTTGCACCCCGTGTACGTCTTGCTTCGTCGACGTTTCTTGCCATTCTTCTGTGGGCTCCGTCCACGGTGGCAGATGAAGGTACGTCTGTAGGCTTCCAAGTCGTCGGGAAGCAGCTCCACCGTCCGCTTTCCGCTGGCCACGCGCTTCGAGTTGCTCAGCTCCGTGTTGCGCTTGTTGACGTTGATAGTGAACTCGACGCCGATGTTGACGCCGAATTCGCTGCGGTAGTTGTCCAAGTATTGCCGGAACGAGGCCCAGTTGTCATGGTATCTGCGAAGCTCTTGGCCCGTGAAGACTTCGACTTGGTGGACTTGTCGTTGGTTTTCTTTGTCAGCCTCGGAATACGTGAAACGGTCACTCATGCTAAGACTTTCAACTGGTTTGACCAGACACAAATGCCAACGCATGTATCTTCTCGGATCACTTGCACACTCGCTTCCAATCGACTCAGCACTCGCACTTCTCAACGACACCAAGCCAACCACAGACCAACCATGAACCAACACTTTGAAGCACGCGTTGTGAGGCTTTTCGAGAGGCTGCTGGCGAACTGGCCCGAACGCCTTGTCATGCTGCTGTTCGTAGCGACCTGTTCGGCGATCTGGGCACTTGGCGGGTGCATCGTCTCCAGCGACGA
Organism: Phytophthora sansomeana; assembly: GCA_032158285.1. Classification (NCBI taxonomy): domain Eukaryota; phylum Oomycota; class Peronosporomycetes; order Peronosporales; family Peronosporaceae; genus Phytophthora; species Phytophthora sansomeana. The sequence continues at coordinate 28,045 of JAPDHH010000301.1, forward strand.
AGACGAGCACATTGACAGCGACTACCACAAGGCTGTGGGCGTTTTGCGCGACATTCTCTTTCTAACGCAGCCGATCGTCTACGCGCAGCTACCGATGCGACTCCAGCGAGCGATTCGTCCGAGACGCGCGCAAGTTGGGATCCATCCGTAACGAGGACTTTCACCTAGAGTAGCAACGCCTTAAAGCCGTCAATACTCGTTGGCATACATGCTGTTAACAAAATGTACAAGTTGAAGTCGTTGAAGTTGCATGTAGCCATCTTAACGTTACCCAGGGGTACATGTACCCGTACCCCTTATATCCGAAAGTGATTCGCTTAAGTCCGATACAAGGGTAACCGGGGGTACTCGGAGGGTACACTATTCATTTGCGCAGCATCAATGGCGGAGACCAAGTCGAGCAGGCAGAAGCCGTCGTTGGACGTGTACAAGCAGAGTTTCCGCGAATATCTGGTACGAATAGCCCCTGCACCCTCTTTGCAACAATTGCTCTAACCCAAGTGCGTCCTCCAGCGCGAGACAGATGCCGTGGAGGACGAAATTCAACTGGAGAAGCTCATGACGCTGCTGCACGAGCCGCTGCCCGTGTCGTTCCGCCTCAATTTGCACCGTCCGGACGCCACGAGGTCCAGACAATTGGTGATTTTTTACTGTAATTATTGCAGGACGCTAATGTGACATTTGGGTGGTGCAGACTCAAGACGCTGTTGGCCACGACGCTGCAGTTCCCAAGTGACAAGTATTTCCATGGAGAGATCCCAGTGAACCCGCCCAAGTGAGAGAGAAATTGACAGTATACTGTCAGGTTTAGAGCAGAGCTGATGTGTTTTTATGTTATTTTACAGACCGATCGTGTGGTATCCGCTGGAAAATGTGGCGTGGCAAATGGACTGTGGACGTGTCGCTCTGTCGAAGAGCGGTGAGTTGTTGCAATTGCTGGAAATGGGAGCTAATAGAGCGGGGAATTGACAGTTCCATTGTCCTCTTTTGGTATTCAGCTCCGAAGCACGAGGACGTGCGTGCTTTCCACTCGTGTTTGCTGGAGCAGACGGACCGTGGAAATATTGACCGCCAGGAAGCCGTGAGCATGCTGCCGGTTTTGTTTCTGGACGTGCAACGAGGACACCGCGTGCTGGATCTGTGCGCTTCGCCTGGATCCAAGACCACGCAGGCTCTTGACTTTTTGCTCTCGACTGAAAGCAGCCACAACGGAGAGCAAAGCGGTTTGGTGATTGCCAACGATCTGGACAAGAAGCGTGCGTACATGCTGGTGCACCGTCTTTCGAGGAACACTCTGCGTCGTGCAGTGGTGACTTGCGGTGCGGGTGACACGTTCCCCGGTCTGTACGATGCAGAGACCAAGACGTTGCAACCTACCAACGTGTTCGACCGTGTGCTGTGCGACGTACCATGCAGCGGAGATGGCACACTACGCAAGAATCAAGCGTTGTGGAAGGACTGGCACATTGGCCAAGGCCTCACATTGCACCCGATTCAACTGGCGCTGGCACTTCGTGGAGCTGCCCTGCTCAAGATTGGGGGTATCATGGTGTACTCGACGTGCTCGTTCAATCCTGTTGAGAACGAGGCTGTTGTTGCGGAGTTGCTGCGTCGTGCTGGTGGGTCATTGGAACTGTTGGATGTCTCGAAGAAGATGCCCCAGCTTGTTGCGCGTCCTGGTCGGTCCAAGTGGCGTGTAGGCTGGCGGTCAAAGTCCAAGTCTACTCACAAGGGCCATCTCTTCAAGGAGGAAAACAGCAGTGAGTCTGAGAACTTGCACCAATGGTTCGACAACTACGATGCACTCTCCCAGGACCTGCGTGGTCGTGTTAAGCGCTCCATGTTCCCGACCGATGATGTTATTTCCCAGGAGTTGCACAAGACCCTCCGCCTTATCCCCACAGACCAGAACTCTGGAGGCTTCTTTATTACCGTGCTGCGTAAGGTGGCTGACTTGCCCGGTGAAGAGGGCCGTCAAGAGGGTCTTGCTGAAATTGAAGAATTGCAAGCGACCCCACCTGCTGACTACGTTTGCAAACTTTGCAGAAATGGTGGCCACTTCCTGAAGAACTGTGAAAAGTATTTGCCCGACACGGAGTTCGCTGCGTCCAACTCGTCTCTGAAGCCGAAGAAGAAAAAACAGCGTACTGAGGAGTCGACGGCATCGACAAGTGATGCAAAAAAGAAGACGGAAAAGAAGCGTGAGACGCTTTACCGTCCTGTTGGTGACGATGTGTGGCAGCAACTGCGTGATTTTTACGGTCTGCAAGACGAGACGTTGAAGGTACGTCTTGCAACATGCATAAGCAATGGGTTTTGTATTTTACGAGCAATGACAAATGTTGTTTGATGTAAAACAGGATCGCTTCTGGTGTAGATCGGACACTGCAGCAAGCGTGAACTATGTGGACAAGGAGATCTCTGACGCCTGTCTGGGTGGAGACGCTCTCGAAGTAAGTACCATTTGCAGTGCGTGCACTAGTAGTTTTAAGTTGTTTCTGACCATTCGACTGAATGTACAGATCGTGAACACGGGACTCAAGGTGTTCACTAAGGTTACGGAGCGTGGAGAGGTGTTCTACCGCCCCTCAGAGGAGAGTCTTGGCTTCTTCGACGACTTCTTTACCAAACGACGACTGGACATCCCAATCGCTGACTTCTCCAGCCTCCTTCAAAATGCAGAGAAGCACGTGGCTTTCGAGACGTTGTCGTCTGATGTACACAAGTTGCTCAAGGGTATTTCCCTGGGGCCTGCAGTTGTCCGGGTCCAGACGCACGAACAAGTTCGTATGAATATCTGGATTGGCAAGGGATCCATTCTGCCGCGTGTGTCGAAGGCCATGCGTGGAGAAGTTGAAGACGCACTCAAGCACTGCACAGAACACTAGATAGACTGGATTTTACCTCACGATGCCTGTCTAGCGGCGAGTGCTCTATCTCGCATTCCCCGCACAAGGAAATAGAACGAGTCTCTTTTGCCTGCAACTTCCTCGTCTTCATGCTGGCCGGCACGATTCCGACTTTGCCTCACAGAACTTGCGGTCTGTCTGCTAGGAAGTTGGTGTACGCGTGCTGGAGTAGCTCGAGTTGCTTCGAGCGTCGATGCAGGGTTTGGTGCGTCCGAGTTGAGGATATTCGTGAACACTTCCATGAAGTCTCGCTTCGGGATGCCCATCAAGCTGCTGTCGTTGTTCTCGATCCACATGCCAAGTACGATCATGGCGAAGACGAGCAGAGCCACAATGGCTCCAATGCTGGAGCCAACTCAATAACGTTAGTAAACTACTCCACATCCAAAAAGAAAACAAGGACCACCTTACTGGTATCCACGAGTGAGCTTGTAACTCTTTACTACGACCTGTCCGTGGTTGCCGATGAGGATACCTGCGAAACCCATGAACCAACTCCCCAGGACCTGCGAAATAAACCTCGTAGCCAGTAGCAGCTTGCAGAGCGCGATGTAAAGTCCAACTGCCACAAATATCAACTGCACCATCGCCGACTGAGTGTGCAGAATAGCAGGCAGCAAGACCACCACCGCCATGTGACAGTCGACACAAGGGAACCCTCCCGTGTCTTGATCGATGCAGCGTCGGTCTCGCAACTGCCATAGTGGATGGTACAGATCGATTGGCCGCGGACTCTCCGCCAAGTACTGCAGAACCACAACGGCGAGCAAGTTGCCAATGCAGATCCAGAAGTACGGGAACCCGAACTCGGGGATCATGGTGATGAACACGAACCTGAAGCACAACAGCCGAAAGGTGTCACAACGCTCACCCCTTCTGTTAAACAGACTCGACGCACCATATGAGCAGCGAAATGTCTTGCGTCCTCCGGCGAGATGTCGTCGAGTGCACTAACGTCCTCAGCCACGGACGCTCCTACCATCCACTTGGTGTTTCAAAAAGGTGTCGAAATTCTGCAAAAGGCACCACAAACGCACCTCTTTCTGTTGCACGCACCAACTAATGGCCGCCAAATCCCATTGCAGCAATGGATGCAGCTCCACCACTTCCCCGTCGTCATCTGCCTCCTCTCGAAAGTGCACACGTCGCATGTTGTCGGCTCTAAAAGATACTTTCGAGCTCGAAACGTCGCAGTTCAAAACCGATCGAACCGAACTCTATCACGTTAGACGAGGTATACGGACCACGACCACACGACAGCCAATAGTCGAAGGTTGCGGCAGTCGCACCAAGCAGCCAGCGTCTTGCACTGCAGGGTCGGAAATGCACCGTCAAGTGGCAACTCACTTGAGACCGACCGCGTTGGATCCCTCCAGCGACCGCTTGGCCATTGGCAACGACGTTTTTCTCTTCATGAAGCATCATTTACTTGGGTTTGGCTGTCCATGATGGACATGACGCAAATCTCCAGCTGGGGCTAGTGATGTGTGGGAATCGGCTGCCTCCGAGTGCCTCCAGCTGCATCTGCCGACTGGAACTCACGGCTGGTAAACTATGTATGCAAACGTCTCGGCGGGAGTGACGAGTTGACTCCACTGTCGAGGGTGGACGTCCTGTGTCGTCCTTCGTTGTGATGGTGCAAATCGAGACTCGAGTCGCACGTACGTACCCGAGCTAAAGGCCAGTCGCCAACCCACACGACGGGTCTCAGTTGTGAATCAGCGCCGTTCGCCACACTATTCATTGGAGAGACAGCATGACCACCGTCAACGTCGATCGTGTCGAGACTCCGGCGTGTGCAGATGACAGGTAACGGTGCAAGTTGCAAGTGAGACCGACGAATTCAGTGGTGACTCACGTTGTGTCCTCTTGCCTGTTGTAGACTGGATGTGCCTGGTGTGGTGACGGACTTCCTGCTCATGGGCTCCGTTAAACACGCGATGGACGAACAGCTCCTCAAGAACCTGCAGGTCACGTGTCTTGTGGACGCTGAGAACCCTCGGAAGCGTTCGGCCCACCCGGAGTTGACGGTGGACCCGACGGTCGAAATGGGACGGATCGAGCTGGACGACGACTTCTCCTACGACGAGTTCAAGACCAACATCATGGACGCCAACAAACGCATTCAGATCGCACGCTCCGACAACAAGACGGTCTTTGTGTTCTGCACTCACGGCAACAACGAGAGCGCAGTGGTGTGCATTGCGTACCTCATGGTCGTGGAGCAGTGGAGTCTTGAACACGCGTACCGACATGTGCTGCAGAAGCGGCCAGCTAGTGCCCCTCGTAAAACCTACGTCGAAAAGGTGAGCAGCATTTGCTACAAAAGGATCTTGATGAACTGGTTTCTAACTGTGACGTTGTCTTTGAATGCAGCTACGCACCTTGGAGCTTGAGACGCACGGCCGCGTGACGCTCCGATCCGACCAGATTGGCCCCAGTATGATCGACATCATGCTTGGTCTTCGTGGCCAAAGTCCAGTGGACGACATTGATGAACGCAGCAGTCAAGCGACGGAAGGAGGCACTTCCACAGTCGAGCGTGCAAGTGTCATGTCCAACTTTTCGGTTGTCACGGGACGCACCAACGGCCGATCCATTCGAGAGACGACAGTCATTGCCGAGCAGGAGGACGACCCCATTGCTGCAGGGAAGAACAAAGTGCACCCGCATTTATCGCCGGTCTTTGGACGAAGGAAGTCCAAGTCGCACAAAGGAAGCTGCGTCATCAGCTGATCTCTGCATTTTGTTCGTGGATGTGTAGGTAGAACTGCCTCCGAGTGGTAGGAGGATAATATAAAGTACTTGAAAGCATAAATCACCAGCTTCAAGAGCGCTGATTGATACGTCAACTAGCAGAACATTCGCTGGAGAGCGCACAACGGAGCTCCTCCAGGCTGCGCTTGATGTCTTGGATAGCTGCGCGAGTCCTTCGAACCTGCAAGTGCAAGTTCAGTATTGACGGGCCTCAGCACTATGAAAAAAACTAAGTATCCACCTCACCTTTATCAGCTTTGAGGCTTTTACTGCGCTGCAACTTGTTTTTTCTAGTCGTGTTTCCCCCGTCTGACTCATCACTAGAAGACGGGATGAAGCACGTCCTTTGCATGGACCAGGACTTGTGCACAGCTCTGGTAACTGCTGATGGATGGCACTTGGATGTTCTTTTGGTTGATTTGCCCGCATTTGCTTTCACCTTGGACTGATCTTCGGGAAACTGGAGCCAACCACGCAACGTAAGTAAGCAACTGAATAACTTTTTCGTCTACAGATTTTATTCCTACCAACTCTCTTGCACTAGGAGCACGCTTCATAATGTAGCGTTTCTTCCAGCCTTTAAGTTTATTTCACTGTCTTTAGGGTCCGATCTGTGCTCTACGGGGTAAATTCCGCACTGACATGCAAAGGGAAAGATTCAAATTGAAGTTTCCGTCTTGGCGAAGTTTTCCATTTCCGAGGGATTCGAGTGTGGACCAACTCTTAAAATCACGGATCCAGCCTTTGGACTTGTGAAACAAAACAATAAAACCCAAATGTTCAATACGTAAGAGGTGATGTGGATAAGACTGGGTGACTTGGACTCGAAATAGCGAGATGAAAATGGTTTCCAGAGCTGATGCTTTTGTTATTTTGGACGTCAGTTGTGAACTTGACGGGGGATCATCATGGGGTTTGAAAGGAGCGACGAGATGCCCCGAGGAATGGACAGCGTGTACGATTGGGTGGACCAGTTCAGGTTCTCAAGACCGATGAAAAATACAGCGAGAGATTTCAGTGATGCTGGTACGTTCGTATCAAAACACTTCGATGGAAGTGTCCGCTTATTTACCAGTTTGTGTGTGTTGATGTAGTGTTGCTGGCTGAAATTCTGGCGCAGTTGGTACCTGCGTGGGTGCAACTTCACAATTACCCCTCCACCCATCGCTTCCAACAAAAGTTAGGCAACTGGGAAACACTCAACCGTAAGGATTCATGTATTACACTGGCAAGTTCGGTTTAACTAATCGGTGTGAGTATTTGTTAGGCAAAGTGCTTACAAGACTGAAGTGTGGAATTTCTCCTAAACATCAAGAAGACCTCGCCAATGGTGTACCAGGAGCTATAGAGCTGCTGTTGATTCAAGTTAAGCGAGCTGTACGTCGAGCAAGACAAGAGCCTTACAACTGCAAATATTTATTAACACTTCTTTCTTATACAGACCGCCAATAGTCCGTTCTTGCAGGCAAAACAGTCCGCCACGCCTGCCAAAGATGCTGAAAGTTCATCACCACGTTCTCGATCTTCGTCTACAACATGTTCACCACAATCTACACCCTCCCCAGGGAAACAGAAACGGTCACCAAGCCCACTGAAGTTGAGTAATGCTTCGCTACGTATGTCACAAGACTCGATCGCAACATCATTTTCCAAACTTCTCGAGCTGATGTCCGACTCAACCGACGATTTTGAGGATGCTGTGAAACCTTTTCACCCAAAGACAAGAAGCCGAGCGAACACGGCGCCCAGCTCCAAATTGAAAGCTCAAAGCACTCGACCACTCACTCCAAACTATGCGAAGCCAACGAAATCAAACGTAGCAATGTCTCGACCAGCGAGTGTGGATGCAAAATCACGGCTACCACAGGCATCTCCATTTGTGTTCAAGATGAAGACGGACCAAGTGTCGGCAGCAAGCCCTCCCATACAGCCTCAAACGAGCCCGAAAGGTGACAAGAAGCATCTGCCGTCTGACACGAACGAGTTTCAAGAAGGATCGTTCGTGTATTTCCAGTCACCAGAGGCACTACCAGCAGCATTTTCGTTTAATGACCTTGAAGACCAAGCTCAAGTTGCTCGTGTGACCCGCACTTTACCATCCGGTGAGTGCACGTTGCAACTTTATAGACGAGTCTCAACTCGCGACTCCCCTCAAAACAGCCCCAACAACAAGACAAGGTGCTACTATGCAACACCGCATTTCATTGACTGTTGCAGTACACTGCTACACACCATTCCGAACATGGCGTTTGACCCTCAAACGAACACCTGCGAGTGGCACGTACGAGACAAAAGAGCGAAGGCGGATACTTTTTCAAGGCCGATACAACCGAATCCACCAGCATCTTCTCGCCACTTTTACACTGAGATCCTGAATCGAGTCACGTTCACACCTGCTGATCTAGCAGCTCCAATCACCCAGACAACGGAAAGTCTACTACCAGTGATGTGCCTTCCGTGCCCTCGCTTTGCCGAAACTTTTCGTATTCCAATCCAGCCAACGCTGTTCCCCAAAGTGAGCGTAGACGTCATCTTGGATCTCCCCTACCGATTTCCTCGTCGGCGTCACTACAACTGCAGCTGAAAATGTATCATGAGCCTTCCGACTAAAGAAAAATACCATTGTACTGCTTGGTTACAGTGTTTACCTTACAAACCGGACTAGGACATTGATCGTTTTCAAGATTTGTTGTCGCACCTACGCCGTGGAATTTGAGGAAGCGGAGTTGGTTAACGCCGTGCCACAGACACTCAAGATACTGTTGGCGAATGCGTCGACACCTGCAGCCCACAGTTCCTCTTCGCCATCGACCAACACCATCGCCAGACCCGCATCCAGATGCCAATCAATGTGGCAGTGAATGATCCACACCCCAGGGTTGTCAGCGGTAAAGCGCAGAACGACATATCCGTGGTTGGTGCACGCGCCGCTGTCGTCGGTATCGCACGGAGGAACCGTGTACACATCTCGCTTCATAGCCCCAGAGAGTTTCAGATTCAAGTTGCCTGCTTGGATGTCCTCGATGGAAGCCGTTCCGCTCCCAACCACCCAAGGCGAGTGCGTGTGCATATGAAACGGGTGTTGCTCGTTCATGTCGTTGACTAGCACCACTTCAATGTGCTTGCCGTACTCGATTTTGCGCGCAAGTGTCGTGGCCGGCAGGTCCTCGGTTTTCAAGCCCGAGGCAATTGTGAAGAGCGGTGGTTCTTCAGGAGCACTGAAGTGTAGATAGTCCGCTCAGTCAATTGAAAAGTATCCGAGTCCAAAGCGGAAGTCAAACTCGAGAATGGGTCTATCCGACGGTACCGTTGGCAGGACGGCCGTCTCGAGTGGAGTGAACTCAAACTCGTTGATAGTCGTCGTCTCGGTCCAGTCTAACGACGTGGGGTCTGCTTCATTGTCATCTTCGTAGTAAACAATTGCAATTGAAGCCCTCCCCGGCAACTGCAGCCGTACCTAGCGGTCCACGGGAGTCCATAAAGTGCCGTAGCACGGATCCAGAACGAACCGATTGCAGAACTCGATGCAGCTTTTGCCTCCACGATGATGTCGTACCGTTGACCGGCGTTGATTCGGATCGTAGTGATTTTGTTGGAAGGCTCGAGGTATTCCCCGTCCGCTGCAACCACCGAGAACTCATGCCCGTCGATACTGAAGTCGAACGGAGCCAGGGCGCCCATGTTGATAAGTCGCAGGCGATATTTGCTACCAGCTTCAAACTTGAACCGAGACAGAGGCTGGTCCGTGTTGCACTCGGTGTAGCCATGGGAGGCTGCTGCCGTGCAGTTGTATCGCCCGAGACTGTTGATCGTCACGCTGTCCCACATGGGGACTACACCGGGCAATGCGTGGTACAGATCCGCAATCGGAAGAGTGTATTCTTCAGCGACGTCTTGTTCCCAGGACTGTTGTTGGTCTGCTGGGGCGTGAACGATCAACGGTCCTCGCAAACCATAGGCGTATTGAGTCGAATGATGACTGTGCCACCAAAAAGTACCCGCTCGTTCGGGTGTGAAGGTGTAGATAGCGGAGTCGCCGGCAGCGATTCCACATTGAGTGATGTCCGAGGTGCCGTCCATTTCTTGGGTGCCGAGTTGTTGCAAACCGTGCCAGTGCAGGCAGGTGGGCTCGTTCAACTCGTTGGTCACCGCGACTTGAACAGTTTGGCCCAACTCCAACTCGATGAGGGCGATTTCCCCGGGGCCGTCGTTGATGCCGTACGACGTCAAGGAGACACCGTCACAGGATGTGGTAACGTACGTCACGCGCCAGTCGTACGTGACTGTGGAGTTGTCGGCCGAAGCGAAGCTTGCGAGTACCGAGAGACCCAGTAAGGCAGTGGTGAAGAAGTGAGCGATACCCATGACGAAATGCCAATGGTGGTTGCGTACTGAAGCTCAGTGTTGGTGGAAGAGTGCAAATTGCAGAATGACGAGTGAGACCGCTCATGACCGAGACGATCTCGCATGACGTTCTTGGTCTCAACGCGATCCTGGCAAATCGCCACCATCCAGCTACAGATTTCGGAAGCTATACATCTCATGCTGTCGGGTCCTACGCTTTCATGGCTGCGATGCACTCATCTGCAGGATAACTCGCGTTGGCACTGCAGACAGCAGCATATCCTACAGATGCAGTGCAGAGCCACACCAACTCCTGGCAAAATTTCGGCTTGACTTTCTGTCGACCACGGCGATATGCATGGCATGCCTCCTGCATACGGGTACATTTTGGTAGCACCGAGGAAAAGTCAAGCTCAAATCACCATTCTGGCCGTCAACTTTGACTCAAAGTGAGGAGAAATCCGGTCGAGGGATCATTGACCGATGACATTTGCCACTCAGCGATCGAGATTTGTGCAGGAGTGTAGTACGTCGCTGGATTCGTCAGTAACGAGCTTTCGTCTCTGGGTTAATTGAAGTTTGCAAGTCCCGCGTGGTGGCTTTGACGGTTCATGTACTGGAGACCATCAATTGGTATAAGCGAATTGGCAACTTCTGCACGGAGAGTAGCGACACAAAAAATAATGTGTTGATATTCAAGGCTGAATTCAGTCCTTGCTGCCTTGTCGACCACAAGTCCATGTCTCTGCTGGACATGCTTCAGTGTCTCGCGATTCATGCTGCAGTTGCCTCTGACGACGACGATGGCCGAGCCGCGAAAGTTGAAGAGAGGATATCATACGCGAGATGAGGCGGCGATCGGTCGAGAGCGGCGATGGTTCACAGCGTTGGTTGTGATGGCGCCCTGCGGATTTTAGCTGTGCGGCGGAAACAATTTCCATGTCGAAAGTCCCAGCAGGTGGAGGCAAGTCTCCATTCTGCTGAAGTGAACAACGCTGCCAAATTGCCAGCGGCAACTCTGTGTACGTTTTAATAATTACTCATGGTAGCACGTGGCGGTGACTAGTGTAGGAACGGAGACCTATACATGTACTCACCAAGTGGTGACTTTGGCCGTGTTCCTGTATTGTTGCCGTTGAAGTGAGACCGTTGCGACTAGCCAATCACGACACGTCATTACCCATTGCGAAATCGCAAAGATAGCCCTCGTCCCACTATTTGCCTGAGATATTGATATCAGTTATGTTTGGATGCATATGTACTGAGATTGGAGAAGATGCACGACCCCCGGAATACAAAAAGGCAACATGATGAGACCCATGGCTGCACTTGGCTGTCGATGCGTAGCCATTAGGTCTTTTCTTACCGTCGCCCGCCGATTTCCACGTTATCTCAAGGTTCGAACAGAGAGCTCCGACACGGTCAGCTGCATGGTTGATAGGCGTGACCCGGCTTTCGTTGCGCCAGTCAGTCGGGACTTGGTCCCCTGTAAGCTCCAATGAGAGGCTTCCATGTTGAGCTGCGTCATGGGTCAATGAGCATTCGTGTTCTGTGAAGTAACTTGTCTAGCGATAGCTGCTCAGCACTAATCCACAAGGAACCCCGCACGACTTACCATTTCATTCCAGGAAAGGTGTCTATCAATCCGCTAGGCTGGACCCATGACAGCAGCAACAAAAATAAATCCATGCACGAAAAATCCAAGGGCTCATATATCGCTGATGTGGGCGGATAGACAAGGTATCCGTAAGGATATCAGATTTTCCGGACGGCAAGTCTCCTTTCCCACAAGAGAAGCTGCGCCGAACGCTAGTGAAGGTTAGAGTAGTTTTAGCAGCACTGCTCACTCGACAGGTGCTCATTCGACAAGTTTCTCGCTCGCATGCCGACTCCAGTAGTAGTTGGTTTGCTAGCCTTTCTAGGCCCACCAGAAGTGCCAGGCCTGAACGAGTTTCACTACGTGCGAGTCTCACAAGTAGATGGCGAGAAGACCAAAGTAACTGTCATCGACCCAGATGGGACCGACGAGGATTTCGCCGATACGATTGATACAAGTGTCATCCGCCGACGCATGGTGAGCAACGACGAGAGCGCTCATTGGCCCGGAAGATTTGTAGGATCTGCAGTCGCGTTTATTCAACCTGGCGGGGTGGACATGGACGCGTGGGCGTACGCGATAGTAACTGGGTATAGTATGTCGCGAGGCGATCCGATACTACATCTCCGCCACACTGACGGGGTCCGTAAGATTGTTCTGCACCAGCCAGCCAATGTACTCAAGGTGGAATGGGTGGACTACGTTCTCCAGGTGGGGTCTGGAACTAATTCTGCAGCTCTAAATGCGGCTGAACTGGAAGACAAACTGCTCGAGGTGCGTGCTTTATGCGCCAAACGTCGATCGGGTTTGTCAGCGAAAGCGGCACATGAGTTAGCAATTCCTTTCAAGCCACAGGAGTCTGTGCCAGTGATCCGTCCGGATACGCTCGCAGTTGTTTCTGTTCCACGTCAGCACGTCCTGGATTGTGCCATGCAGCGGAAAGGCAAAAAAGGCGCCAGTATGTTTGTGCCTCCACAAGAGACCGTCCGCTCCAAGTCCACCAAGAGAAAAGCTGCTAGTAGTAGCGGAGAAGGGCGTCAACCAGCGCGCCGCAAGCTGTCGGTCGATCTGTCGAGCAATGAGTCAGACGGAGAGCTGGTTGCCTCGCCAGTACTTTTGGAGGATGATGAAGAAGAAGATAAGGTTGCTGTCTTGCGCCAAAACCGCGTGCTGACCAGAAGGCGGGTAGACAAGGGAGTTATCGAGCGTGATGCGGTCGAGGAAGTCCGCGCCCGTACGGCGACAACGTTCCGCCCAACCGCGATTGAACGGCAAATTCATGATGCAATTGGTCACCCTGACCACAAAGGTAAGGATCCTCAATGTATTCTAGAGTATGAACAGCAGGCTCGTGACTACCTCTTGGGGACACCGCCTGTACTGCGGGGCGCGTACGATTTCGGCTTCAAGATTCGAAGTCTTTCTGTGATGCATTTCGCGCGAGTAACCCGAGCTATGATGCTTGACGATTGTGAGTCCAGGGTGAATATGACCGATTTCTCTCGGAAGAACTGCATCCAGCCGGCAAACAAATCGCCGTCTTATACTGAGTTAATGGACGCATTGACTAACCTCCACCAATTCGGACGCCACTTCTATAACGAAGAAACGGGGGAAGTGCTACAAGCGGCTGTACGGTTTATCGGATCCTTCGCCGATGGCGGTGATCCCGACAGTGACACAACCCGTAGATTGGTGCTCTGGGTGAACACCAAATTTTGCAAGTTTCGTGGTTTAGTTCTCTCTAAGAGTCTTCACGAGGTCTTACGTGTCACGGACGAGTTTTCCATTCAAGACCCGCTTTTAGCGGAGCTGCTGTATGACCAACAAAAGGTGAACATGGCAGCCTTGGCCTCTAAGATCGACAAAAAATAGCAAGTCCCAAAACAGCAAGCTCGGCAGGTGGGCGGGATGGTCGGCCACCGAAACAAAAAGGGATACCGAAGGTAGTCCTGGAAAACTTGCCCAAGCAGGGCTCACTGGGGCTGTGCATGAAACACCTGTCAAACGACGGATGCACCGGTAACGGCGTTCAAGGCAAGTGCTTCTCCGCGAAACGTGCCCACTTTCGCCCAAAAACGTTACCGAGTGTTGTCAAGGAGCACATCAACAAAAACTTCGGCGGTCTTGCTCCTGAATTTGCAGATCTGTGAGTCGCTGGGGTCCCGACCCTGTGTTCACAAACTACTCCAATGCCGAGGCCAGATCCCGCATTGAGTAGCTGCTCTTCTTCATCTAACTATTTGCGTCAGCAATTGACTGATGCACATGGAAAATACATGACAAGTTTGAAGAAATTGAGTGAACATTGTCGGGCCGAGACCGAGAAGAACCTAAGCTCCACTGCTAGCAAGCACGGGGTAATGTCGATGGAATCGACAAGTGAAGAGTCGGGTATAGATGTGATGAAAGTGGACTTCTTGACCAATTTGGCGACCTCATCGAAGTACGAGCTACCGGATTTATTCGTCTTGTCCGCGGGCAAACGGACTCAGACCCACGCCCGAACAAGGATTTGTACGAGCTTCCTGAGCCGACAAACCCCCTACTTCACGAGACGTGGGGCCGGTGGAATGCCGTAGTGCGCGATGGGGTCGTTCCGCCACAGCGCCCAACCCGTCAGAAAACTCGGCCGCCCAACCATCGCTGGATAGATAACAACATGACGAAAGTGTGGCAGCACATCCGAAAAGGGCAGGATGCAGGACGGTATCTTGTCGTCAATGTCTCCATGTTGCAGCAGTGGCCGGAAATTTACGTATCCCCAGTCGGTGTGGTCGACAAGGAAGGTTCCGAGGGTCCAGACATTCGGATCATTAATGACTATTCTTTCCCTGAAGGAGCATCCATCAATGACTTCACGGACCGCAGTCATTTCCCCGAGATCAGTTATAACCTGCCCGGTGACATTGCCAAACGTATTTACATTCTGCGGGTTAAGTTCGGAGACTCAACGATTCTCCTGATGCTGGGTGACGTAGCTGGTGCATTCAGGCACGTGCCAATTCATGCAGACCACGCTCACATGTTCGCCTTCGTGATAGGAGAAATGCTGGTTATAGATCTCTCCTGTGGGTTCGGATGGTGCGGGTCTCCGGCATGGTACTATATACCGGGCGCGCTTATCAACGGTCTGTATGAGCGAGGTCTCTCAGCGGCACCTCTTGAACCTCCCGCAGTTGGGTGGTTTTGGTGCGACGACCACACATGTATAGAAGTGGATCAAGGACTCCGATGTTTCGTGGCCGACCTAGCTCTACGCAGAGCCATGACCACAGTTTTGGGGCCAGACGCAATTAATGACCGTAAATTCACGAAGTGGAGTGAGAATGGCAGAGCTTTGGGGCTGCTAAGGGATACTAGGACAGGTCACGTGACCATTCCACAGGAAAAGTTAACGAAAGCACTGCAACGTGTCGAAGCAGCACTGGAAGCGAGCACGACAACGCAAACGTCGCTTCTTCAGCTTCTAGGAAGTCTTCGCCACGTTATGACGTGCTGCCCGCCCGCGAGATGGTTTCTCCAGCGGATCCAAGACATGGCTACATCCATGAGCAGGCATGACCAACGCAAGATGGACGAACCTGCAGTGGAAGACCTTAAGTGGGTCAGAGCTATACTTTCTCAACCGGAGCGCTTCAACGGAATCCCCGTATCTCACTTTGCTAACGTAGCAACTCCATCAGTGAACGTCCACATGGACGCGTCAGACGAGGGGCTCTGCGCACTCGAGCCCACACTCCGCCAATTTTTCCGTGTGAAGTTCACAAAAACTACGCAGGAAGCGTTTGACAGTTGCAAGTCTGCAAATTCTATTAACGCGCGCGAATTACAAAGTGCTGTCCTCGCAGCTTTGGTTTGGGGTCCCATCTGGGCTCAAAACGATTCCCAAAAGCCTATACACGTACGGTTTTGGATTGACAACACGAGTGCGGTGTCATGGATACAACGGCGTGCGAGTCGCCAACCCCGAGCGCAGCTTTACAATAGGCTGTTGTCACTAACGGAGTTCCAGTACTCTCTCGTCTGCACCGCCAAGCACGTGCCTGGGGTACAGAACGTGATGGCCGACGCCGGGTCACGAGCCTGGTCTGAAGACCATTATCTTCGTCTAACATGGACTAACTTGTCGCGTGGTTGGACACAGGTCCCGATTCGCGAGCCTTACGACGATCTCTATCAGCTCTGGGAGAAATGCTCCGAGGGCAAGCCATTGCACACACTACTTCAGCAAAGTACTCCACTCACTGGTTGCAATGGTGCCGATTCTCAAGATTAATGCGGTGGTCAGAGTGGATGGACGGCGATATGAAAGTGTCAAACTCGCAGCTCGGATTGTTCGCTATTTACAGCTGGCGGTACGGGTGGAACGAAAAGGGTCGAAGAAACCAGTACAGCACGATCCAAGCGAAAATTGCCAGCATCCGCTGGTACCATCGACGATATCGACGAGTGGATCTCCAACCATCACCCGACTTCGAGATTCTAATGCGTGGGGTCAAACGGTTGTCGGAACCGGCTTTGAAGAAGCACCCCATCAGTCCGGCATTCCTTCGTCTACTCTATCGGCGCATGGATTTCTCACAGCCCCGGAGCCGCCTTTTATGGGGCTCCATTCTGATGGCCTACTTCTTCTTATTGCGGCGGTCGGAGTACTTGCTTATTGGGTCAAAAAGGCACTCATACTGCCTCAAGACGACCAATGTATTTTTCTCGGACGCACAAGGAAGTCCGGCTGCATACCACCGAGCAACGTCGGTCACTATCGGGTTAGCGGGAAGCCAGAATGATCAATACGGGCGTGGTGCATGGCGAACGATGCACACGAGCGGAAATCCTGTATTATGCCCAAAAGAAGCGCTCAAGTACATCAAGTTGGCCAGACGAGAACTGAGGTGCAAGGAAACGGAGTACTTGTGTGCAGACATAGATGCGTCGGAAGTGGCGAAGTTGTTCAAGTCATTTGCTTCGAGCATCGGGTTACCACAGAACAATTACTCGACGCATTCCATTCGAATTGGCGGTGCCACAGCACTTCTAAATGGGAATGCGGACAGTTTGTCTATCAAGCTACTCGGTAGATGGCTGAGTAACTGTTTTGAGGAGTATCCGATATTATCGGCTCAGCCACTGCGGGTCTCGCGCAAAGGATGATATGGAAGTAGCGTCCATGATCGAGCTGGCGGCACGCATTTTATTTTGGCGCAACTCACCGCGCCCTCAATCATGGCCGGCGAGGACAAATGAATTGCCCCATCTTGAAAAGGTTCTTGCGTCTCGGAAAGACAAGGTATCCGTAAGGATATCAGATTTTCCGGACGGCAAGTCTCCTTTCCCACAAGAAAAGCTGCGCCGAACGCTAGTGAAGGTTAGAGTAGTTTTAGCAGCACTGCTCACTCGACAGGTGCTCATTCGACAAGTTTCTCGCTTGCAGATAACCCTCCCACCGCGCCCTCAATCATGGCCGGCGAGGATAAATGAATTGCCCCATCTTGAAAAGGTTCTTGCGTCTCGGAAATGTACATGAACAGAGTTGAGGATGAAGGGCATTTCGGTCGCCCATAGATGCGACTGCTTCGGACGGCGGCACGCCCTCCACGAAGGTGCTCTCGTGCGGCACGAGAGCACAAGTCGTGTCGACTGTTCGGACTAGGGTCAAGAATTGTGACTTCTTGAGCGAGTTACCTGCATGAACGGGCCATACCAGCTGATTTACCCTGAAATACGCGCGTAATTGAGACCTCACGATATATATCAGTACGACAATGGTTTGCGGACTATCGCTCGAATAACCCGGACAAACAAACATATCTCGCGAGCTGGCTAGAGACGTTCAGCTAAGTAGCAACGACTGTTCCATTCGTACTTGTCAGGAAAGGATGGGTGAACTTATCGAGATTGACGCCGTGACTTGGCTTTCGATTGGTTTTATTTTTGTGCTTTTTCTAGCTCTGTGTTGGCTAGCGGAGTATCACGGTGATCCGTTTAACGGATAGAGTTGAATCAGCCCTGAGGATTTCCCTCTTATATAGGAAAGAGCCTTTAAGACTTTTAAACGGGTAACGCCGACGAAAATGCGCTTGCAGTCACGTACAAATGGAGCGCCACGATGGTTCATAAAGCTGTCATTCCAAGGAAAAGCTGGTAGATGAAGTCTTTTGTATGATGGAAGTGGGGAGATCTCTGCGAACAACTCGTCTCCATTTTGAGATTCCGAGAGAAATTCTAGACCACAATGATGCCCATTCACCAAACGGAGACGGTAAAATCAATCTCACGAATCTCGCCGAATGCTGCAAAAGCATCACATTAAACAGTACAGGAGTCTACACATCGACCTACATCTATCGCGCTACTGCATAGCTCAATCACATCATTCTTTTGAATACACATCGACCTTCTCCTTCACTCTATTGAAAATGGACTTGACAAGGCCGAAAAAGCGTCACGACACATTGCAATTTGCCTGCGCTGAGTGAGATCCAGAGTTACTACCCAGCACTTCGAGCATCATGCAATGGCAATTCGCGATGTTGATGATGACACTTTCGATGGTCGGCGCAATGGCTCAAACAACGGGTCAAGAGGTGTCCATCCTGGTTGGTGCGGGCTGCAAGTTCTCGAACTACTCGTCACTGGCCAAGGGAACCCCCAATAAGCCATCATATCGTCTGGAACTTGATCCTGGACTCGGGAAGGGCATCTACGTGCTGCATTTCACGCAGTTTAATTTGCCGGATGCTGATGTTTTGGTGGTGCGAGCCTTCGATGCCCCGAAAACTGCATCGCCGACGACTGTACTATCGGGTAAGAACGCAACTGGGAAATTCTACTCGACTGCAATTGCTGGAAACGGCGTCACACTTGAACTCTACAAAGGGGACGTGAGTGACAAAGACAAATCAACTTCGTGTCGAGGTTTCACGGTTAGTGGTCTGCTGTTTACCCCGAAGGAACTGGTGGAAGAGGCTCAACATTTGCAAGTCGCCGTCGAGGTTCCCTTGACGAATGTCGCCAATTTGACTGACACGGACGATGACGACAACAACGAAAGTGTCTGCGGGACGGATGAATCTGTTGAAGCCGCTTGTGCTCCCAGTTCCACCAACAATGAAGAGGGAGCTGTGATGTTGGCCAAGTCTCAGCCGGTGGCTCGGCTTTCCATCATCAAAGAGAATGGCATAACAATTGCTTACTGCACGGGCTGGTTGCTGGGCTGCGAAGGTCATTTGATCACCAACCAGCACTGCATCGGTGATAACCAAGACGCGCTCAACACCAAAGTGGAATTTCATGCTGAATCTGCAAGCTGCGGTGGTGGTGAAAAATGTGATACACGAGGCGGTTGTCCTGGCCCAATTGGCACGACGACTACAACGCTCGTGGCTGTGTCGGAGGAGTTGGACTACGCTCTGGTTCGTCTTGGAGCTAACAGTACTAGTGCGAATTACTCTGCGTTGTACAGCCAGACGGGAGGGTATCTACAGTTTCGAGGTTCTGGACCAGTGTTGGAAGAAAACATCTACATTCCTCAGCACCCGATGGGCTACGGCAAGCGCATCGCGTGGCTCTACAATGGCCAACCTGGTCGAATCGAATCCCTCACTGTGACGGAATGCCGCAAAGACGATGTGGGCTACTACGTCGACACCCAGGAAGGTTCGTCCGGCTCACCAATTATCGCTACGAGTGACAACAATGTTATTGCACTGCATCACTGTGGTGGATGTTTGAACGGTGCAATTCCAGCGCAATCGATCATCGCGGATCTCACCAAGAAGGGCGTCCTTCCGAATTGCACAGTGGCGGCCAAGTGATCGACTGCACTTGGCAATTTGTAAGCAGAGGAAACAATAGCACGAAAGCTGCATGAGAAACATGAAAATACGTCGGAGAGCTTGTATCCTGGACACCGTAAGCAAAACAGAGCTTTCCTCCTTGATACAACGATAGCAACGCAAAATCATCTCGCTTTATTCACTTGGTTTGACTTGGTTAGAAATTCGCCGCTTGGTCTTGAAAGCATTTCTTCTCTTTACAGCTTGGCTTGTAGCGCAACGTCGTCGTGGTCCGTAGAGGACGCCAACGCAGCCCACGCATCGAACTCACGACGGTTCTCCTTGAGCACACCATCTCCGATCTTGACGGCGTCTTTGCCTAGCAGCATGCGACTGGGAATGGTCTTGCCAACACATCGACCACTTTTCGTGAGGACTTCGACAATGACTTGCGCTCCTTTGGCCGGATCACCAGGTTGTTTGGCGTCCGTCACCTCAGTGTTGACGCGAGTGATTCGGTTGTGCAAAGGCTCCGTGATAGGCAGGTAGTCCGGAATCGACTTCTTCATAGCCGAGAACCCTTTGCCCAGGATGGCAGTACGGAACGAACCAGGCTCAATGATCGTGACGTCAATGCCGAAAGGCTCCAGCTCAGCTCGTAGCGCCAACGTGAGACCAGCAAGAGCGAACTTTGTAGACCCGTAGACGCCCATCGTCTTGATACCGATCCATCCGCTAGCTGACCCAATGTTGGCCACGACACCCGACCGCCTCGCTCGCATATGTGGCAGCACAGCTCGCAGCATTCGCAGCGTTCCAAACACGTTCGTGTTGAACTGATTGTACGCTTCTTCGTCCGAGCACTCCTCAATAGCTCCACCAAGCAAGAAAGCCGCGTTGTTGACTAGAACGTCGATGGTCCCGTAGAAACTCAACGCCTCAGCAATCACCTTCTGCAGCTCGGCTTCACTCGCCGTCACATCCAACGCCAAAGCTTTGGCTCCTTGGCCCACGAGATCCTCAAGTTTGCTGGCATCACGAGCCGTAGCGATGACGCGGTCTCCACGAGCGAGCGCCGCGAGGACAATCTCCTTGCCGAAACCAGAGGAACATGCGGTCACAAGCCACACCTTGGGGCCGTCGACTTGCGAAACACCAGTCATGTTGAGACAGCGAGCAGTTCGTTAGCAACCGAGAGAATAAGAAGTGCGAAGCGTTCATGGCCGCTCGTTTTCCCCGTTCATCTCGAACGATTTGGATGTGTCCCCGCTTTGGACACATCACGCGGAACAAGGCATCCTTCAATTACAGTGTACGCCAACAAGGACACATCTGCGAACGTCTACTTGGTCACTCATCTTCTATTTGAACATCTAGGTCGGATCTACGGCTTGCCGGCGTCGTGGAAGTCCGTGGACCCCGACAGCTCAGCCCACGCGTCTAGCTCTCGTTTGTTCTGCTCTAACACACCCTGTCCAAGCTTCACTGCGTCCTTGCCTAGTAAGAGTCGGCTGGGCAATGCCTTGCCGACGCAACGTCCAGTCTTGGTCAACGCCTCCACCAGAAGCTCCGCCGCCTTTGCTGGGTCTCCTGGTTGCTTCCCACTGAAGTTCGCAACGTGCGTCGTCAACGGCTTCGTGAGCGGAGCAAAGTCTTCGATCGGGGCTTTCGCAGGAACAAAACCTTTGCCCAAGATCGACGTACGGAAGGCCCCAGGCTCCACCACAGTCACTTCAATACCGAGAGGAGCCACCTCTTCACGTAGTGCCAATGTGATGCCTGCAATGGCGAACTTGGTCGAACCATAAAGCCCAATGCCCGGGATACCCGTCCAACCTCCGGCCGATCCAACGTTTGCTACAATTCCCGACCGCTTCTCACGCATGTGAGGCAGGACGGCTCGCAGCACTCGCAACATGCCGAACACGTTGGTGTTGTACTGGTCCAGCACCTCTTGCTCACTGTAGCATACAAAAACCAAGAGATCGTAAGTCAGACAATCGAGTCAGAAGCCATCAC
The DNA here is from genome assembly GCA_032158285.1 of Phytophthora sansomeana. Lineage (NCBI taxonomy): Eukaryota > Oomycota > Peronosporomycetes > Peronosporales > Peronosporaceae > Phytophthora > Phytophthora sansomeana. Next base: position 49,449 of record JAPDHH010000301.1, read on the forward strand.
GAGTGTAACCAAAGTCTCACCTGCACTCTTCAATAGCGCCTTCAAGCAGATACGCCGCGTTGTTTACCAGGACGTCGATGGTACCGTAGATTTCTAGCGCGCGGGCCACCACTTCGTGCAGTTCTTCCTGGCTGGCCGTCACATCCAGCGCCAATGTCCTGGCGCCTTTCTGCTCCAAGTCTGCGAGTCGCTCGGGATTGCGAGCGGTGGCGATGACACAGTCGCCGTGTGCCAGCGCAGCGAGCACCAGCTCGTGGCCCAAGCCAGACGCGCAGCCCGTCACAAGCCACACTTTGGCGTGTGGAGGCACAGGAGACATGATGCAGAGTCTTGTTGGGGTCTCCACGTCGCCGCAGCCGAGTCAATTGGGGAATGAACTCCGACTTTTACGGCGCGTGCGAGCGATTAACGCGTTTTCTGTGTGCGGCCATTGGATTCCGTCGTGGAACAGGCTCCTCAGCGTCGCGGTCTGCTTGGTCTTCTTCCTCAAGGCCATCAAGTGCTTTGTCTTGCCACCCTTTGTGTTGAAAAGTGGTAAGGTACGGGTCCAGCCAATCGTATGGTGCACAATCGCCGCCGTGCAATCCTCCTTACGCGCGTCAAGTGTCCTGACAAGTCGACTGATGCTCCATCAAGCACTGCGTCAAGGACTTGTGCTGCATTGAGGTCTGTCTCCTTGTCCTACCGGTTCTTTCCTACTCCTATGGTACGGTGATGGTAGTGCTGCTATTGAACGGAGCTCCCGTGAAATTACTGCCGCACACGCTCAAGATGCTGTTGGAGAAGGCGTCGACGCCTGCTTGTTGCAGCTGCTCCTCTCCTTCCACGAAGATCATGGCCAAGCCGTCGTCCAAGTGCCAGTCGATGTGGCAGTGCATCATCCACACGCCCGGATTGTCGGCTTCGAGACGCAGGATGACGTAACCAACACCCGTACACACATTGGCGTCGTCGGTGGGGCACGGCGGCACAGTGTACACGTCTCGGAACATGGCACCGGAAAGCTTGACAGGGGCTAAACTGTTGCTCCGTACTTCCTCCAGCGTCGCTTGACCACTGCCGATGACCCACGGCGAGTGGCCGTGCAGATGGAACGGATGCTGCTCGTTCTGCTCGTTGACCAGCACGATCTCCACGTGGTCTCCATAGATGATCTCGCGGGCGATGGATGTGACTGGGAGCTCTTCGGTTGTCATGCCATCGGCAATCGTGAGGAGAGGAGCGAATTCCGGCACGAAGAACTGGTTGAAGCTGCTGCCATCGATGGCGACTTGGCCGATGCCAGGGAAGAGGAACTCAATGATCACGCGGTCGTCCGGTGTCTCTGGGAGTGTCGTGGCATTCACAGGCGTGAAGTCGAACTCTCCGACTGTAGACGTGTCATTCCAGCGCTGCGTCGTTGGTTCCGAGTCGTCGTCTTCTTCGTAGTAGATGATTGCAAGGCCATCAGCATTGAACCCCTCCCCAGCAGCGGCTCCGGTGGCTGCAGTCCACGGAAGTCCGTTCAACCCTGTCGCCCTCATCCAGAACGACCCAATCGAGCCATTTGTGGCGTTCTTGGCCTCCACTAAGAGGTCGTAGCGCTGTCCGATATTGATGGTGAGGTTGGTGATGAGCTCCGTAGGCTCAAGAGAGTCGCCGTCAGCTGCAATGACTCGGAAAGGATGCTCGTCAATGCTGAACTCGAAAGGTGCGAGTGCACTCATGGACATGAGACGAAGCAGATACGTTTCACCAGTGTGGAACCGGAACCGACTGAGTGGCTGATCCTCCGAACAGTTCGTGAAGCCGTGAGCTGCTGCTGCAGTGCAATTGTATCGCCCCAAGTTGTTGATGAGGATCGAGTCCCACATTGGAGGGACCCCCGGATCCCCGTGGTAAATGTCGGCCAGTTGCACGTTGTACTCTGCAGTAATGTCTTTCTCCCACGATTGGCGTTGGTCGTCTCGGGGATGGACCACCAACGGTCCACGGAGACCGTAGGGGTACTGAGTACTATGATGACTGTGCCACCAGAAGCTGCCAGCTTTGTCCGGTTTGAAATGGTACACTGCTGTGGCGTTGGGAGGGATGTAGCATTGAGTGATTCCGGACAGACCGTCCATCTCTTGTGTCCCCAATTGCTTGAGTCCATGCCAATGAAGACACGTGGGTTCCTCCAGCTCGTTGGTCACGGTGACTTGCACCTCCTGGCCCAGAGTCACTTCAATCAACGCTTCATGAGCGGGGCGGTCGTTGATTCCGAACGAGGTGAGGGCGACGCCGTCGAAGGCCGAAGCGATGTACGTCACACGAAAATCGTAGCTGACGACCGCTTCGTAGCACGCAGCGGCGTCCACGAAGAGTTGGCGAGCGATGGTGCTGAGACCCAGGAGAGTGACAAGCAAGCAGAGACGACCCATGGCGTCCACAAGGCAGATTGAAGAGTGAGAGTGTGGTGAAGAACGAAGGAACTGTAGCAGAGCTCAGGGAAAGGAGCGGCGGTGGTTGCGCCGATATCATCTCTGGTGGCAGTGGCCCCAATTTGTGCTCGTGTCTCTTCAAGATCGCTGCTACATGTATCGGCAACCGTTGCAGTAGATCGTTTCGGAGCGAATTTTTGGTGGTAAGCAATCCGAAGCGTAATCAAGATTCGTTGGTCGACGGCGCTCTGTTAGTTGAAGGCAATGCGTCAATGGAGGCTTCGAAAAAGCTGCAGCATGGCGGACAAGCAGAAGCTCAGCAGCCGAGATAAGCGTTAGTCGTAGCATGCAACACCCTCATGAATTCAATTCAAAGCTAGACGTTTCGAGTTTCTGCCGTGGGAATGAACTGGACGACGCAACCCACGGCAGCCTCTTGGTGGACGGATTCTACCTCGATCGCCACTACTGGGGCAGTCCAGAGCGTTTCCTTGCGGCCTGCTCTGCTGATGGTTGGCGTCTTGTCTTCGGAAGCGATGCGAGCCCAGACATTCGGAACGAACGGGTTCGAATTTCGCCGAGCGTGATCAGATTCGACGCCTGCCTCTTCCATCTTGAAGGTCACTTCAACGAGTGTCTCTTGCGAACAGCAAAATGCTAGTCGAGTGTGAAGATCGGACTCAGCATTGGTGCTCGTCTCTTTGATGTGGCTGCGGTATCCAACCAAGACCCTGGCCGTCTTGGAATCAAGCACCTCGGGTCGATCTCGCGCCGACACCTTCTGCTCATTTCGGAATTCGCTTCCTCCAGCTCAAGCCTCGCTCCACTTCACTTCTGACTGCAGTACCAACGCTCTAAAGCTGCGATGCGTCTTCTCTCCACGCTTGGTCTGCTACTCCTCGGTGCTACTCACGTCTCGGCCGCAGTCGTTCGGTACGACTGGAACATCACAACCCTCAACACCACCATCTTCGACGGCGTGCGGGGAGCACTCGGATACGGCATCAACAACGAACCATGCGACCAGCACCCCATCGACGTCACGTTCGGCGACGAAGTCGAAGTCCACGTCACCAACAAGCTCACGGAGCAGACGTGCATCCATTGGCACGGACTGCGGCAGTTCGGTACGCAGGAGATGGACGGCGTCTCCGGCATCACGCAGTGTCAGATCCAGCCCAATGTGACGGCCATCTACCGCTTTAAGCCGGACAAGTGCGGCACCTTCTGGTACCACGGCCACGAGGAAGTGCAGTACGCCTACGGTCTCCGAGGACCTCTCATTGTCCACTGCCCTGCCGGCCAGAAGCAGAGCTGGGAGAAGGACGTCTACAAGGAGTACACGGTGCTGCTTGCAGACTGGTACCACGACCTTCCTGTGGGTGCTCCGATCTGGGACACCGTGCTCATCAATAACGTCGGTCGCTACAACTGCACGGTGGCGGAGGCTGCTGGCTTCGAGTGCGGCCCTGGGCGTCCACTGCCTCGCTTCCAGTTCGTACCGGGCAAGAAGTACCTGCTCCGGTTGATCAACACGTCGGCCATGGCGGCGTTCAAGGTCTCCATCGATGGACACACGTTCCAAGTGGTGGCAAGTGACAGCGACTACCTCAAACCTTCCACGCTCGTCAACTCGGTGACGATCAACGTCGCTCAGCGGTACGATATCCTGGTGCAGGCCAAGTCATCGCCATCACAAGGGCAAAGTCAGATCAGCCAGAAGAAGACGACGCTCGGGTCGTTCTGGCTGAGAGTGCACTCGAATTTCGGGATCCCCTGGACGGCGCGTGCCGCCGACCAAGTCCCCGACGGATTCAACCCCGACGCACTTGCTATCATCGACTACCAGAGTGGCGCGACTGCAAACCCCACGACCTCCAACTGGAGCACGGAGGTGTCGATCGGTGAGTTCGACTACGACCCCGTAGCCCCAGTGGTGCTTCCGAAGACACCGGACCAGCGCATCGTGGCGGAGTTCACGCTCGGTGTCCTCCCTCCCAACCCGACGGCGTTCCTGGGCTACATTGCTCTTGACGGAGGCGACTTCAGCTCGTTGGTGATCCCTCCAAGCCCGCCGCTCTTCACGATCGCTCAAGGTGCAAAGACCGAAGACCTTCCGACGACAGCCAACGCGATCAAGTTGAAATACAACGAGCATGTCGAAGTGGTCGTGGTGAACGAGACGCCGGACCAACATCCGTTCCACCTGCACGCGCACTCGCCCTGGATCTGCGGAAGCGGCCACGCCTCTCGTGACGCGATCCTGGCCGGCAACTTGACTGCCTTGCGCCTGGACGGACCCATGCAGCACGACGTCTTCACGGTGCCGGAATGCTTGACGGACGCCTCGGGCGCGTGCACCGACTTGGGCTACGTCGTCTTCCGTCTGAACGCCAACAATCCGGGCGTGTGGATCATGCATTGCCACATTGACTGGCACTTTGTGCTGGGCTTGGGCATGCTCTTCGTCGAGGCGGAAGACGTTCTGCATGACGAAGGCTTGGCAGCCTTCTCGCCCAACATGTTGCTGAGTGTGTGCAGCGGAAACTTTACCCTGTAAGAACAGGGAACTCTGTGTGAGACCACTTTGACGACTGAGTGTGTACAAGGAGGACTAGGCACGTAGGTCTCCTGTTCCGTAGACTAAACCTTCAATAGTGACGGATTTGCTTTCATACGTTTGACTTCAAGATGCAAGTGTGTTTTAGCTAACTTTACTGTAAGTACTTCTTGCCCGCCTTGAACTCGAAACTCGAAAGCGGTTGCTTGCGGTCACAGCGAGTGAAGCTGTGAGTGGCCGCCGCATCGCAGTCGTATCGCCCACGGTTGTTGATCACGATGGTGTCTCAGAAAACTGGGCCCGGAAGCGGCGGCGCGTGGTAGATGTCGGCGAGCTGGATCGTGTACTCCTTGTTGGCTTTACTTTTCGGAGCGTGCACGATGAGAGGTCCTCGAAGTCCGAACGCGTACTGCGTGCCGTGGTGGCTGTGCCACCAGAACGTGCCGGCCTTATCGGGGGTGTACCGGTAGACGGCAGTGGTGTTCGGCACGATGGCGCATTGTGTAAAGCCCGACATGCCATCCATCTCCTGGGTGCCGAGCTGCTTCATGCCGTGCCAATGCAGGTACGTGGCCTCGGCCAGCTCGTTGGTCACGCGGACCTCGACTTCTTGGCTGAGTTCGACTTCGATGACGGCTTGGTGGCTGGGTTTGTTGTTGATACCCAGCGTCTGGAGGAGCACACCGTTGAAGCTGTCATGATCGGTGTCAGACGCCAATTGTAGGAAACTACGCTGGCCATGGCCTCTCCATAAGGTTGTGCGAGCAGCATAGCCAATGCTGCTGTGAGACGTAGCATGATTCTGGTGATGGTTACTGCAGTTGCGCGGTTTGTAGAGGTGTTGAGTACTTTGAAGGAAGTTTGATAATGCTCAATCTGGTGGTGGTGTTTTGAACGCTTTCCGCCTTACCACCTTTTACGGTGTCGGTTGCACACGACATCGACTACTAGATTGAGCTCGTGTCTGTCTTCTTACGGAACTGGTGGTGGCTCATTTCGCTCTGAACAGAGGCGATGATTTAAGTTTACTTTAAGACCAACCAAGCGAGGATGGTAAACAGCTAACGATGGCTCACATGCCAGTGCTGTCCAGTGCTGGTGGTTATGCAGTACCCAGTCGAACCCAGTGTTAACGAAGTTCATAGCAATATGACTGGACCGGTGAAAGACGCACATTCTTTCACTAAGGAATTGGTAACAACGCTACTGCCTACAACGATCGTTTTCTCTCATCGACATCTCGCAAGCTACACTTTCAGGGTTCCTTTCGCATTTTTGTTATCCGTCGCGCTACAAAACTCGACTGATTTTCTAATGCTGTAGTATTTGACGCAAATGCCCATGTGTAGCAGCCCAATGCAAAGACCGAGAAATATAAAAAAAATGGAGATCAACTCAAGACTTGAGACTGTAAAAGTTGCTGCCAACGCAATTGAACCCCCTCTCGCTTCTCATGGGTTTCACCTCCACTCACAAACAAGAAACTCAAAGAAGAGCACTTCACAAAGAAGCCCCAGAAAAGTGATGCAGCGAAGAGTGGGTTCGTGCGCTGGTCGAAGTTTGTGTCTTGAGTTTGAATTCTCGAATGAAGTCCCAACAGTTCTCGCCAAGAATTTTTCGTTTTTTGTCCAAAGCACGTCCTATTATCCATATGTGGTCTACGCTGGAATAATTACGCGGAGAAGCTGAGAGGAAGGAAAGGAAATTGAGTTGATTAACTGGTTATTCCTGGTTTGCTACACACGTGACTATGCTAATCTGAAGGTTGTTGATGTTGATTCTGAATTTTGTTTGAATGAGATATTGGTTTTGAGAATGCTGATCATTTCGTATCATGGAAGTCCCGCTCAGCGGGGCTCGAACTCGCATCACGTGCATAGCATTCGTGGGTCTAGCCCACTGGACCACCAGGAGGCCCTTCGGAGAAGCTGAGCGATATACATATTGAATTACCTCAGAACGTTGTCCGTAAGATGTGCAGCGTTTATACAATCTATGGGTACAGTAGCTTTACATTTTCTGAATTTGTCGCTACCATTCTGGCTTTCCTGTTCGTACCAAACCCCGTCCGTTTCTCAGCAGCAAAACAAAGAGATATATGTACCATACCCGCGCGTCCAAGTTAAACCTCGTGCTTCTGAAGCATCTTGCTGAACTCCTCGAGATCAATCTTGCCGTCTCCGTTTCGATCCATCTGATACACGAGCTCTCGCACGTCGTCGTGGTCAAGCGCTTGGCCTAACGTCTTGAAAATAGAGACAAACTCGTCCACCGAAATTGTGCCGCTGCCGTCAGCATCCACCATGCGAAAAATCTCTTCCACAAGCTCTTCCTTGGAGTGACGACTCTCTTGAATCCTTGCACTGCACCACTTGTAAAAGGCCTCAAACGTAATTTCTTGGGGGCCTTCAATTAGAGCATTGGGTTTCCCCAGACTTTCATCGTCACTGTCCAGCTCCTCCGCTACCAAATCGGTCATGAGGCGGTTGAGTTGCATATCGTCAAGATCGTGTGTGATGGCGAGTAGAAGGCTGGCCATTTCATCACGCGACACAGAGCCCGAGCCGTCAACGTCGAACAGGCAGAAAATAGTGTGAATTTCACGTCGTTCCATCTCTCGACGGTAAGTGTCGCCGCGCTTTTCACGTGGACTCAGATAAGCAGCTAACGGGGATAATGGTCGATCCACAGCAAGTGTAGCTGTTGGTGACAACTTCAATGGTGGGGGTGCCGTTTGGATTGAACGCAAGACGCCAGCAGTGACCGTAGGATCGAGGTGCGTTGAAGAGCGGCGGCGTGCGGCTTTAAAGTTAGCACTTGCATCGATAGGCATGATACTGGAACGCCTTCGAGTCGGTTGTGGCATGGGAACCTCCGGCATGAGCTCAATATTGAGCTTGAGCTGCTGACTACTTCGACGCACGTTTTCACGGAGATGAATCTTCATTTCAGCGACAAAGCGCAGCGTTCGCAGAGTTTGTCGAGCACGCAGTAGGCGGGTCACTTGTACGATAACCATCGATACCTTCATGTGCTCTACGTTAAAGGCCAGTAGGCCATCACGTGCGATTCTTGTTGACATGCTTGGCACGACAATGCTTGGAATTAGAAAGAGGAAACACAGTAATCCGGCAAAAGCTGGGTGGTCGCCGAACAGCTCAGAAATCTGGTAGGTTTCCCGCAGCAAAAACGTAGACAAGTGCAGCGCCGTTAGTAGAAATACCATACGTGTGGAGAAAAGCGCTAGAATCACTCCGTTTCCCCATCCACCACCAATGATACTTCTTTGCCGCTTTTTGAGGTCCTTTTCGGACAGATCGCGCCCACCATTAGGAAGAAGCTCAACGTAAGGTGGCGTCCAACCGTGGGTATCGTCATAATCTCTTCCCACTTCCTCAGACTCTGTCAACAACCAAGTTTTCTCGTTAGACGCCGAATTGCTTTCAATTAGTGGTTCGAGACCATGTTGAGCACGCCAGGCGCTCTTTCGGCGTAGTCGTTCAGCGTCGCGTTGTAGTCGTGGGGGTGTGAGCAGGCATCTCATTGAATTCACCCGACGGTACACGAAGTCGTTCATCGCGATAAGTGAAAACCCTGCAATGAGAAGGATCGCCACTTCACCACGCGGTCCAGCGTGCCAACACAAGCCAAGCAGAGCCACCAATACAACGTCAAGAGCGATCCAAGTGGCCATATCAATCTGGATCAGTCGTCCCATGACTTCGCCCGAGATGATGGAGAGGTATTCATTGAACGGGAATCGGGAGTCGTCCCCCTGGAGCTGGAACTCCTTCGCCAATTGGCGTGCATTTTCCTCGTCTGGATGATTGGAGCGGTAGTCCATGAAACGTCGACGTAAGGCCAGATACACCACTTCACGCTCCGCCTTTCGAGCAGCAGCAGCACGATGCCACGAGCATCGATCCAACCAGGTCGTGGGTGGTTCTGTAGCAAGTGCGTACTCGGACAAAACGGACGGGATATCCGCACAACTCCGTTCGAACTCTCTCCACTCGTTCTGCACATGCATCCCAAGTCGTAGCAGTCCGAGACACAGTACCAAGAAAATGACAATGAAGAGGAACAGAGCCATGTGCAGTTTCTCAATGATCTCCTGCAGTTCGGCGCTTGCTCCCAGTACACAGCGTGAGAGCCACGGCAGAACTTCAATCTTGGTGACGACGAAGAGCAATAAACCGATGAATCCCAGCGTCGTGAGCTCTCCGAAGACAGTGTTGACGAACGGCATGTTGAGTTCGTCCGTGTGTTCTCTCAATTGCTCTGTCGAGATCTCGAACAAAATGGAGATGGACACCAGCGTGGTGATGGTCACGGTCGCTACAACAGCCACTCGCCCGCCTTGAAGCTCCAGTTCTTCCTTCTCTCCTCCCGTTTCGTGGGTTGTTTCATCGGTAGCTTCCTCAGCATGGTCCGATGCTGCAGGAGTCGGGTTTTCAAGCACTTGGGCGGCCGCTAGAGCTGAAAGGAGCGACAAAAGGCACAACACTCGCAGTGCCGCCCTCCACCACGATGGACGTGCATCGCTCGGCATTCGGGACGACGGTTCAGGAATGAGTCACAAGATCCGATCTTTCGTTGAAGCAAATTGACCAATGACAACAATGGAGCAGAACCGGGCCCTGGTCGCGAGAGTTACGATATCAAGAGTGAACGGGGACTACCTCAATTTGTTGAGGCGGGCTCCGTCAAACCTGGCATTGTTGTGCCATACGTCCACCCTCACCCAAGTAGGCCGGTTGATCTGACTCTGGGCGGGTAACCCACGCGGGTCCCCTTCTACCGATAAAGATAAAGTTACGTTTCAACCAGCGGCCAGGTACATGTGCATGGACACCCTGACATTCAGGGGCTGAATGTGTTCGGCTGCAGGATGTTGATGTCACATCATGTAGGCCAGCATCGCCTTCTGTATGTCGAGTGTTGCTGTGTGTTTCAGCTTTAGATGTAGGAGACCTGGAGTCAGGTTGTTGTCACCGTCGTTCTTCTCTCGCCAACTTGCACTGTGCTTGATAGTTCATGAACTGCAGTGCATGCATGCTTCAAAATACTTCAGCATACTCTGAATCCATGGCTACGTTTTGTAAACCTGCTTGCTTGCCACGCCTAGAGTTAGCACCAATTCCTTCTGCTGTGTGGGACGCAGCGGAAACACTGTTTCCTTGAGTGAAAAGATTGGGAATCATACATCAGCAAGCGCGGTAGCTTGTAAACCTGGGTTTTCGAGTCATTTTGCTGTCCGCAAAGCCCTAATTCGTATACAACTGTACTGTAGTTCGATCGTAAAGACCCAAGTGCCTCTGCTTTGCATAGCCAACATTGCGTCCGGCCCGAAAATGGTCCACTTGATCTCAGAGAAAAGTAACAACAAACGTTTAATTAAACTACAGGAATTCGGACGTAGTTTGTCAGGAATGGAAGTCAGTGTATGAGCTTCTCTGTCGACTGTGCAAAACGTTTATTAACTCACTCGAGAAGATTTCGTCGCTGCAGTCTAAGCGCAAACTGGTCACATGATGTGACATCATTCAGCTCAACATCCTGCAGCCGAACACATTCAGCCCCTGAATGTCAGGGTGTCCATGCACATGTACCTGGCCGCTGGTTGAAACGTAACTTTATCTTTATCGGTAGAAGGGGACCCGCGTGGGTTACCCGCCCAGAGTCAGATCAACCGGCCTACTTGGGTGAGGGTGGACGTATGGCACAACAATGCCAGGTTTGACGGAGCCCGCCTCAACAAATTGAGGTAGTCCCCGTTCACTCTTGATATCGTAACTCTCGCGACCACGACCCAGGTCCATTTTCACACACGCGGTCCGCAGTGACGCTTCTGACACGCTTGCCATTCTGGTCCTTCACCAAATCTCCGTGATTCTAGTACTGTACGCACTGCTCGACTGGTATGGGTTTCTTGCTGGACGACGCCCCTTCCTGAGTGTTGGCATGTGCGGCAAGACTCGGTTAGACTGAAGCTCACTTGCAAACTTGCTTACTTCCAGCAACGCGACAACCTCTTCCCAGCCCCGAACCGATGAACGTCGCTCTCCTGCTGCTTTCGTTCGCGGCTCTTGCTGCCACCACCCGCGCTGCTGTTCCTGCCATCCCGACGGATCGCATGGCCCAATTCCTCCAAGAGAAGGCGAAGCTCGAGTCCGAGCTGAGCGCCTGGAAGGAGAGCGACGCCGGCCAATTTGCTGCGGAGAACGGCTTCGTCCCTGCGCAGCCCTTGAGACTCACCAATGCCAATGGAGTAGAAGATGAACAACTGCGCCGGCTCTTCTTGACCAAGCTGCAGATTGAAGATGCCCAAGCGACGAACCCTGAGGCTGTTTTCTCGACCGATACGCCGTTCACGCTCATGACGGATGAGGAGTTCGTCAAGTTCATCGGCGACTCGTACCAGCGTGGCTCTGGGGTCCTCTCGAATGCTTCGTCTCCTGTTGAGGAAGCCCTCAGCACCACGGTGTCTCTGAGCGCTGAGAAGGACTGGACCGACTCGGGATGTGTTGTCGGTGTCAAGAACCAAGGCCAGTGTGGCTCTTGCTGGGCGTTTGCCGCTGTGGCGTCTCTCGAGAGCGCTATCTGCCTGTCTGGCCGTCCTCTCACGCCTCTCTCAGAGCAGCAGGTGGTGAACTGCGACGAGACTTCGTACGCCTGCGATGGCGGCTGGCCCGGTAACGCGCTCGAATTCATCCAGAGTTCCGGTGGTGTCTGCACCGAAGCCGACTACCCGTACGTGTCGGGAGACACTGGTGTCCAAGATACGTGCCAGTCTTCGTGCAGCGTCGAAGCCGTGACCATCCGCAAGGTTGTCTCTGTTCCTCAAAGCGAGTCGGGTCTGCTTCAAGCCATCAGTGGCCGTCCCGTGGCCGTGGGCGTTGCGGCTGGCAACCCCACCTGGAAGCAGTACAAGGGCGGCGTGGTGTCGTCCTGCACGTCGACGCAGCTCGACCACGCTGTACTGGCCGTGGGTTACGGAGGCGGCAGCGGCACGTCGCCTTTCTTCAAGATCAAGAACTCGTGGGGCACTCAGTGGGGCGAAAATGGCTACATCCGTCTTAAGCGCGGTGCCGGCACTGCCAAAACCGGAACGTGCGGCGTCATCGGACCCTTGTCCGTCTACCCGCAACTGTAGGAGCCGTCACGTATGAGTCATTCGGCATGACGAGCTGCATGTTGAAGTGCTTCTGGCCACACGTTTCGTAACGGCTGAAACCATGTTTGGATTTTGTTTCGTCTTGGGCTTTGTATGCTGTGGGTTTTATTAAACTGAGATTCCTCTTGACAGCAGCGCCCAACTCTTTCTCCAGTACTTCCATTCCTGACAAACTACGTCCGAATTCCTGTAGTTTAATTAAACGTTTGTTGTTACTTTTCTCTGAGATCAAGTGGACCATTTTCGGGCCGGACGCAATGTTGGCTATGCAAAGCAGAGGCACTTGGGTCTTTACGATCGAACTACAGTACAGTTGTATACGAATTAGGGCTTTGCGGACAGCAAAATGACTCGAAAACCCAGGTTTACAAGCTACCGCGCTTGCTGATGTATGATTCCCAATCTTTTCACTCAAGGAAACAGTGTTTCCGCTGCGTCCCACACAGCAGAAGGAATTGGTGCTAACTCTAGGCGTGGCAAGCAAGCAGGTTTACAAAACGTAGCCATGGATTCAGAGTATGCTGAAGTATTTTGAAGCATGCATGCACTGCAGTTCATGAACTATCAAGCACAGTGCAAGTTGGCGAGAGAAGAACGACGGTGACAACAACCTGACTCCAGGTCTCCTACATCTAAAGCTGAAACACACAGCAACACTCGACATACAGAAGGCGATGCTGGCCTACATGATGTGACATCAACATCCTGCAGCCGAACACATTCAGCCCCTGAATGTCAGGGTGTCCATACACATGTACCTGGCCGCTGGTTGAAACGTAACTTTATCTTTATCGGTAGAAGGGGACCCGCGTGGGTTACCCGCCCAGAGTCAGATCAACCGGCCTACTTGGGTGAGGGTGGACGTATGGCACAACAATGCCAGGTTTGATGGAGCCCGCCTCAACAAATTGAACTCTCGTGACCACGATTCAGATCCATTTTCACACGCGGTCCGTGGTGACGCTTCTGACACGCTTGCCATTCTGGTCCTTCACCAAATCTTCGTGATACTGGTACTGTACGCGGTATGGGTTTCTTGCTGGACGACGCCCCTTCCTGAGTGTTGGCATGTGCGGCAAGACTCGGTTAGACTGAAGCTCACTTGCAAACTTGCTTACTTCCAGCAACGCGACAACCTCTTCCCAGCCCCGAACCGATGAACGTCGCTCTCCTGCTGCTTTCGTTCGCGGCTCTTGCTGCCACCACCCGCGCTGCTGTTCCTGCCATCCCGACGGATCGCATGGCCCAATTCCTCCAAGAGAAGGCGAAGCTCGAGTCCGAGCTGAGCGCCTGGAAGGAGAGCGACGCCGGCCAATTTGCTGCGGAGAACGGCTTCGTCCCTGCGCAGCCCTTGAGACTCACCAATGCCAATGGAGTAGAAGATGAACAACTGCGCCGGCTCTTCTTGACCAAGCTGCAGATTGAAGATGCCCAAGCGACGAACCCTGAGGCTGTTTTCTCGACCGATACGCCGTTCACGCTCATGACGGATGAGGAGTTCGTCAAGTTCATCGGCGACTCGTACCAGCGTGGCTCTGGGGTCCTCTCGAATGCTTCGTCTCCTGTTGAGGAAGCCCTCAGCACCACGGTGTCTCTGAGCGCTGAGAAGGACTGGACCGACTCGGGATGTGTTGTCGGTGTCAAGAACCAAGGCCAGTGTGGCTCTTGCTGGGCGTTTGCCGCTGTGGCGTCTCTCGAGAGCGCTATCTGCCTGTCTGGCCGTCCTCTCACGCCTCTCTCAGAGCAGCAGGTGGTGAACTGCGACGAGACTTCGTACGCCTGCGATGGCGGCTGGCCCGGTAACGCGCTCGAATTCATCCAGAGTTCCGGTGGTGTCTGCACCGAAGCCGACTACCCGTACGTGTCGGGAGACACTGGTGTCCAAGATACGTGCCAGTCTTCGTGCAGCGTCGAAGCCGTGACCATCCGCAAGGTTATCTCTGTTCCTCAAAGCGAGTCGGGTCTGCTTCAAGCCATCAGTGGCCGTCCCGTGGCCGTGGGCGTTGCGGCTGGCAACCCCACCTGGAAGCAGTACAAGGGCGGCGTGGTGTCGTCCTGCACGTCGACGCAGCTCGACCACGCTGTACTGGCCGTGGGTTACGGAGGCGGCAGCGGCACGTCGCCTTTCTTCAAGATCAAGAACTCGTGGGGCACTCAGTGGGGCGAAAATGGCTACATCCGTCTTAAGCGCGGTGCCGGCACTGCCAAAACCGGAACGTGCGGCGTCATCGGACCCTTGTCCGTCTACCCGCAACTGTAGGAGCCGTCACGTATGAGTCATTCGGCATGACGAGCTGCATGTTGAAGTGCTTCTGGCCACACGTTTCGTAACGGCTGAAACCATGTTTGGATTTTGTTTCGTCTTGGGCTTTGTATGCTGTGGGTTTTATTAAACTGAGATTCCTCTTGACAGCAGCGCCCAACTCTTTCTCCAGTACTTCCATTCCTGACAAACTACGTCCGAATTCCTGTAGTTTAATTAAACGTTTGTTGTTACTTTTCTCTGAGATCAAGTGGACCATTTTCGGGCCGGACGCAATGTTGGCTATGCAAAGCAGAGGCACTTGGGTCTTTACGATCGAACTACAGTACAGTTGTATACGAATTAGGGCTTTGCGGACAGCAAAATGACTCGAAAACCCAGGTTTACAAGCTACCGCGCTTGCTGATGTATGATTCCCAATCTTTTCACTCAAGGAAACAGTGTTTCCGCTGCGTCCCACACAGCAGAAGGAATTGGTGCTAACTCTAGGCGTGGCAAGCAAGCAGGTTTACAAAACGTAGCCATGGATTCAGAGTATGCTGAAGTATTTTGAAGCATGCATGCACTGCAGTTCATGAACTATCAAGCACAGTGCAAGTTGGCGAGAGAAGAACGACGGTGACAACAACCTGACTCCAGGTCTCCTACATCTAAAGCTGAAACACACAGCAACACTCGACATACAGAAGGCGATGCTGGCCTACATGATGTGACATCAACATCCTGCAGCCGAACACATTCAGCCCCTGAATGTCAGGGTGTCCATACACATGTACCTGGCCGCTGGTTGAAACGTAACTTTATCTTTATCGGTAGAAGGGGACCCGCGTGGGTTACCCGCCCAGAGTCAGATCAACCGGCCTACTTGGGTGAGGGTGGACGTATGGCACAACAATGCCAGGTTTGATGGAGCCCGCCTCAACAAATTGAACTCTCGTGACCACGATTCAGATCCATTTTCACACGCGGTCCGTGGTGACGCTTCTGACACGCTTGCCATTCTGGTCCTTCACCAAATCTTCGTGATACTGGTACTGTACGCGGTATGGGTTTCTTGCTGGACGACGCCCCTTCCTGAGTGTTGGCATGTGCGGCAAGACTCGGTTAGACTGAAGCTCACTTGCAAACTTGCTTACTTCCAGCAACGCGACAACCTCTTCCCAGCCCCGAACCGATGAACGTCGCTCTCCTGCTGCTTTCGTTCGCGGCTCTTGCTGCCACCACCCGCGCTGCTGTTCCTGCCATCCCGACGGATCGCATGGCCCAATTCCTCCAAGAGAAGGCGAAGCTCGAGTCCGAGCTGAGCGCCTGGAAGGAGAGCGACGCCGGCCAATTTGCTGCGGAGAACGGCTTCGTCCCTGCGCAGCCCTTGAGACTCACCAATGCCAATGGAGTAGAAGATGAACAACTGCGCCGGCTCTTCTTGACCAAGCTGCAGATTGAAGATGCCCAAGCGACGAACCCTGAGGCTGTTTTCTCGACCGATACGCCGTTCACGCTCATGACGGATGAGGAGTTCGTCAAGTTCATCGGCGACTCGTACCAGCGTGGCTCTGGGGTCCTCTCGAATGCTTCGTCTCCTGTTGAGGAAGCCCTCAGCACCACGGTGTCTCTGAGCGCTGAGAAGGACTGGACCGACTCGGGATGTGTTGTCGGTGTCAAGAACCAAGGCCAGTGTGGCTCTTGCTGGGCGTTTGCCGCTGTGGCGTCTCTCGAGAGCGCTATCTGCCTGTCTGGCCGTCCTCTCACGCCTCTCTCAGAGCAGCAGGTGGTGAACTGCGACGAGACTTCGTACGCCTGCGATGGCGGCTGGCCCGGTAACGCGCTCGAATTCATCCAGAGTTCCGGTGGTGTCTGCACCGAAGCCGACTACCCGTACGTGTCGGGAGACACTGGTGTCCAAGATACGTGCCAGTCTTCGTGCAGCGTCGAAGCCGTGACCATCCGCAAGGTTGTCTCTGTTCCTCAAAGCGAGTCGGGTCTGCTTCAAGCCATCAGTGGCCGTCCCGTGGCCGTGGGCGTTGCGGCTGGCAACCCCACCTGGAAGCAGTACAAGGGCGGCGTGGTGTCGTCCTGCACGTCGACGCAGCTCGACCACGCTGTACTGGCCGTGGGTTACGGAGGCGGCAGCGGCACGTCGCCTTTCTTCAAGATCAAGAACTCGTGGGGCACTCAGTGGGGCGAAAATGGCTACATCCGTCTTAAGCGCGGTGCCGGCACTGCCAAAACCGGAACGTGCGGCGTCATCGGACCCTTGTCCGTCTACCCGCAACTGTAGGAGCCGTCACGTATGAGTCATTCGGCATGACGAGCTGCATGTTGAAGTGCTTCTGGCCACACGTTTCGTAACGGCTGAAACCATGTTTGGATTTTGTTTCGTCTTGGGCTTTGTATGCTGTGGGTTTTATTAAACTGAGATTCCTCTTGACAGCAGCGCCCAACTCTTTCTCCAGTACTTCCATTCCTGACAAACTACGTCCGAATTCCTGTAGTTTAATTAAACGTTTGTTGTTACTTTTCTCTGAGATCAAGTGGACCATTTTCGGGCCGGACGCAATGTTGGCTATGCAAAGCAGAGGCACTTGGGTCTTTACGATCGAACTACAGTACAGTTGTATACGAATTAGGGCTTTGCGGACAGCAAAATGACTCGAAAACCCAGGTTTACAAGCTACCGCGCTTGCTGATGTATGATTCCCAATCTTTTCACTCAAGGAAACAGTGTTTCCGCTGCGTCCCACACAGCAGAAGGAATTGGTGCTAACTCTAGGCGTGGCAAGCAAGCAGGTTTACAAAACGTAGCCATGGATTCAGAGTATGCTGAAGTATTTTGAAGCATGCATGCACTGCAGTTCATGAACTATCAAGCA
>JAPDHH010000302.1:0-24929 GCA_032158285.1 Phytophthora sansomeana
GTTACGTATTGTTGGTTTCGCTGTGCAGCGGTTTTGAATCTGATCAGGGAAATAAATAGTGCTGATCCGAGAAAAATAGGTCTGCCCTTTGAACAAATGATCAACCATAAGGTTTTATTACTTGGCTACACTGATTTGATTGGCTGAATTGGGTGTCCTGATGTACAAAACGTCACGATGAACAAATGGTATACAGTATATCAAGGTTATGTGTGATGTTGGGCTAAGGATGGACGTGCAACAACAGAAAGGAGTACGCTAATGATTCAGGGATCTGGACGCATCATCAGTGAGTATATGTGACTACGTTAGACGGCAATGTGATCTCGTACGCCTCGCGCATGCAGGGAGATCAACGCGCAGAGCACGTGTGAAGCTGAATACGTGGCAATGTCGAAGCCACGCCATGACCTGGCGCTTGCTGGTCTCTGTAAGGAATTATCGTGGCAGCCAGTATCCGGCGCCGATCCTGCTGGGCGACAACCATGCACCTTCTTGGGTGTGAAACCCAAGAAGTTGTAACGACCTCTAAATGTTGCCGGCGGTTCGCTAGCGATTGAAGTTAGTGGTTTCAGGCTCGAGCTCTACAGCGATGGTTAGGAGAGACAAGAAACTGAGTGATGTTGAGCGGGATATGATCGTGAGCGCGTACTTCGTTCAGTTACGTATTGCTACTCTCGGACGCAGTAGGGCGAACGCGAGGAAAGGTTCATGAGTGTATTGCGGTCCCTGAGGCCACCATTGCACGCGTCTGGAAGGCGTACCAAGCCCCTGAAAGCTCCCGAAGTGCCGAGGTTGGCGTTCTTGTGACTCAGTTACCTGCTTAAACTTATATTGTAGGTTAAAGTCGATGAGCAGCGAGAAGATGAAAGAAAGTGGACGTTGGTAGCGATGTGAGTCTCGACGAAAACCTTTAAGATGTAATAGTGATAACATTGACTGGATTTGACTTGTTACAATCAGCAGATCCATCCTTTTTGGCGAAGGCTTGCATGTAACCCTAAACACCATATGTTTCCGCATCTGCTTTGTCATTTAAACCAATAAGGAAGTTGCATGGAGATGAATCACCGTCTAACCCTACTGGAGCCCTTTCCCCAAACTTTTTCGGAGCGGAGATAGTTTTTTTCAAGCGGCTATATCTCAAAAAACGACGCCGAATTAATCAAATCTGACCTCAAATTCGGAATCTACGCCCACACCATTACCCCTATATCTAACTATCATATATGGAAAGTTCACATCTTCCATGTGTAAAATGACGGTGAGTTTTGGTATCAACTATGTTGGCCAGTACAATACGCATAGTGCGCGTAATCATAGTTAGCGAGAAACTTGCCCAAGCGTCTCGTTGCGTGCGCGATGTCCGGTCGCCATGTACTCACGAGGTACTAAAGTGCACCAACCAGTTCTCGATAGGCCGTTGTCGCAGAAACGTCCGCCTTCAAAGGTGTTGTTGCCTCAGGCGTCATACACCCCTTACAATTGCTCATGTGGAAGCGCTTCAAAACTTCAAGCACATATTAAGGCCGATCCAAGTCACTACTAATTTGTTGTGTCGTTTCTCATCGACACGTGATCGCAACACGTAATCACTCACAGAGAAGTTAATCTCTTGCGCGCTGCGGTACTTTCTCTTGTTGAGTAAGGACATATTTTCTCTCTTGTCGCTCACGTCACGATGAATCATTTCAATACTGTTCCGTAGTCTTGCTACTGACTCCTCCACCGACGTGTTCGAGATATCCACAACTCTTGGCGATTGGCCAGGAAGAAACAACATCTACGGAGGAGTTGGGCATGGTAGACCAGTAAACACTTTAACTGGGCTCGATTGGCAAGAGAGGCAGCCGGCGAGTCATTCAGGTTCGCTTGAACCAACGGTATCAGATAAATTCAATCTTGGTGCGAGATACGGTACTCCAGCATCATAGTACGTAAAACTTGTGAAATGTCTCTGTTTACACGTTCAACAAAGCCATTCACCCAGGGGCTGTAGGCCACCACAATTTTTTGCAGGCACTTTAGCCGTTTGCATAAGTCGTTCATAATGCGGTTCATAAAGTGCGAGCCATTGTCACTGGCCCAAGTGGATGGTATTCCAAACCGACTGTGACACCCGAGGAGTCCTTCAACTGTCACTTCAATTGTTGGGCAGTCACACGGTACAAGCTCATAAAAATGGCTGAAATTGTCCTTTACAACCAAGAGGTACTTGCATGTTCCAAATCCATCACCAAGATAGAGAAAATCGAAGTGGAGTGCTTCGTTGCGTTTGTTAGCTCGACACAATTCGCCCATGGCCGCGGGACTATCATACCTCCCTTTACATGCTGACGGAGCAAGCAAGAGCGCAGGAATCGTCGTACTATTTATTTGTACAAGTCCGTCATTTGCGAATATGGTTCACCATGACGGTCTTACCACGACGTCCTTGAGCTCCACAGTGAGCAATAATCAAATAATCAAGTGTCGATGAACGAGTGCAACAGCCGCCGACGGAATCCAAATCATCCCATCAATTCACTGCACGGCAGTATCGCCGTGCTCAACACGAACCGGTGCATCTACAACATGTGCAGTTTGTAGTGCAGCAATTTCTCCCAAAGTAGGTCAAGATAAACCGTCCTGATCCAGTGGACGGAGCAGCGGCTTCCTTGGATCACGTGTCGGCGATCGAGTAACGCGTTTGAACGTAGTGGTTGCGGCCGGAGGGTAAAGCCAAAGAACAATGCTGCTATATGCAACCTATGCGTTGTTAAGACAAACAATTCTCGAGTGCGGTTTGAGGAATCTTTCAGTACATGCTGTATTTTCAGAGATCGTACGCCTAGAACAAGCAGACTTTTACCACAGTTTTGTTTAACCCTTTCACAAACACACCTTAACGTTTTATATTTGTGTAGTATACAAACTTTAGCATGCTTAAATAGTACTAGTGCAAAATGTCCCCCTTCATAGACAACGATGCTACTGCAAATATATTCTAGTTCAAGTAGAAATGGCAATTGATGTCTCGTCCACGGACTTAAAGTAACCAAGCGGGCATTTGTCTTCATCCATGGGCGACACAGATACACCTGTTAAAGGGTACAAAATGTCCTTGTTGATCACGAATGTTTGACCAAATTCTTTAAAACCGATGACACCCATCTCCACTTCTCCGGCATTGCCGGTATCGTGACCCATATTGTTGCTGCTTCTATCCACCTCCATATTAAAATCTTCCTCATCTACTTTGCTACCGTCGTACTTCAGTTCACTTTCCTCCTCCAGTTTTTTTGGCAATCTTTTAGTTAACGTTCCTCCACCATATGGCTGCCACCGCTGAACTCACGTCATATTTCTACTTTACTTCTCTGCCTCCACGTCCTCGACCCACTTTCGCATCACGACGGTTCGCGCCGTTACTCGCATAATTCATTTTCCTCTCTCCCCCATTTCGTTGCCGTAGCTGCCTCCATATCTCCGCCTATATTACTGCTGATACCGAGACTCCCAGCTCCACTTCTAGTATCTACCAGAGTACGTTGAAAGCTGGCTCCTCCATGATACATAACGAGCACATTCCCTGGGGTTCAAAGTGGTGCTGTCAGATATTGATGGCCTTCAGGTCCATCGTCTGCTACGCTTCCGCTTCACATTTAGTTCCAGAATCACCGCCAGAAGCACGCGATCGACGGAGGCAAATGGCAAATTTATGGCGCACTACTCGAGCTGTGCGCGCCAAAGTTACTCTCGCTGTTTTTCCGCACGAAAAGGACGAGGGTTGCTATGTCGCGCTGTCAGAAGTCTCGACAGGGATATACTACAAGAGCCTGGCGATCTATAATCTCCACCGCCCATATCACATCTTCCAATCATTTTACAACCGCGGCTGCAATTATTCCTCTACTAATTGAGCTGCCGTTCGCTTGGAGCATCTCCAGCTGTAGTTCTTATCCTAAGTCTTAGCAGGCTTTTAAGACCTTCAACCTAAAAATAAGACCCCGACAACGTTCTTCGCTCCAGTGGTAATTTTAATCCTAACGTATCATATCTACCAATCAAAACGTCCCTTTCCCAATTTTTTAATATAACCACTCGCCGAACAGTCGTTTGTACCTATTTCACATTTAACCCTTTCGCGGGTCCCTTGGCTAAAGTATATTATACAAGCCTAAGTTATTTGAGTCTTTAAGGGCACATTTTTTGCCCTTTAATGAATTCACTGTACTTGCATTGGACTATCTCTTGTAACAAATCATTGAAGATGCTATGTTGATGTAATCCATCTAGTGAATTGAACTTGACTAAAGTATGCTCGGATGATTACAGATACTACAGTATTTGCTATGTTAGACTAGACGTCCAATTCCAATTGATAAAGGGCACAAAAGCGCCCTTAAAAGGGGGTGTTTTCAAACTCGGGTCTTATTTTACGACTCCACTTCCATCGGATAGGCCCATCTGAAGTTAAAACCAGCAAAAGACCTACCGCTGCGAGCGTTAAATCCCCGCTGAACCTTAACGCAAGAGTAGCGCACTTCGCTGGGTTACTTTTAAAGAGTAGAAACACAGTGTATTTTTTCCTGCCCAGTCAACTAGAAGCATAGCAGTCGCCCTGAATTATTTGCACACTTTAACCATACAGTCTTCACACCGCTGAGGTGCGTAAAAACATTGACAAAACAATAAAACAAAGCATATTCCTATCGGTTTGATCATCATTTAGCACTTGGGTGCATTTCTGTTCGACTATTGCGCGACGTACCAGGCATCCTCAGCATCTTGAGGCGTAGTT
Source organism: Phytophthora sansomeana (assembly GCA_032158285.1). Classification (NCBI taxonomy): domain Eukaryota; phylum Oomycota; class Peronosporomycetes; order Peronosporales; family Peronosporaceae; genus Phytophthora; species Phytophthora sansomeana. The sequence goes on from JAPDHH010000302.1 coordinate 4,784, forward strand.
TGACCCTATCTTATCTGGTCACGGAGTGAAAACTTGTGTCTAAGGAGGAATACCAGAATTTGCCACCTACGCCGCAGTCAGCTGCTACTTATTTTGCTTGGAGCTCAACCGGTTTTCGCGGCACAGGAGCGCCACCTTTTCGAAGCGAATTCACCCACAGAACAATCTTGGCTTCAGCGTCCTTGGGAAGGACAGTTGCTTCTCTAACTTTCTAAAATTGCGGTGCCGCCCCCGTCCGCTATCGCAAGCGAATCGAATAGTAATTTTTGCTTGAGCCACTTATTTATTTATTTAGTTTTCTTGGTCCTGGCATCGCTACCTGCAGCTTGCTTAGAAATGCTCTATCGTCTGGTCCAGAGTGTAGCCATCTTTATTGAAGGTGATCACCTCTTTCTTGTGAGAGTAGTCTTCAGCAATGCGCTGGAATGTTTTACGCTTATTGCCTTATCTGCTGATTCTTGGGCGTACTATCGCATAACGATCAGTGACGAAAAGCCAACGTTTATCGAAGGTGAAGCGTAAAATTAGCAGCAGCGGAATAAGCAGTAATGCCAGCATCTGGTTCAAAACTATCGCATCCTATTGGGCAGTAGCAGGTCGACCCTTATACCCAATAAATTTTGGTTTTATAAAAGGACCAAATGAGATAGCAGATGCTAAAATCAGGGTTGTTTTATCCTTACACTAGATGGTACTACTGAGCACAGAGCGTCGCCTTAATTACGATGTGGTTGTTATATCATATCGTCTACCGTGGCGTTTCTCCTGTTAATTGAGGACTCGCGTTATAGCACTGTTAATGACAACAACACGACAGCCGGTTATCGATGCTTTAGCAGGCTGTTTTCCTTACAGCACCGATAACCCGCTTAAGTTCGCAGAGTTCTCCGCGGCCGGCGAAGTTCTCGATCTCCATCATGGAGTCCAGGCCCCGTTCAGTACATGTATATATATGCGTACATGCACTACTAGAAGTTCTATATCATAAGCAAAGCTGCGCGCTTTACGTTCGGACTAGCGACACACTCGGCATCTACTACATGTAATATTATCCTCGCAATCTACTTCAGCTTGAGGAACTTCCGAAAAAGCACAAGTGGCGAGAAGGAGGCTTAGGAGCAAGTACAGCGAAGAGAGAACATTCAATTGTATTAGTTAGAGGTGGTAGGGTAAAAGATTTACCTGGTGTAAAATATTCAGTAATATTTGTAAAGATAAAATATTTTAAACACCGGGTAAAATATCTTTTGATGCTAATTTACGTATCTCATTTGGTCCTTTTATAAGACCAAAATTTATTGGGGATAAGGGTCGACCTGCTACTGTCCAATAGGATGCGATAGTTTTGAACTAGATGCTGGCATTACTGCTTAGTTTCTTTATTGTGGCGCATTACAAAGGTAAAAGCCACCGCAATAACAACTACTTGTATAATAAAACCCATTCATTCTGCATGAACTCCTAATCATTGTACAAGGTGGAAAATGGCGCGTTGGCACTCGCTTGCGGGCTAAGCGACGGCGCTGCAAATACTCAAGCTCTTTCGCCCTGGAAGGCGTACCGCGCGGCCAGCCCACATCTGCTCAGAGTGCTGAAGCGTGCCTCTCCACCACCGTTTCCGAGCTCACGGGTATGTAGATACCCAACAGCTAGTAGATATCTTCTTCCCATGTTGTTCTGTGTTCATTGCCACTGTAAACACACAAACAGATCAGCAGTACAAAGTTAAACGACCTGCATCCGTGTAAATCATCGTTAGGACACGCACCATTAGCACTTGAGCCCGAGGCGCCAACTTTCAAAATGGAGATTTCAAAAATTAAAGGCTGTGGTGAGGCGAACTTAAGCGGGGTTATCGGTGCCGTAAGGAAAACAGCCTGCTACAGCACCGGTAACCGGCTGTCGTGTTGCTGTCATTAACGGTCTCTAATGACTTTGTTAATTGAGGCTGCTTTCTATGTTAGATATGGTACTTTTTGTTCTAATGTGTAGGAAAAACGCGAGAATCGATACCATATTAATGACACATTTTTCTTGTTGCGCTGCAACAACAACGCATCTTCACGACCTCGTAAAGGTATCATTGCAAAGACATAATGCGTACACTTCTGATGACAATATATAGTTAGTTTATTTTTCTGGGATAGGAAAGCAACGAAGTGCTGATAGCCCAGCCCTCACAGGATTAATGGCGGTGACTGTCCGTCTGTCCGCACCAGTATACCGGTAACGCTATGACTAGATATGACTAGATGGATGCTGAGTGAAGTGGTTGATGGATCTTTACCTCCATGAGAACTTGCCTTGAGAAGATCCTCAGTACTTAATTATTCTACTAGTAAGCCATTTTTGAAAACTTTCGCGGAGTATTCAACTCCTGCGCAGATGCTGCGTCTGTAAAGCAGGCGCAGGAGATGCGCTTGCTCTCGACAAACATCTATCACATGTAGCACGTAGGAGGGTGAGATCGCGTTATATTTTGTTTATATTTTCTATCCCAGCCTCGCGTAGCCCTAGTAAACTGATAGCAAACGGTTGGCTTCAAATGTTGGACCTATTGTCCGTTTCACATGTTTTGCACCCTCTATTCGTCAAACAAATCGTTGATCTTTTTTTAGAAGTCGTTCTGAGCATTTCGTCCTCGACTGCTCAAATCGTTTTTGTCCGGCCAGTTCATTTCGACAACAGAATGGAGTCGATGCGGTCTTCGCTGCCCGACGTGTACGAAGCGAAGATCACGATCAAGATTGGAGAGCCTCAGACGGATTGGCGGATTGCTGAGTTTTCAATCACAAACGGGCGAAACTGACGTAGTGTTGAGAAAGGTCTAAACGCCTGGTTTATATCACAAGTGAGTACCACCATCGTGTTCGCCGTATACGGAAACCTATATATCGAAGTTTCAGTGGAAGGTGGGCAAAAATGATGCATTGCTGTACAGGCCGAACCAGTCAATACAACTTTGTTCCATAGCGATTTTCCTCCAATCACATTGGGGTACATCCTCCGACTACGCGTTGTTGACATCCTCGACTGCGCGTAACATTAGTTCTTTAACTGTAGGCTTACATCCTCCACATCCGCAGACTGCACTGCAGTCGGCCGCATCCTATATTCAGCCTCGGGTGGGGTCTCTCTATCTGTCGGCGCAGTCTTGCCTTTGGCGGCTCGTAGTGGATTCAATATTGGTCGCTAGCGAGCAAATCGGGGTGCAAACCGCATCTACGCATCGCGGCCCGTTGATCGGCACAGACGATGTGACCCCACCGTACTAACGCCATAGTCAGTCTGTCCGGCCCGTCTAAAGATGGCATACGTTTTGCGCTGTACTCGCGCCATGGGGGGAGACTGCTCGCATTGTCTTCTTGTACTTGAACAATTTTATTTTTCTCCAGTCAAGAAAATTTAGCACTAAAAATTGATAAATGTACCTGGCTATTTCTTCCGGACCGCAGGAAGAACGTTTTCAACGAGCCTTTCTCTGTAAATCTTTTTTGTTATGTTGATAATTTTAGTGACGAGTACTCCATTTTTCGACGTGCGTTAGGCTGGGACACGTTCCACTTTTGGCCAGATACATTTTTTTCCATCAAACATATGTTCGCTTTCGCACTCCAGCGCGGCTGCTAAAAACATCTCCATATCGATGTAACGTTTGTTGGGGGTTGACCCGTATTCGTCAGAAGCCAAATAATATCGGTTCGCACCTTCTTTGTACATGTTAAACCACTTTTCATCAATCTAGACAAAATCGTCCCTGTGGGTCATTTTATAGTGTGTTGCATCTAGTGGGGGCTGTGGAGGGCTCGCATAAACGCAAAGGCTCTGGTGATAGAACCTCCTCAAAAGCCCAAGAAGACAAAGAGGACCAAGGAGGAAGTTACCAAGTGCTATGCGACAGACAGACGTGAAGTATCTCGCGTATGCTACAGGGATCCCCAAAACAACACTTTGGCGCCACCTTTGTTGGAGTTTGTGGCGGCGGAGGCTGGTCGCCTCCGTCCTCGACCTCGACAGGTTATGAGCCCAACGCAAGCCTCCGCCGACGACAACCGTTATTTTCCGCGTCAGAATGGCCAAAACTTCATCATCTGGAAGACGCGAGGCACCGCTGCGCTCGAAGTCAAGAACCTGCTCGGCTTAGTTACTCAAGTCGACTATGTGGGCGATGACTTCGACTTCGACGCGGATGAAGTACTGAATCCCGTGCTATCCGGCATATCACATGACAGAAATATCAGACATTCTGGACGCCGCTGGCGGTCCCAAGGCCGAGGAATTGGGGGACTCCTCGTCGAGTGAGTTTTCCTCAGACTCAAGCTCGGCAAATTCGGATGCTGCCACCGCACGAGACGACCGAGGTGTGGATATGGGACAAGAACCTCCTCCGATACTCCAGTAATTCACCGCTAAAATGCGTGATGAACTGAAGCAAGCTGAGAGGCTGAATGCTAAGCGCCAGAAGATGAGCTCGTGGAACCTGCGACTCAATGAGGCAAAAGGGAAGGCCTTCCTCGTCAAGATCATCGACGACCAACATGTCCTACTGGTCAAGGACAAAACTACTGCGTTTGAAATATTTCAGACGATCTGTAGCAAGTACGAGGGAGCCGACATCCATGGCGACCTGAACTATGTTCTGTCGTATCTGATGGCTCTGAAGTACGAGGAAGGCTCTGACCTGACGATGTTCATTATTAGAGAGGTTACTGCATTTGGTATTCTCAGTCCGTTCCTGTTCCGCATTCAGGACAGGGACAGGGACCAGGAAAATTCAAAGTCGAATTTCTGTTGCTTCAGTTCGTTCGCGGTCCGTGAACACCACTATCAACTATACCAGGTACGCGATAAGGTGGTGGCTTGACACCTCGTAACACTTTGCGTTGGGGCATCATTTTAATGCGTTCGTGTGTGGTGTAGGCAGTGTCAATGGCCACATAGTCCAGCATAGCGCTAGATCTGGGCAGATTTAGGTTCATGAGGGCCACTTGGTTGAAACGTACGGGCACAGCCTCGGGTAAGGCGACTGTCGTGTCCGAAGGGAAGATGTACGGCGACGTGGTGGTACAATGGATCAGTGATGACTTATAAAGGCCGTTTCGTTAGTCCCGCGCTGCGAAACCTGCGAGGGGCTTGACGTGAGCATCGGCATCCAGCGGGTGGGCCACTACGTGGGCAACACGCCGAAGCTGCTGGAAGCGGTCGCGTACTTCACCGTCTCCTCGGGCTTGCACGAGTTTGTCGAGGTCACGGCGGAGGACATGAGTACGTTGGAATCGGGCCACAAAGGCATGGTGCCAGCCAGCTGAAACGAGATTCTTCTGCCTCCCGTGAACGAGCCGATATTTGGCACAGAGCACAATGACCATATTCAGACATACTTGGATGAGAACGTGGGTGTAGGGCTTGAGCACTGTGCACTCAAGACGGACGGCATTTTCAACGCGCTGGCGTAGATGCAAAAGAGGAGCTTCGTGGGCGGCTGAGATTGCTGGTTGGCGAGCACGACCAAGGCGTCGTGTTGCCGATCTTCATCAAGGTAGTAAAAGTGTGGCAACGAGGTGCAAATGTCAATCCAAACAGCCCGGACAAGTGTATCCATGCATCCCATTTGTAGTAACAGCATGATTAGCAGCTGTGTTGTTGCATTTCCCAAGTGTGGAGTGTCAGCTGGTGCGGATAAGAATCCAATACTTGTGGATGAATGGGAGATTGGAAAGCGAGTCGAAGCAAAGGTCTACAGCAGCTTCACTTTCAAAGGTTCCACGGCGCGCTCAGCTTCAAGGACTAATGTTGCAAACGATGACTCAGCTACAAGAATCACCTCTGTTGCTGGTGTTTGCGTTGGTGACGATGAGAGTGAGATTGCTGGTGACGCTGCGAGTGAGATTGCTGGTGCCGCGCTGATAATGCAACTGCCGCCGTCGCTGCGTACGGAAGCGCTGTGAATGGAACTACTAGTGTTGTTTCAAATGACACAATGTCGTCTCCTAGTCCCGCCAGACGCCAGCTACTTGTGTAAGTGTGTTAGAGGATGGATTGCCTGAAGTTGCTACCCGAGCAACAACGTCACAACTTGCACAGAGAGCGAATCCTAGTAAGGCAAAGAGGAAGAAGTTCAGCAGGTTGGATGATCTCAAGCTGCTACGCCAAGTCAGCGCTGATCACCCGTACAAAACTTCGCGTGGTGGGTTCATGGACGCATGGTCAGCAATTGCAACGAAACTGAAGGGGATAGAGGACTTCAGCAAGACGGAGATCACGGGTAAGTCAGCACAGGCTCGCTTCGACGTGCTGATCGACCGCCACCGAGGTTATGACAAGGATCCGCCGCAGCTTCTGGTGTATCTGAAGAACATGGCGAAACGATCCAGCTTCTTGGTGATCTTCTTCTTGAAGTTGATGAGAATGCAAGAGGAGAGGAGCTTATATCGGCGTAACAGAAGAAAAAGCTTGCTGCCGAAGAAACGACTGGAAGGACTTTACGTGACGAAGCAGTCGTATGCCTTAAGAAGCGTAAAGAGCGTTCGGGTGGCGATCGAAACGAGCCTACCCCGCCTCACAAACGCACGGTCTTTGACCTAATGCGTAAAGATAACTAAAAGGAGTGCGAGATGAGAGTCGATCAGTGGAAGCAGGAACGAGAGAATAGAAACAAAGTGGGTTGGATGACGTCACCACGGATTGCCTGAATCTATCGTCTTCGACCGTGATCCTCGCTTCACGGCCGCCTTCTGGACCAAACTCTTCGAGCTGCCAGGCACGAAGTTGATGATGTCCACTGCTGCATACCCGGAGACGGACGCCTAGACCGAGAGAGTGAACCGGGTCTTCGAAGACGTACTTCGAAGTTACGCCACGTCGTTCACCAACTGGAGCTCCTTCCTCCCGTTGGCCGAGTTCGCGCTGAATAACGCCGAACACGCGTCCACCGGACTAACTCCTTTTTTCGTCAACACCGCGCGGCACCCACGCGTTCCGGCTCTCCTCGCCGTGGGATGACCCACGGCGATGCGTAGCTCCACTCCGGTGGGGGAGGAAGTCGAAAATCCGTCAGCTATCGCCTCGCCGACAGTATCGAGTGCAGCTCCCAAGTCAGCGACGCTCAACGCGATCACGCGCGCGCAAGCGAAGAAGCCTCTTACGATGCCGCCCAACACGGCGTCGAATGTCTCGTCGTGGACTGCACGCACGCTGATTACCCCGGGAGCTAGTCCGACACCCGTTGCTAGTGACGTCGCAGTGAACTATGCTCCGAAGGAGTCGGCGCGACCCATCGATGAGTCCAAGGTGTCTGAGTTCGTCCTCCACCGCCAAGCCCTGACGCGATTCGTCCGTGACGCCCTCCAGTCTGCCGTCGATAAACAGAAGGAGAGCGCCGACAAGCGTAGCAGGAAGAACACCGCCTCCTTCACGACAGGAGAGCGAGTTCTCCTGTCGACAGACGGCATAAGGAACTCCGCGGTTACCAACCTCGGCGCGAACAAACTCGCGCCGCGCTTTATTGGGCCATTCAAGATTACGAAAGTGCTGGGCGACGCCTATACGCTAGACATTCCGCCGACACTACGGCTACACCCGACATTCTACGTCGGGCGGCTCAAGAAATACCATCCCGCTACGATTCCTGAGACAGCTCAGACGACTGAGCCGGTGCCGCCACTTACGTCGAACGTCCCTCCCGCCGCGCGCGATGCGCCATCGCGCCAGTCGTCCCAGGCGCGAGCAGCTGCGCCCCCGTCTGCACTTGACCGTGAACCGCGCGATCCAGCACCCGTACACGCTCCAGCAACTCCCGATTCGACTGCCGGAGAGCAGTCGAGTCTGAGCAGCCTCCGTCGACTACTGCACAGCAGCATCCACCTTGCGTAGCGCGTCCATATAGTGATTTTCCACCGCGTTGTCGTTCGGGCCAACCAGAACCTGAGCGCTATCGGCGCGACGGTCCGCCTGTCATCGTTGACGCTTCTGGAGATATCCGCTGGATTGTGGACCGCATCGTGGAACATGGGGATCCTCCTCGCGCGCATCCTGGCCGTTCGTCGATATAAGGTCCGCTGGCTTGGGTTCCCTCCCGAGGACGATACATGGGAGCCCCGCGCCAATCTTCTCCGCGACGTTCCAGACGCGGTCCGCGAGTATGAGTCGCTTCTTGACTCCGAAGATCCGCCCAGGTCGTCCGTGGCCACGATAGTGAGCGACAACCACGCACTGGCGAAGAGGCGTCTTGAACGGCCGCGCGAACGCGACCGAGAGCGAGAACGAGTACGACGATCCGCGCGACCATCGCCCGTCCTGGCAGTTGTCAGCGGAAATCGGGTCCGCTGCGATCGCCGTCGGGTTGCACCAGCGGTGTTAGTTGGTCGAGATGCCTCGGAGAGAGATCGTTTGTAATACTGGTTCCAGTTCTCTTCCGTCGGGCGTGGCCCGGCGCACGTCTCGCGTGACCGGCACCCTCGATTCCGTGCTTGCGTGTCGCGCGGAAGTGAGCGAAGTGGTTCTGTGAAGTCTGGAGCCTCCGGAGACACCGCCGCCGATACGCCATAGAAGGGCAATGGGGTCAATGCGCCGTCAAACACCGCGAATCGCAGCCCGCGCCTGTCCGAGGCCTCCGCGGACACCGAGAGCGGCACCGACGTCTCCGTCGGCGAAGTTAGATCCTCCGTGTTCATTTGCATGCGCCGCGATCGTCTTGGTTCGCTCGCTAGGACGTGCGACGTTCCTCCGTGTGCTGCCGCGTTCTTTTGGGTTTGCAGTGAAATGTGCGATCTGTGCTTATGTTGCGTAAGCGCAACTTTATGAGGGGGTGATGTAGCGGGTCACACTGAGCTACATATGTAGGTAGATTTATATAGGTTTATATACAAAGTAGGTACAAAGGCACGCGGCTAGCGCGTGCTGTGTTGTCACTCTCTGATTGGCTGGAAAGGAGAAACATTACAGCCAATCAGAAGATGACCTTCATATGAGTGGCTCACATGAGCCCAGGGCCTCCGCCCTGAACCTAAACTAAAACAGAGTCTATCCCCGAGAGTTAAGTCTGTCTTACTTATTGCGAGCTTCCTCATCGCTACGTGTAAGCTAGTGACGGTAAAGCCATAGCCCGTTACACGATGAGCGAAGAACAGGACGCATTTCGTGGTGTTTGGAAAGTTGATTTTGAAGTAATCTTTGGCTGTCTGGCGGACAGTCAGGAGGTTCAATTCCAGTCCGGGTGCGTACAGCACGTTGTTTAAGGTGATGACTTGTTCCTTCCCCTTCGTGTCCTTGATCTTCATCTACACATCACCCGTTCCCTTGATTGAGATCTGGTGGTTTCCCCCAACAGTGATTGACTTGCCCACAGTTGGGGTCAGCTTTTCGAACCACTGTGGGGTTGCCGTAACATGGAGAGTGCAGCCTGAATCGATTGTCCACACTGGGTCGTCGAACGCTTCTTTGGCTGCGAGGCCCACGTCTTCTTCGTCGTGGCTCAAATTCAGTGTGGTGATGGCGATGATCCCATACTCACAGTTGCCGGAGTCATTGTCATTGTTGTTGTTTCGGCGACCATGGAACTTGTTGCGATTCTGGTGGCGCTCGTTGTTGGTGTTCCTGTTGTCGTTCCGATTGCCTCTGAAATTGTTTTGAGACTGGGGGCGAGGTTTGCCATTGTCGTTTCCTTTGTAAGGATACTGGCGTTGCTGAGTCTGGAGGGCTTTAGCTTGAAATTGGCCGGAAGCACAGTACCAGGTTTGACTTGACCCTGGTGAAGGTGTCGTTGCAGTATATAGCAGTCCACCGTGGCATGGTTGTCACGGTGATAGTACGAGCACGCCGTGTTTGAAACGAGTGCTGATTCACTGCAGGGCCTATTTGCTTCACTTGGAGAAATTGGCATGAGCGTCGTGGTTTGGAGAGCCCGCTCACTCCAAGTCTTTTTTGACTCAGGAGTTCCGTGCTTGAGGGTGTAGCGGTTCCGAGCGAGTTCGTTCTGGGCGATTGCCTCGATATGTCGCTTTAATTCCTCCTACGGGATGACCTTGGGACTTACCTTCCACACCGACAGTTGCGGCTTCCAGTCACTGGGAAGCGCATGGTACAAGTAGAGCGATTTGTGCTCGTCACTCAGTATACTGGTGGTGGCCTCTGCTGCGACCTCATGACAGACTCAATTTCAATAGAGAGGTTTCTGTCTGTCTTGGTCCTGGTCCGCTCAGGATTAGTGAACGCAACAACAAAAAACATTTTGGCGGGAACTGGACTACGAACGAGGAACTTGTTCTCGGATGGTCTTGAGATTTTGCGATTTTACGGAATTGTTTTCTCTATTGGCACCCTCCTTCAATCAATTTTTCTGCGCAAAGTCCACCAACCATCAATCGGCATGGTTAGCCAAGTTGAGTGGCTGCAATGGTACATCGTGTTGCGACAACACTTCAGCCGCAAGAAGAAGAAGATCCGTTACTTGAGCCTGGTTAACTACGTGGACCGCCCCGAAATTCCTCGTGTTTGCTTCGACCTGTCGTGCTACACTAACTCTAACTGCGAACATGAGTTTCGATTCGATGTGGCTGGTAATCGTGAGCGGTTTTCGTTGCTGCGCATTCCAGATGAAGTAGTGACCGTTTACAACGGCAAGGTTCATGACCGCTGCCCCGGTCTCGAGGACCTTTGTATCATCCTCCGTCTTGCTACTCCACTGCGTTACTACGACCTACTACAGCTTTTTGGCAACTCGCGCGGTCGTTTAAGCAGAATATTTCTGCATATGATCGACTACGTCCACGACACCTTCTCAGACAAGCTTTTCATGCCGGATCGCGTTGTAGCAGCCCGAATCAGGGAATACTATGCTATTATCAAGGCAAAAGGAGCGCCTTTGGATGGTATATGTGGTTTTCCGGACGGGACTAAGCTGGGAATTTGCCGACCTTCACCCTGTTCTGACGTTTTTCTTGGCGAAAATCCCCAAAGTTACTGCTATAGTGACCACAATCGATGCTACCGCTTGAACTACCAGGTGATCGCGGCTCCCGATGGACTCTGCATTCACGTTTGGGGACCTATGGAAGGAAGACGCCACGACGCCATGATGCTTCGTGAAAGCAAGCTCCTTGACCACTTTCGCAGCCACCTCGAGGTGATCGAAGGGCGTTTTCTGTGTGGAGACCCTGCCTATAGCGTTCCAGACTTCATCATAAGTGGCTACAAGGGTAACGGAATAAGTGACACGCAAAGTGACTTTAACAAGGAAATCAGTCGCTTACGAGAATCTGTGGAGTGGAATTCCAAATGCTTAACGACGTTGTAGCCATTTGTGAATTACAAAAGATCACAAAAAATCCGCCTGTCACCCGTTGGTAAAGTTGTAAAGGTAGCTATGTTGCTGACGAACCGCCACAACTGCTACACGAGTGGGAACCTGATCAGCCAGTACTTTGGTCTTGCACCACCAAGCATGCGTGAGTACCTCGATGTCGAACCAAACTAGAAGATGTCTCCATCCATGCCATCGCTGCCGCTTTCCAAGATGCTGTTTTCGGCGCGAGCTTTTATCGGTGCAAGTTGGAGCAGTGTCTTGAACCGCTCGTTTTCAAGGCGGGCAATACGTAGTCGAAATTCACGTTCTTCTTTGCGAGAAGACATGGTCGACTAAGTGGGCCGCGGACTCTTCCGCTGTGGTCTCAAGGAGAACGGGCACGAAGTGGACCATTTTGCTGAATCGATCGACGAAGACGAGGACGCCCGTCCGGCCATCGGGGTCGGGCGGTAGACCGAAGACAAAGTCCATTGAGACTGACTTCCATGGCTCCGTGGCAATTGGAAGCGGGCGTAAAGGCGCCTGCGACGACGGGGAAGGCTTGACACGTTGGCAGATCTTGAAGGTGCGCACCCATTTGCGTACCCATTTGTACAAATGGGGCCAGTAGAAATCGCGGGACACGGCCGCGAACGTCTTCTCGCGGCCGAGGTGTCCGCCGATGGGAGCGTCGTGGAACTCGTGGATGATCCGCGAGCGCAAATCGGGATCATTGGGAATCACTATCCGGGGAGCGTGGTCGATGCTGTACGTCAGCAACTCGTCATCGAGTTGATATCGATGAACCTGGTTGCGAGATGACCCGGACAAGGCTCCTAGTGTGGCATCGCTGGGAGATCGACAGTGTTGCTTGATCTTCGAGTAGATGGGATAATGTTCATAGGCAGCGGCGACCTCGTCCCGGAGCGACAGCACTGGGGCGACGCTGGTCAGGTTCAAGCCCAACGTGACGCACGTGGCGCACTGCTCTTCGTCGTCGTCGACATCTTGAGACGACAACGTGCCCCGAGGGTCGTGATCGGGGCGATGCGAGAGAGCGTCGGCGACGATGTTGTGCTCCGAGAAGAACAACAGCCAACGCGCCATGCGTTGATACAAATGCGGGCTCTTCATCGCTGTTCGCAGCGATGCGTGGTCCGTGCAACGGCGAAAGTCTGTTCCCCAACAAGTACACCCTGAACTTAATCAGGGCGTAGCGCATCGCCAGGAGTTCCTTGTCGTGAACGGGATAGTTCCGTTCCGGGGGCTTCATCTGGCGTGATTGATAACTGACGACGCCTTCTCGACCATCGTCGTCAAACTGCATCAACGCGCACCCAATCGCGAAGTCGCTGGCATCGCATACGACATGGAACGGCTTGGACTCGTCGGGCAGCATCAAGATTGGCGCAGCCGCCAAGCTTTTCTTCACCAGGTCGAAAGCTTCCTGGTGCTCGGGACGCCACGACCACGCGGCGACTTTCTTCAGTAGCGACGAGAGCGGCTGGATCAACCCGGCGTAGTTCTTGGTGTACTTGTGGAGGTAGTTCGCGAGACCGAGCATTGACGAAGTTCGGCTGGATTTGAAGGAACCGGCCACGCGCAGATGGACGAGATCTTCTCCGGATCAGCCCGGGCGCCATTCTTGCTCACGAAGCAGCCAAGCACCGGTATTTCCGGTGCGCAGAAGACGCATTCCTTCACGTTCTCGTACAGTTTCGCTTCCCGCATCACCTGAAACACTTGCTTCAGGTGTCGTAAGTGGACTTCCACGGCACTAAGGCCGCCCTCAGCGCGACTGTGTACGAAGATATCGTCGAAGTAACTCGGCGCGAAGTCGCGCAGAGGCCGCAGCACCTGGAAAACCATACGCTTGAAGGTGGCGGGCGCGTTCTTGAGACCCTGGGGCATCACGAGCCATTCCCAAAGCATTCCGCTTGGCGTACTTACAGCCGTGAGAGGAACGTCATCCAACCTCATCAAGATCTGATAGAAGCCATCTGTCAGGTCGATGGCGCCGTAGATCATGCTGCCAGACATGGAGTCGAGGATCGTATTCTTGCGCGGGATCGGAGTCTGCGCTGGGATGGTGGCGTCATTCAGATTGGACTATGCGCCAGCCGCCGGTCGCCTCCTTGACATAGAGGGTGGGGCTCGAATGAGGAGAGATGCTCTCGCGAACGTGTCCGGCTTATCGACGACTCTCGAAGAAGTCGTCGATGGCTTTGACCTGATCTCGCGGCAGCAGCCACTGCCGTGTCACGCAGTACTTTGTTCCCGGCGTGAGATCAATCTCGTGGCGTACTCCGCGGTCAGCGGGCGGTACCGCGTGGATCTTGTCGGGGAATACGTCATCGTACTCGCGTGCGAGGTTGTACACTGGATTCGAAGACGTCTTCAATGACTCCCAAGACTGCGCGGCGAAGCGTTCCTCGCGCGCCGACTTCGGTTCGGCGTGTTTGGGCGCGGTAACTCTTCGTGCGTTTGGCAAACTTGCTCGACCTCGCCACGTTTGAGGTCGCGGAGGAAGTTCTTCCAGGAGAGGCCTGGGAGACGCGTAATAGAAGAGGCTTTGCACGGTGGGTTAGCGACTTCGACTACGCGCTGTCGATGAGGGGCACCGTCTACGTATTCCACCACGGAAACAGACTCCGTGGTTAATGGAGCGTCTGGAATTGGGCGTCGTGCCTTCAGACGACGGCGCTGCTTGGTCTTCTTCTTCTTCTTGCGCTCATCGCGCGTGGACGCGGAGAGTATGGAGCTGTCGCTGGACGATGCTTCGGACGATGAATCACCCCCCACCAGGTAAGACAAGCCATGTCCATCCGCACCGACAGTGCGCGGGTGAACCACGCGAACGCGTGCGACACGTGCTCGACCGCGGACACTTGCTGTGGTGGGAACCCATGCTCGACCACCATTTCCTCGCGCGGCGGGAACCCACACTCGACCGTCGCCTCGTTCATCGACGGGAACCCATGCTCGACCGCCATCTCATTCGTCGGCAGGAACCCATGCTCGACCGCCATCTCGTTCGTCGACGAGAATCCATGCTCGACCGTCATCTCGTTCGTCGACGGGAACCCATGCTCGACCGTCGTCTCGTTTGTTAGTGGGAGCCCACGCTCGACCACAATCTCGTTTGTTAGTGGGAGCCCACGCTCGACCACAATCTCGTCCGCCTCGCGTGTACGCGAAGGAAGCTCAGCTGGTGCATCCAGCAATACTGCGCACGCCGTACAGAGAGGGCCATCGATCACTCTGTGTACGGTTCGCGTCGTGGATGACCGGTCCACGACGGTAACGTGTGGCCAATCTTGCGGTGATACAAGGAGGTGGGTGAACACCTCTTTGACGTCGAAGTTGTGTCGGCGCTGGACCGACCGCGCCAACCAGTTGATCTCAGGCTGGTAGCGCGCGAGCCACGGCATCCCGAGAATACAGTCGAAGGCGTAGTTCATCGAGATCACCAGGAAGTCGTCTCGACTGGAGAAACCGTCGAATGTGTACGGGTGTTGTACCTCGCGCCGCGGGATGCAGTGCGACTTGCCGTCAGCGAGTTTCACAACAACCTCGCCGAGACCTTCGATAACTGGGTTCTCCGAAGGCGACACCGACAAACATGACGCGCGGAAGAAGTTGTTCGTCGCTCCTGAATCCAGGAGCGCGCGCAGTGGACGCTGGGCGCCAGCGACGTGGATATTCAGGATGATCAGTCTCGAATCGTCACTGGCAGTGGTGGCGTGAAGTGTGCATACAGCACTTGAGGGCTAAGAGGTCGGGTCGCCACCGGTGGGCCCGGACCTCCATTCCAGCCAGTAGGGCGCCCTGCACCTACTGGCCCAAACCATTTTTCGACTGGGCGACCTGGCTCGTATTGTCGGCTTCATCGACCGTGGCGTTCGCGGCAACGGGGGCAGACACGCGGCAAACGGCCGCGCGGTGACCAAGCTTCCGGCAGCGATAGCATGTCACCGGACGCGGGGATCTGCTTCCACGCGAGGCGGTGGGGTTGGACCAGCGCCGATTAGTCGATGCCTCGATGGCATCTATCTCCATCGGCTCGGGTGCATTTGCCGAGTCGGCCGCCGGTATCGTGCGGGCGTATGACGACGTCACCACATAGTCCTCGCGAAGCGCGAGGGCGAATGCCTTCTCCAGGGTATCAGGTTCTGCACGAGTGAGGCTGTAACGCGTCATTCCCTCTCGCATTCCGAACACGAAGACATGGACCTGTGAAGCCATGTCGATGGGCTTCGTGGTGATGCACGAAGCGAGGTGTCGGGTCTTCTGAACATAGTCCCGCATCGACATCTTACCCTGTTTGAGGGCGAATAATTGAGCACGGACACGGGATTCATCTTGCGGTGGTTCGAAGGCCAGACGTAGGTCACTCTGGAGAGCTTCCAGAGTGGGGAACGCTTGCACGTCTACGACAAGTTTGCCGATGGCCCACTCTTTGGTTTTTCCAGATAACTGGGAGAGGAGGAAATTCACATTTGCCGACGGCGCCTCGATTAGTCTCGAGGCGATGTCGATGTCGACTTCCCGGAACCACCGATTCAGCGGAAGACGGTCCGGACCGGCGCCGGAGTACGTCGAGGTTTCCATCTTGACGGCGTCATTCTTGGAACGCGAGGGAGTCTGTCCTCGCTATTTGGCTTCAACGAGCTCTCGTTCCATGAATTCTTGAGCGGCCTGGCGTTGCTGGTCGGGCGACGCCGTGCTGAGCAGCGACACCACGACAACTTGTCCGTACGAGCCTCTCACTCGACGCGGTTGAGGTGGGGGAGTTGTCGTGCTCCATGGTTGTTCCGGTGGAACCGGAATCTTGGTTTTGGTCTTGGTCTTGGTCGTTGGAAGGACTACAAAGTGCTAACGGGCTATGTCTTTACCGTCACTAGCTTACACGTAGCGATGAGGAAGCTCGTAATAAGAAAGACAGACTTAACTCTCGGTAAAAAAGACTCTGTTTTAGTTTAGGTACAGGGCGGAGGCCCTGCGCTAATATGAGCCACTCAAATGAAGGTCATCTTCTGATTGGCTGTAATGTTTCTCCTTTTCAGCCAATCAGAGAGTGACAACACAGCACGCGCTAGCCGCGTGCCTTTGTACCTACTTTGTATATAAACCTATATAAATCTACCTACATATGTAGCTCAGTGTGACCCGATACACATCGAACCAAAAGACCGGAGAAGGAACTCGCCAGTCCCAGTTCCAAGCAAGCCCGGCAATTACAAACCAAGACGCCCACGTGGCCAGCTCAGGTACGCCTGACAATATTTGCTTTGTCATACACGAATGGGTCATCCTAACTTTCGCATTATGCAGGATCTGGCTAAGGTAGACACCGTCACGGACATAAGCTTGTCGAACTTCGGCCCCAAGAAAGACTACTTCTGCTCTTCATGCACATACGCTAAGGCGCACAGTATCCCATTCAATAAACGTTCAGTTAAAAGGGCAAAATTTCCTTTACAAAACGTTCATACTGATATGGCTGGACCACTGCCAGTTCCCACACTTTCAGGATGTCAATACTTCCTAACCTTCCTCCTTGACGACTATTCCTGATACTACTCTGGCCCGCTTAAGAATCGACAATTCAATTTAACCTCACTTTTTATGATAGCATTTGATTGGCTGAAATATATTTTAGACCTCGTGGTTGTTCAAAATCTATGATGGTGTTGAAATCAGCCCGAAAACCCTCAATTTTTATGCTTCTCTAGTAGGGCTCCACGAGATGCCAGAGAGCTATGCTGTGCAGTATTGCCCGATTACGGTAATATTTTTTCTTCTTAATATCGCTCAAAATTGCTAGCGTTTCGCAAAAAAACTAAAGCCATTCAAAATCGGTGATTAAAAATGAACTCGTATTTTTGCGTTTTCAGCTGTTTTTGAATGCCAATCATATCACCCGATAGAGCAGAATCTCAGCTTTAATTTAAGGTCTGGCACTCCCAACAACATTTTTTTTAATTTTAATCCTCCTAAAACCGAAGTGTCGATTCTTAAGTGGGCCAGAAGAGTACATGTTCATCTACATTATCAAACGGAAGTTGGAGTTATATGACTGCTACGAGGACTTCAGAAAGAAAGCCCAAAACATCTTCCGTGCAGATGTTGTCGAACGGCACTATCATGAAAAGAAATATGATTCAGAAATAATTAATCTCCAGAGCGATAATGCTCGAGAATACGAGAAACTGGGGAGGATAATTTTCCAGAAGTATAACACTCACGCACAGTTCACCAATGCATACACACCAGAACAAAATAGAGTAGAAGAGGCGCAAGCGCACATTACTCGAGGGGACAAGAGCATTTCTGATCGATGGCAAACTTCCCATGTGCTATGGGGAGGATGCATCAAACATGTAGCGGATCTTTTAAACATTAGACCAAGCTCCGTCACAGACATAGTGACTCCTCAAGAGATGTGGTTCAATCGGAAGCCATCCGCAAACTATATCAAAGTTTTTGGATGCACAGCATACGTCCATTTTTCCCGAACTCTACCGCACGAAACTCGAAGCACGAGCTAAGAAATACCTGTATCTTCGTCAACCCCCCAATAAAAAAGGCTATTGACGAAAATCTACATGCCACCACACTTTTTGAAGACAACCAGAGTTGCATCAAACTATCCTACAATCCAGAATTACATGGAAGGAGCAAACATATTGATATTCGATATCATTTTGTGCAAGAAAAAGAAACCCGAAAGGAATTTGAAGTGAAATGCTGTAACACACAAGTAATGGTCGCAGACATCTTCACAAAATCACTAACAAAACCAGCTTCTTCCACCTACGAAAAACACTGTGCGCAATGTGAGAAATAAACAAGAAACAACCAGAGTAATAATCGGAAATAAAGCAGATATTTTGGTAAAAAATTCACAACAATCAAATAATTATGTTAAAGAAAAATGACTCAAACTAGAGTTTGGGCTGGTAGTACTAGGGCAGCGGTCTTGTCAGCGTGCCTCGTGGTGGCGACAACTTGTCGCCACCACGAGGCACGCTGACAACTGGCTGACATCAAGACCTTATTTTTAGTAAAAACAAAAAAACGTTTGGCAAACTGTACGCGCGCATTAGGTAAAATGCCCTACTGAAAAAACGTAAGCACCAATCAGGAATCGAAAAACCAGCTTAAACTTGAGTTATTAAATACCCCTTTAAGTTGATCGCATCATGTACTGAATTAGGCATAGCAAATATGAGCAATAAAAGGAAACCTACTTCTTTTGGTACATGGAATGAAATTATGTAAACTGAAAATTTTATAAGTGGTTAAACTTGGAATGTGTATACCTTTGAGTGGTGTACAACACACTTTTTCCCGGCTCGAATTAATCCTTTTTGGGCTGTACGTACTACTAACGCAGCACTACCAGGAAAATACTTACCAAATTTTACCGAATATTCCACTTACCACTTTTTTCGAAAGAAATAATTTACATAATAATTATAATATAATAATAAATGTTTCAAGAAGAGAATGAAGAAGAAGAAGAATATGATAAAAGCAATTGGAGTGTACCAGTTATTTCAATGTCTGCTTGTTAACCTACTTTGACTTTGACGTCTTAACTCGGTGGGCCACAATGTCCTCAATACAGTAGACGCCGTCAATGTGCTTTAAATATCCATCGAGCACGTCCGTGCGGTTAGGAAAGGTCATGTACTCATCAGGATCAATAAACACATATTTAGCACCAACCTAGCACGAGCAGTCGAGTGAAGTTTTGCAGGAGCGGTTGCGTCTTGCAGGGGCAGTTGCGTCTCGCAGGCCGCCTCCACGGCCGTGGTCAGTCTCTATACTGGCGCCCGTCGCTGTGTCTTCTTCGACACAGCAATAAAAATACCAGAGGTCTATGGTGGGGTTTCAGCAAGGAGATCCCAGGATTGCTTTCATTTCTATGATGATAATGGAGTTACCACTGAAGGGCCGACTGGATCATTGCGTATAAGTTTACTACTTATACGCAATGAACCAACGTATGGGGTGTGTGATGTCACCGGCAAACTATGGTGCCACGAGTTTCTTTTTCAAGATTCTACGATCTACTTGGCACAATGCAACGCGCTCGGATATTCATCAACATTGACTTGACGTCGGGTTATCACCAAATGCGGCTGCGTTAGGATTCGTGTTCACTAACCGCATTTCAGGCCGATGGCGGGTCTGGGCTAAGTTGAGTTTCTCAAAAACTTCCATCGGTCCTGGCAACGAGCCTTTCGCAAACGACTTCGATCAAATCCGACGTTCTTCACATGATTGTGGGCAAAGTTTGCCTTTGTAAGCTACCACACACCAGGCGCACTAGAAACGTTTAGAAAAGGGGGAAGTGGGCATTCTCTGCCGACATTTTTGTATTAAGGAACTACTGGCCAATGAAACTTTACATCCATGCTTGGCGTTGGTCGAGCTGCTGCTAGATATCACTAGCTGAGACCCACACATCAACGCAAATTGTTTACCATGTCGTTGTATGGGCGGCAATGTTTTTTATCGTGCTAGGTGCACAGCAACGGCTGGTACCATCGTGTGAGCTGACGGTGGATTTTGATTCGGTGATATCACGTGTACCCGTCATATTTTGGCCGATCACGTACGACTACGACGGAATGTTGAACCGTCCTTGGCTGGAACAATGCAATCAGGTCATTTATTGGTCAAATCTAGAGGTTTAGCCCCCAGCTCACCGGGAAAGGGACATCGTTCCGTTTGTTAAACTCGAAAGCGCAGATGTGAACGAGGTGGCTTTTGAGGATTTTCTTCGTAGCCTGGCAGCTGGTGAGTATGCGTAGGTGTAAACGACAGAAGCTCGCCATTATGGACATGCTCCAA
>JAPDHH010000303.1:0-47859 GCA_032158285.1 Phytophthora sansomeana
CAAACGCCGTGTGAAGATTCATCCTGACGGGATTCAAGGCGTCACTAACGCATCTGTAAGGCGGCTTGCCCGGCGTGCTGGGGTGATCCGGATCTCTGGCTGGTCTACTACGAGACTCGGGCTGTACTCCGCATTTATCTGAGCAACCTAATACGCGACACAATCACATATTCGGGGTATTCTAAACGGAAGACTATCACGATCACAGACGTCGTGTACGCGATCAAACACCAGGGTAGAACACTCTACGGCTTTGACCAGTGATACCTCTTCAAGAGCGATTTCCGGTGAACCGGATTCGACTGCAAGTGTCGTTGCTATATGTGCATTAAATAAAATTGATCTTCATTATACACAACATACTGAAACAAAGAACCGCAATATTTCTACTAGATAGGAAAGCCGTTTAGCCGATGGCGATAGCAAAACGCTAGATTAGATGCTTGAGATACTATCATGCGTTGTGCTCGCTACGGGAATACGAACTACCGAATATGCAGTCAAAATAAAGCTCCAGTAGCGACCATGCATCTTAGCACGGTGTTGCGGTCACGAAAGCGTAATGCGGCCATTTCAAGGAGGCGCGTGAGTACGTTTGAATTCGCGGCATATGGAACATCAGTACCTATTGGATCGTTACCGAAGATAAGGTCCACTTCGTCAACGCGTCAGAGGTTGTGGCTCATCCATAAATTTTTGGTCCTCTGAATGCTCAACAATGTACATTTTTTTTATTGTTGTGCCTCATGTGAGTGCATTGCTGGTAGCCCTCATTGCTGGTCTTGCATCATGCCGCCAAAGAGGAAGTATACCCCGCTCTCCGACGAAACTCGCCGAATTCCGACGCTGTCCAGCTTTCAGAGTAATTCTTCAAGAACAAGCAGCAGTTCGAAGAGCAAAAGGCACTGACCGAGGTGGGCATGCTGAGATTTGTCCGGAAGCTACCCAAGCAGCTCGACCTCGGATGTTGACGTTGCAGCAGTGTATTGGAGAGCCTGAGGTGCCACGAAGAGTTTGCCAAGACGTAAAAAGAGAGATATTCCGAGAGCGAACTGGAATCATAGAGTACTAGCGACGCTTCAGACAGCGATACAGAACCGAGATCAGCACGTTCGTCTAAGATCCGAAGCAATCTATCGGACGTGTACACGGATATAGAGCTGCTAGATATGGATACTAGTCGGAACTTTTACATTCCGACTGCGGGAAGATTGGAGAGCATTCAACATGAAGCTATGTCCGCGATGGCGCCGGCGTCCGGTGAGATGAAGCCCTGTAGTATCTGCGAGCTGGATTGGCTTCCTACCGCCATAACCCCAACAGCGATGACTGATGATTTTACCGAGGTATTCCTATGGTCACTTTTGCCATTAAGTTTAGGAATGACCTAACGATATCTGTCCAAACAGACGCTGAAGTCATGTCTTGTCGTCTCATTGCCGCCAGAACTCCCCCCGTTCATCATCAAGCAATATGACGCCTCTCACATGGACGCTCGGCTCAAAGGAATCGTGCTCTTTCCAGAGGGGACACAAATCATTGTTTGTTAACAAAATGCAACTCGCAAAGCTAATGCTTCATGGCTCAATCTTTGTGTATGTAGCTGTACACAAACAACGTGGCGCAACCATCCTGGACGTATGCAAATCGTGCAATTGCCACATGGCGCGACCTGGTGTTGTTAAACTGCCGCAAGCAGTCATCTCTAACGGAAATTATATCGGGTATTTGCCTCGCCGATTTCAGATGCTCACACGAACAGAGGAGCAGACGATTGCACTCACTTTACCTTGTGTATCGTTGTCTGTGGTAACTGGGGGCCCGTGTCGAACTATAAAGTCACATCATTATATTGTACAGAACACTGAGGGCCCCATTATCGAGATGCTACCGCGCGATCTAACTCACCGCGTTCATGTTACGATGGTGGGTTGCATGACACTTGCACAGGCGGCAGCATGTAAGAAGCGATACGAGGTAAATACTGAGCTATGCAAGAAGATGCTACAATTTCTCGACGCCAACAATATGATCTACAAATATCGTCAAACCCCAACCGAGTCGCGTCCTGGTATCATCAATACCAGCGTCTTGTTTGATCAAACAACACAACTAAACCCGTCTACTGAGGAGGATCCCGTCGTCAACTCAATACGAGATGAGAGTACTTACTCTAACTTCGGATCACACTTGAACGAAGGATCAAATGACGATAATGACGAAGAAACATGGGTTGCCGCTACAAGCCTGCTTGTACAGCCACCGCAACGTGTTTTTGATGATGTACTAGTTCGAAAGTCCAATGCCTACGTGTCTATGAAAAATGGGCCGCGTGCGTCGGAATGTTTCCGACATTATTTCCTGGGGGTGTGGAGGACCAACGGAGTATCGATCAACGAAGCTGTCTGTTCGGCAGTGGATGTTGCGTTGCTTGCGCGTTCATGGTCACAGATTTTAGAAACACTACGCGTTCATGTTGCTAAGATTTGATTATCTGGCATCCAAAAATGCCAGGGAAACGCTGTATTTCAGGATGAACGTGAAACGAAGGGCTCTGAAAACGGCTGAAGTACCTCAAAATACGGTTCTTCAAGCCATAGCGTACTTCAAGTATTTGAGCAAATGCCAAGCAACAGGAGTGATGCCGAAGCCTCCGGGTGCTGACGTCCAGCGTGTAATTGACATACGAAAAGGCCTTAGAGTTTCTGAAGCTGCCTTTTATGGATCAAATATTGCCCGGATGAAATCTCGTCATGACCTGCTGAAAAAATTTGGACCACTTCAAAACAATTTTACGGTTTCTCTAGACACGGCAGGGACGTACAACATTGCTGTTAAATCTGGCCTTGTAACCAGAAGGAGTATCGATGAAGCTAACGTTCTCTCGATGCCCAATCGGGTGAATAGGAAGGCTGTAGCTGCCAAAAAAAATTATGGTCATGGACACTATTATTGACGTAATACTTGGTTGGGATCAGAAAACAAGAGCCCCAAAGCGTTGAGGTGGTGTGTTTGGAGTTGTTCGAGCTTTTGGAGCCGCTGCGGAGACACAACTAGCGGGTGATTTGCATGTACATTTTGCTGTTTTGTTACATGGCTACCCAACTACATCTAATGAGCTAGCGGAGGCACTCAAAGAAGATGCAAACTTTGTCGGGCGATTCACATCACTAGTTGATACGGTACTTACAGCTACACCGCCATGTTTAAAACAAGAGAAGGAATGTGTTCAATGTCACGCGAAGGATTCGTTGGCTTCAATTGTCCCCGGGGTAGATGCCTTTCGTCGTCCAGTACCTGGAGCAAGTGTACAACCCACTGCAAAATGTGAAACTTGTGGAGTGATTTTTAAAGCTTCCGATATTTTGGATGCTGCAATTCAAGCTCTAGCGGATCAACAGCACATTGAAATGAACGCTCAATCCAAAGATTTTGAGAAGTGCAGGCCCCCTCAGCCTGGATCACGTAGCGCATTGGTCACTTCTGTTTTAGTCCGTGATGTACAGGTTCACTACTGGAATCACTGCAAGTCGTGCTTTAAGGTGAGTGATCGTATTAATATTGATTTAGTAGTACGTGCGAATGGAAACAAATTAATAACTGGTTGCTTGTGTGAATCACAGAAAACTATACGCACTCCTCGCGGTACAATTTGACGGTTTTTGAAACCCGACTTGACTCACTTGGGTTCGACAAGCATTTACGATGATGACAAAATTCGACTCCACCGCCTATAGGTTGCGAATACGTGAATGCTTACAACCCCGTTGTCATGGCCGCCTTGAAATGTAATCGCGATGTCCAATTCGTGCTTAGTAGTGGCTCGAAGGATACGGCGGCGTATGTGATGAAATATTGCTTCAAACCTCAAAATCCCGTGGAGAATCAGGCGGCACTATCGCTGGCTGCCTTTGCGAGAGCAGTGAACAAAACAAACGCATTGCCAGGGGAAATGTCGGCTATGGAGTGTGGTTATAGGATACTTGGTTCGATGCTTTACTCAGTCACAAACGGCCAAGAGGTAGCTGCCCCTCTGGCAACTCTTTACATTCTTAACCAAGCTCATTTTGGTTTTCCCACGAGTTCTTTCACGTCAATATGCGTTCCATGCTGTACCATCAACTTGAACACTCAGTTGAGATAAACGTAACGCAAGACGGTACTCACGACGATCATGCACAGATTGTATTTGAAAATCATTTGGAAAGGTATTGGAAACTTGAGCTTCGGCTCGAATGTGTGCCCTTTATTGACATTTGTGAGCAGTATGAGTACGGTGGATGCCGGCACGCGTGTTCTCGAAATGATCATTTACCGTTTAAGCCGATTGCTTATTTCAAAACGGGTTCTTCTAAGATGCTTGTATTATGTGGAGATGAACTGCCAAACATTGCTAATCGCATGGATCACGATCAACTCGACTACTACTACACTGTTTTGCTCGCACTCTTCAAACCTCACCGTGAGAATACGCTTTTTTGGCGTCAGGCCAATCACCGCTAGCAAGCTATCGCTCTTTTGTTCAAGACGGCAATGATGAATTAGCGGCAAGGATGCAGAAATTTGAAGCCCAGTGGCAAGACTATCACAGAGCGCGGCAAAATGATAGCAGTGAGGAATCCGCAGAAGACACAATACTCAGGACACGATCTCCTTCAACTTGCTGACGTGGTCCGTTTGATGATAGTGATGATGTTGTACGCCGCAGATGTGCGGGTGATGTGGATCTTCGCATTCCAGACGACTTTTGCGAGTTTGCTTCTGTTGCTGCCCCGGATCTGTCAACCAACAAGTTGTCTCATGATGCAGCCGAGATTGTTCAGTCTGTCCCGCAGCTTGAAAGAGCAGTGAAATCAACTGAGAATGCGTATGAAATTGCCGATGCTGTGACATTGAGCGATGCACTTCGTCTCCAGTTCGTATTTGACCCGAATCATGCCTCCCGGAGGTGTTAGTGCTTCTGAAGAGTCCGTTGGCACTGAAAACTTTGTATCGACTTTCCAAGATGCCCCTACGAGGTTAGAAAGATTGCGGGAGTGCTTCGAAGCAGTACCTTACCAGCATCTTGATGCACCACCTCGATGGGCGCCAAATACATTACCAGCATTTCCAAAAATTGCAATGGCCTCAGAAGCATTCGAACTTAATTTTTGGCAGCACGTCGTTTTTGAAGTTGTTGCACGCCATTTGCTTTTTGCATATTCACGAGATATTGAGGAGGAGATGGCGGAACCAATATACCCCGCGGGCGGTAACTACAATCATTACGAGATCAGACCTCAACTAATTGGATATATTGGAGGGGAGGCAGGGACGGGGAAGTCTACGGTTGTGGAAGCATTGCTGGTGTTTGCCAATCGATGGGGTCGAGAAGGCAGTGTGGAGACATTGGCATTTACTGGGGTCGCAGCAATAAACATTAAGGGGAGAACAATGCATAGTGCTCATTCCGCACCGTCACTCGAGATGAAATCAAAGTTTAGTCGCGTAATAATGACGATCATTGATGAGATCTCTATCACGGATCAAACCTTGTTGGGAGGGACTGATACCGTGTCACGGTCAATGACAAAAACTCCAAATTGCTTCATGGGAGGTAAACATGTATTAATGATTGGAGATCTTCTACAACTTCCACCAGTAGCTGGATCCCCATGTAAGTTCTAACGCTTTTTTTGCAAATACCACGGTACGATCAGCACGTTGATAGCTTTCCTATTTTGCGAATAGGTTTTCGGATATCACCACCCCACGCAAATCGATTCCGGCACGCTGGTTACGCATTGGACTCAGCCATCAACTTCGTAGTTTTTCTAACGAAAAACATGCGCACACGGTTTGATCCAGAGTACACCCAGATTCTTGCCGAGTTTCGCTGGGGAAAAATTTCTGACGAACAGATCGATCGCTTGAATTCTCGCGTACAACCGGTGGAGCCACTAGTACAGCCATCATCCGCGTAGATACTCGGGAAGCAGAAATGTTTCACCGCCCTGTTGTTGTTTGCACGAACAAGCTGCGATGTGCAATTAACAGCAGTATGATCTTTGGTATAGCGAAGAAGCTTCGCCGACTCGTGTACGAATCTCTAGCGATACCAGCATCACGCTCCCAGCGCATTGTCGAGCATTTGGTCAATGTCAACGACAACTTGACCGATCGCATTCCCATGAAGCTGTTATGTTACGTAGGAATGCCCGTTATGATATCACGGAAACACCCCGAATTACTCGAGGCAGACGTAATTGCAAATGGTGTTATTGGAAGTGTTGTCGGAACATATCCTCCGCTCGAAACACTAGAAGCCATCCCATACGACGTAGAGGGTGTTGTCGTCCACATGCTTGTTCGATGGCCAGACCTTCTGCTCCTTAAGCTGCATGAGTGTGCTAATACGCTTGTGGACAGATTTCCACCAGGGGTTATTGGTCTACCACCACTACACGGAAGCATAAAGCTCAACCAAATTCCGAATTTATCACAAGCATCGGTCACGGTTAATCAATTTGCTGTCGTTCCAGCATTTGCATATGCCACCGAAAAACTTCAAGGGAAAACGTGCTGTGATGGAATCGTTGTAACTCCCCTCAACCAACGAAGCCAAGGAGTTCCTTTTCAAACGCTGTACGTCGCGTTGTCAAGGGCGATAAGTCTAAGTGGACTCACGCTCACAGAAGCTATTACGCGTCAGTATATCGCCGAATTCGCGCCAACACAATCAATTGTGACCGAGATGCAACGCCTTATGCAGCTTGTTCTTCCTCCACCATACATTTCGGATCTGGAGAGAAACGAGTTTGATGCTTGGAAGGAGAGGCAACAACCGTATGACTAATATAAGTATCCTTGACAGTATTATCTTAATCAAGCTGCTCCGTGCATAACGTTGTAATAAATCTACAAATATCCCTTAAAGGAAGGCTGAACGACCTTGCGCGCTCGCAGCGCGCTATAATTCGACTGTGAGTTTTTGGAAAAATGCTCGGTAACTTTGACGATAGACGTCATCTATCCAGAATAGAATACGGGAGAGTCTTTACCCTCGATCTCATGTTGCTTTGTGTGTTGCTCGATGTGTTGCGGAAAATCCCCAATAGGGGGTTTCAGTTCTCGGTTTTCTTGGAGTGATTTCTGTTCTGTTTTTTCGACCCCCACTCGGGCCAAGAAATCAGTCGAGAAATCCGAGACGGATTTCTGATTTCTTGCTGGTCATGTTCGCCTTGAAAGGTCGTACCGAAAGGTCACTTTCGCGCGCATTTCAAACTCCGGGCGCTCCAATCCTCTCACCATTTGCAGTATCGCCATCCACATGGTAGCCACGTCGGCATCCGCGCGGTCGCGGCAGAAGAAGGCGACCAAGGCGTCAAAGAAAGCATCGGGGACCAAGTTATGTTAACCGTAAATGTCAAACTAAGTACGATCTCATTTTCCAAGCGGGTTTACTGCTAAAAAATAAAATAAAAATTCTAATAGCGACGCGCTAGGACAAAATGCTTGGTGAGCACAATACTAGTTGCTCGCTTATAACTCCTGCACCAAAATAGTAGAAGTCTCAGCTGTAAATCGAAGAAACACCAAAATGGTCCTGTTGCTCGATCTCATTCATGTTTGGGCTTGTGTGGAGATAAAAATACGATAGTGGATTGAGCACACGTGTATTATAGTGACATATATCTTAAACAACAGTGATTACGAAAATAGGACAAGGTTTCTTCCAAAGATGGTCTATGTAGACGTTGTGACCTGATCTGGCAGGCAACGACTCCTTGAAACCACTCCCCATTGTCATGATAAGCTGCGGGAGGCTCATTCTGCTCGCAACACTCAAGTTAACAGATCTCCAATGGAAGCAAGCAATAAATACAAGGTCGGGTCTGGAGGCAGCAACTGGGGGGCAGAATACTACGCCAAGCAGAAACGACAGCGCGAAAGTCAAAGCTGGACGGTTCTCTTCAAGCCATCGGTCTTTGGAGCATTCTTGGCTGTGGTGGGCCGCACTGTGGTCTGGCCTCTCGCCTTGCTCGTGGTTTTCACCTCCACCAAGTATCTCTCAACCGGTACAGTGCTCAAGCTCGTGGATGAAAGTATCTACGCTTTCACGGAGCAAGACCCGACCATGGCTGGAGGGTGCAGTGGGTGTCTCGGGTTGAACAAAGTGTGTCTGGTCAAGTACAACATCTTCGCCCAAGACGCCATCATCGGAGCAACCACTTTCAAGAGCTTTGCTGGTCGCAAGGCAGACTTGTCACTGTACGACTTCAGCGTGCTGAGTCAGGAGGCCCTCGACCTCGGAGCAAGGCTCGATGAAAAGGGGGTGTATTGCCAGAGTGGAGTGAACGAGTGGGGGTCCATGACGGCAGGTATCGCTGGCAGCGCACAGGATATCCTGGACGTCGTCAACGTACTGAACCTGAACATTGCGCCTCAATTCCGACGTGAGCTCGAGATTGCGGTGGCGGGGAAGGCACCGTGCGAGTGCAGGTGGAACATCTACACCATCACGAGACTGTTCTTGTACCCGACAGTCAAAGGCAGCGCCAACTTCGCCAGCATCCCCGGCATCGACTTCAACATTTTCCCGGACTACACTGAATGCCGCCCTGATGTCACTGTTGATGACAGTCTGGTCGGCTCTAAACTTGTGCTGGAGACGAACGGCGAAGACCCGTTGGCTGTCATCCCCGACATTCTGATGCTCTTTCCATTCAACTTCAAAAGCAGTATTCCGGAGGCAGCGCGAGTGGTAGCGGCAGGCACCACGAAGTACGGATTCGAGACTGTGCTGCAGCCGCTGTTCAAGGGTTACTATGGCGGCTGTCGTGTTCGTGCGGTGAACACAACGGGGGTCTACATCGAAGACACGTGCGAGGTTTCGAAGCGGTGGAGCACCTACGGCCTAATGATCCACTCGCCCGATGATATCCCAATGTGCAGCACTGGTGACGTCTGCATTCACAACTACTACAACTCCATGTGGGAGTGGGTCAACTACGTTACTGCAGACAATCCGACTCGCATCGGAATGAACCTCAACACATTTCGAAGTCGGTATGCCGATACCGTCGTGCTCAGCATCCTGCCAGGCATGGTCGTCATGCAGATGCTGTTCATGGGGATGATAAGCTTGTATCAAGTGATGTCACATGAGCGTTCCGTCTTGCTCACTCAAATTTGGGCGTATCGGTGCCAGAATGGTCGCATGCAGGTCGTTTACCTCGCGCAGATCACCTACCACATCATCTACAACTCGGATTTGTACATGCTTGGACTCTCCACGGGTACGTTGACCGTCGAGTCGGTCATGAACTTGACGTGCTGCATCTTCGCTTTCTCGTACGCTTTCGTCAATTTGGTCAAGGCCCGGTCAGGCGACCAGCAACTCGACCGGCACTTCCGTTCGACCTGGGAGACCATGCAGATCGTGATCACTTCTATCGTTGCAGCTGTCCTGCTTTCCATTCGGGCAACACCTCTCGAGTTCATTAATGATCAGAATGGGGAGATTCTTCGCAAGACATCGTCCCGCGGAGCAAAGTACTGCGGCCTCAACGACTCGTGCGTCATGTTCAAGGTCAACATGATTGTCTTCATTGTCATTTTCTCGGTGGGTTTGGGCATCGTGGCCGCGGTCTCTTCGATCATCGTCAAGCGCAAGAGTCACTCCAAACTGAAAACTGTTTTTCGATCAGCCAGAATATCAATATCTGTTCAACCCAGCTTCAGACAGAGTCGACGCTCCGTCCTGAATCCGAATGCTACATCTGGCACCGATGACACCGTCAAGAAGGTATCAAACAAGGGGGTACGCGTACTAGTAGCCCCATACGAGCACAGCGACCTCACATCCTTTGAGCGGAACTGTATCGGCGGTCCGTTCCGAAAACTGTTCCGAGACTGCGATGACATAGCCTACATCATGTACAAGGACAAACGCTGTACGACCGTCGAGGCGCTACTGCTGACGGGGTATCTGTACTACGGAGAGCACGTGTATCAGGCGTCCTCGGTGATGCTTCTGCTGTTAGCACGTCTGATCCCGAGGAAATTCCTTCGCACGTTCAACGTGCTGCTACTGCGCTGGCATTTGGACAAGGACACGGGCGAGCTCACCGAAGTCTTATCCTGTTCGTGGTATGCTGCTAGCAAGGAGAACCACCAGCTCGCAGGGGCTACACCTGTGGCTTAGTGATTAAAATCGATTAAAAGTACAGCGATATGATTGGTCAGTCAAGTTGAAGTGCTTTTACAATACTGACCCCTCGCTTTAATGACGTTTTAACGTTTTGATACGTCATTATTCTCGACGAATGCTCGACGGCGGCAATACGCTCACGAGTCGCGGCGGCGGACCAGCCTCCCCTCGACGCCAGGACCTGGAGACGGGGGACGCGCCTCGCCGCTCTTCTTTGGCTGCACGACGTACGACGAGAGAGAAGCGCCCGGCATGGCACTATGCTGTCCCTTGCTCTTATTGTGTCTTATCCTGTACTCGGCCTCTGGAAGTGTCCAAAATGCGGAATCCGTGTCTCCGAGAATGGAAAGCAGGGTAACTGAACAAGACGCTGCGGAATTGACAAAAGAAGGAGATGGGCTAGGGCAACTTCAAGATCAAGTGGATTCCTTATCCGATCCTGGCAAGGATAAGGGTATCATCATGTGCATGCACAATGGGGCCGTCCCCATGGGGCTCTCGCTGGTCAAGGAGCTGCGTTGTCTCGGTAATAAGGAGCTTATCCAGATCTACCATTGTTTCCCAGAGGAAATGTCCAACGCTTCACGCACGTTGCTGCTGGAGGCGGACGACAATTTGGAGATTGTGGACGTTTGCACCGACCTCGTGGCTCGTAAGAAGCTCACGGAGGCCCGTGCGAGACACTTTCGAAGTTGGTGGATCAAACCCTTAGGCATGTACCATACCGACATCAAGGAGGTGCTTTTACTGGACGTCGACGACATTTTCATGCGGGACCCCGCTGTTGTGCGGACCACGGACGGATACAAAAGCACAGGCACCACGTTCTTCTACGACCGAGTGCTGTCCAGCAAGGAGTTTTTCAATCAGGATGTAGATGGAGAGCAGTACTTGAGAAAACTGCTCAAGGAGTTCGACTACGCCAAGTTTGGGCTGCCACCAGGATCCACTCCGTCCGAGCATTTGAGTCCCAAGACGTCGTACGCGTGGCGTCGCCAGACGTCGCATGAGCAGGATTCGTCCCTTGTGGCAATCGACAAGTCTCGCGCCGGTCAGGCGATCAATATCATGTTCTTCCTCATTACAGAGCAGCACTTTGTCCACGAGTTCTCGTACGGAGACAAGGAGACGTTCTGGATCTCGTACGAGCTGGCCAAGCAGGAATATTTCTTCTCGCCGTGGGGAGTGGCGGGTATTTCCTCGTCGACAAATAATGATCAGGAAAAGCACGAAGACTCGCTCTGTGGCAGCATTGTCCAGTATATGCCGGTGGAAGACGACACCCCCGAGTTTCTGTACGTGAATGGTAAAGCGCTGTTGAATCCGTTCCCTGTGCCTATGGACAGGTTGGGCACGGCCAGTCACAACGTCCTGTTCAACACGAATCCTACGCATCTCACTACCCGTCAAAAACGTCGAGGCAATGGCCATACCAGCACCAAGTACAAGGGCGGATATGCCATGGAATGCCTGATCGGATTCGGCTCGGAACCACTTCCGAAAAAGTTTGCTCCGCAGCTACTGCGGCGGCGTATGTTTTACTTTGGTATCCGCATGGGTGTGCTTTCTGCGCTTGACCAATGCTTCCCCTTTGAAGGAATGAAGTAGGTTGCTTGCAACACATTGGTCCTAAAGAGAGTATGTCGTTGGACTTGCCACGGAGCTAGAACACATCGAAATGTGCACGTGGCACGCTCATAACGAACATGAACACCTACTTGCCATCACAAGCACCCGATTTTTTTCCTCTAGAAAAATGCCAAATATTGATGCTTGCCTACAAGTGATGAAGATTTATAGTTCACTCAAAAGCAAACTACTTCGTTGAAATGAATGACTGTGAAGTCGCACCCGTCTCGCGGACAAAAGCATTATCTAGTGCGTGCACAATGGAGCTGTAGCACGAGTACTCTTTCGGCGACAAGGAGAGCTTGCGACGGGCGACGTCAGGTATTTTACTTGGGATTTCGCTAGGCCCAATTGGTGAATGCTTCCCTTTTAAATGAACCGAGTGAGTGCCTGTTGTAACTTGACGATTGCAAGAGCGATACTCTTTTCGCAATTGAAAACGGATGAACAGGACAAGATCACTTTTACATGTTAAAAGCTTCTCGTTGCAGCTGTCGGAGGGCGTAGGCAACTTTCAGCGCTGGTGGGCGATCTCGAAGGTCTTGTGACATACACTGCTTCGCCAGCTCCAAAATAATAGGCGGACACGTATCACTAAAAGTGGGTCGAAGGTTACTACTTGCTACCATTTGCAAGATAGTCAAATCAGCGATCCTGTCGTTGTCTCCAACGGCATCTTCATACGGCAGTGCGTGGGTGTCGAATTCCGAGAGCAGGACACCATACGCGAAAATGTCTGCAGCCTGACTGTAGTCACCACTACCTGAAATGATCTCAGGAGCGAGCCATCTACTTGCTTTAATTTCCGTCGTGGTGCCGTTCCGTGGTCGGAATTTTGAGACTCCGACATCCGTGAGTTTCGCCCGCATGTCTGCTGAGATCAAAATGTTGTAGGATTTCAATACTTGGTGCACCAGCGGCGAAAGCCAGCAAACGTGGAATGGCTCTTTGGCTGCTTAGGTCCACACTTTGCAGTACATCTTCACGTTGGATTCGATCCTTTTTGGGTATGCGACCACCAGCGAGGGCGCACCATGCATCATGCTTACATTTTCAGCTATTGTATTCGACACAAGGTCATTTACATCTCTATCTGTAGTTCAGACCTTGTACGCAAGACTTTGTCATCCGTCTTCTACTCTTTCTCGGGCTCGAGCAGACCCGGGGTCTGGGTCCTTCGTGACAGCATAGTCGATACCAAGACCGGCTAAGCCCCACTTGATGGGACGGAAGAACCCGCGCACACGACGCCAACGACCCACCAGAGGATACACAGAATTCAGCGTCATGCCGTACACTGCAAAAGCTGCAGGTGCGAGCTTGGCGTCACGTGCGACTTGGCTGGCGTTCTCGTCCTTGCCGTCGTTAAGGTACGAAGAGCCCCAGACCAAGAGCTCAGCACCCGTGACGCCGAGCAACAACGGATACACCATCAGCTTGGGGAGCTTTTCGGCCGTCTTCTTGGTCAAGTACGCGATGCCTTTCGCTCGCTTGTGCGAGCTCACCACTCGCGCGAATTGCAGCCCTCCGGCCATGACGGAAAAGCCGGCGTAGTCCTTCGAGTCGTGGTTCAGGAACCGCCGCCAGCGGTGCTGGGCGTGCGCAGCGTGGTCGAAGGCTTTGGCGGGGGCATTGCGATCCTCAGCAATTGGATTTGACGGCGTGCAGCAGAGCTCGTCTACGGCATAGACCGAACTCTGTCTCCGACACCTGATACCGAGTCGCAGACGATGTGGGGCCAGCAAGCTTTGCTGCCACGTGCCCGAGTGATTTGCTCACAGCAAATTGGTCTTGATCGCAATGGCAATGGACTGCAGCATGAGGCCGATGGTTGCTTTCGCTTTATTCTTCACATATAATGTACCGATCAATTTAGTTCTACCGAGAGGCTGGATGGCGCTGGTATCTGCTTGGTGCAGCGCGTTGCCCGGTCCGCTCTAACTCGACTTCCTCTCGCTCCAGATGATAATGGGCTGTCCAACCCGCCAGTTAATACTCGCTCGGGCTGGCGGCGAGCGGCTCGAAGCGGGTGGACGTCTGGAAGTGGCGAAGACGCGCCTGCTCTTCCTCGTGCTCGCGCAGCGCGTCCTAGTACTGCATCCGGTGGTAGATACCGAAGACGTAGTCGGCGCCGTAGCCCACAGCCGTGAGTCCCAGCGCGCCCACAGCCATGGCTCGCGGCCCGCGGTGCACGTTCAGCAGCACGCCGCACACGGGGAAGGCCAGGAGCACGTTGTTGCGCGAGAAGTCCTGGCGGTAGTGCGGCTCGGCGGCGATCGAGAGCTTCATGCCGGCAATGCCAACAGCCGCCGAGCACACGAGCAGCGGCGCCTTGGGACCCGTACGACGCGCCACAAGCGCCAAACGCTGCGCCGTCGGCAGCATCGCGTCCTTGGCGACGGCGCGGAACTCCTTGCCCAGTTGGAAGGCCGTGAAGAGCGCCGAGCACGTGACGAAGGTGCCCAGATCCTCCTCGGCGAAGCGCGTCCATCGCTGCTGCAGCGTCGTCTCCATCTTCACTGGGGCTGACGAATTCTAACAGGAACGGGAGCTTGTCTTTGCGGCCGCGCTGTTAAACACAAAATGAATTGCAAACGAGAGGCAACGTCTTGACCCTCCATTGATGGATAAGGGCAAGGCCAAAGCTGAACTTGCGTAACCGTCGGACACATCCCCCCAATTTAACATTTAGGTACGCGCACACCACACAACATGACGATCATCAAAGGGTACACCGTACCATTTTCACGTGCTGTACCGTTAGCCGTTCGGTGCCGCTTTCCGTGGCGGCAATGTGGCAATCGCAACCATTCCTGCACTGAAGAAGCGGGTGCCCTTCCCGACCCTCTCTCGCCATGGCGACGCCGTGCACAGCGTCTTCTACCGCTCCTTTGGGGCTCGCAGCATTGCGCAATGCCTTGTCCCCCTCTGGCAATCTCCCCGAGGGTTTGCGCGCCTCCATCGCCGCGTTTTTGGCCAAGTTCGAGCGTCTCCAACGCCGCGACAGTCGCTCGGGCGCCTCCGGCTTCGAACACGAGTATATGGAGCTCTGCTGGAGCATCGACAAGGCCCCAGGCTACGAGGCAAAGCTCACGGTACAGACCAAGGCCACCAAAGCGAAAAACCGGTACCGGGACGTGCTCCCGTTCGAGCAGACGCGAGTGAAGCTGCAGGACTCGGCGGACGACTACATTAACGCCAATTACATCGACGGAGGCTACGTGGCCTGCTGTGCGCCCGTGCCGGCTGCCATCCGGGACTTCTGGCACATGGTGTGGCAATGCGACGTCCATGTGGTGCTCATGCTCACCAACTTTGTGGAGCGAGAGAGGCTCAAGGCAGATCTGTACTGGGAGCCGAGAGGACAAGCTGTGGATTTTGAAGGCGTCAAGGTGCAGTTGATGGGGGAGGAGGAGCACCCGGCCAGCTTGGGCTTCATTGTGAGGAGGTTCAAGGTGTGGAAGGCGGATAACGAGGAGGAGACGAGAGTGATCAAGCAGATCCAGCTCACGATCTGGCCGGACCACGGCGTGCTGCGCAACTTTCGAGTCATTGCACCGATGCTGGACGCCGTCAACAGTTATCGCAGTGAGGCCTCGAGGATGCACAAGGTGGACGCGAGGGTGGTGGTGCACTGCAGCGCCGGTATCGGACGGTCGGGCACGTTCATTGCTATTGATATCCTGTTGAAGCAGTTGTATGAAGTGCTCACGAGTAAAAGTGAGGAAGCGGGTGAGGACGCGCGGAAGATGCAGCATGCGCTCGATATCCCACGTGTAGTGCACCGCTTGCGATCGCAGCGACCTGGCATGGTACAGACCCCGGTATGTTCGTTCTTGATGCATTTACCATTGCGATGCACTAGGTAACGACGTGTTTGAGTTCTTGCATGAATGTGACGATGCAGGAGCAATACGAGATGATATACCAATATTTAGCCGCCGTGGTGAGCGACAGCCAGCCATGGTGATCGAGACGATGGACGTCGCCAGAATCCCGTTAGTATGCGACTGCAATGTACAGGGTGGCCCAGCATCGCTTTAACCACCGAACTAATTCACCCTTCTAGCTTGCAAGTCATGGCTTTCAGCTCCGTTACGCTGGAATCGAAACGACACATATCCGTTGATTGGAAAACCGTTGTTCAAGAGCATTGCTGGATGGCCACAGTGCTAAAGCTCATCTCCTAGACACAAGTCGCGTCGTGCTTTTCTCACGATGGCAGTGAGCTCAGGAACCCGATACGCCCGACGCAGTGATACAAGGTGCTCTGATGCTGCTATCATGCCCCAAAGCTCGCAGGAGATGGTGTCTTCACCGCAGGGCGAGTATTTTCCGTACACCCCCGAAGTGTATGTGCCAATCTCCAAGTGCTGCAGCAGTAGATGGGATACTTGTGCTGCCTTCTTCCAGTTAAACGTCGTGCAGCGCACTGTATCAGCACT
The DNA here is from genome assembly GCA_032158285.1 of Phytophthora sansomeana. NCBI lineage: Eukaryota > Oomycota > Peronosporomycetes > Peronosporales > Peronosporaceae > Phytophthora > Phytophthora sansomeana. Next base: position 16,267 of record JAPDHH010000303.1, read on the forward strand.
CGTGTTGGCTCCGCTCGTGACGGCCTTCTTGTGGCTCTCACCGGCTTTTGCAACATCGACTGTCTGCAGCTTTGTGGCAAGTGCGTGTTCGTACGAGTACGCGTGCCTCTCGAATCGTATTCGGCTTCGGATCGTCACACGGCTTGTAGCTCTAGAAGGCGTTTGGGACGACGACACGGATGCATCACGCTGGAGTAATGAAGTGCGTCTTCACAGCAATCATGACAGCTTGGTGTCCAGCCAAACTGCGTTCGAAGATGCTATGAGTGGCAGAACTTACTTGTCCGAGTCTGTTCTCCACGGATCTAGCACCAACCTAGATGCCAATGCTGGTAGAGTACGACTACTCGTACCACAACCGTCGCAGACAGACCTTCGATCCCAACGAGAAGAACAAGAAGAGGAGGAAATTGCACGTGTCCAAGAAGAGCTGCGTACTCAAGGAGCACGATTAAGGAATCACGCAGTGAGTATGCTAGCGTCAAGTTACTTTCACGGAAACGACAAGCTCGCGGCGGCGTGCGTCTCGGTCGGACTTTGTGCCGCTGCAACTGCCACATTTCTTCTTGCAGTGGAGCGTGCTCCTGCGCTTCAGTCGACGGAGTTTTACGAGTCCCGATGGTTCTACTCCGTTACCACAAGCTTCGTGGCTGGGTTTTGTGCTTGCATGGCACCCGATCTCCAATATGCGCTCTCCATCCTCGTTCAGTATGCCGTGTTCACGGTTCTCGCCATGTACTCCACCAGTTGTCCTCTAAACGACTTCAGCTGTGGCATCGGGTTGGACCCAGAAGTGGCTCTCCTGGCTGGCACAATGGCTTTGCTTGTGTCCCGTTGTGCATTTCACAGTGGCGTCGAAGCGTTTTTGGCGTTCATGCTGGACGTGCTGGGTCTGTTTTACGTGTCCGGCACGTTATCTGTCCTCGTGGCTTTCGTGGATGATGAACGACGTCTATTGTACCGTGAACTGCTGATTGCTTTGCTCTACATCGTGTGGGCCTCCGACACTGGGGCATATATCACTGGCAAGGCATTAGGGATCGCCAAATATCCGTACTACAACCCGTTGGCAGCGCACTTGTCCAAAAACAAGGACTACGAAGGAACGCTGGGGGCGATCGTGTTTGGAATTGGTGCCATGGTTATAGTTTCTAAGGTGCTGGGCTTGCCAGGCTCGTTTGGATCCAAGGTGCTGTTTACTGTTATGGCCGTGATCACCGGAAGAATCGGCGATTTGTTTGAAAGTCTCCTGAAGCGTGCAGCAGGCGTGAAAGACTCGGGGAAGCTCATCCCTGGACACGGAGGCATGCTAGACCGAATAGACGCGCTCATGTTCGCGACTTTAATCTTCTCACGCTACTACGCCGCAGGAACCTGATTGAAAAATGATGACATCTTCGAAGTACAAGTCTAGAAAATCATTTACAAAGGTTATACAGCACCTGAACGTTCACAATACCGGCAAGATGCCTTGAAGTTGGCTAGAACCACACAAACAGTAGCGCCTCCTTGAGCTCTTCGAGTCTCTTCGGGCGCGAGGTTCTCTCAGCCTGTAATTTTTTTATTTATTCCAATGACAATGATTTTTATTTTTTCCAATGACAGTATGTATACTTTTTGCTATTAGCTACTTAAGTATTCACGCAATCCAAGGACATGGCGTTGTACAGTGCAGCATATTCCGGTGTCGATATCTACAACAAGTATACAGTATCGCGTCAGCACATTTGGACCGGGTTGTACCCTTTACATGCTGCGTACCATTGCAGCTCGATCCGCTTCTTGACAATTCCACTTGTGCTGTACGAAGCGAGCTCGAGCTCAAGATCGGTGTTGCGCCTTTCTAAGCCTAAAATTCGAGTCCGTGCTTCGTGTAAGGCTGCCTGCAAAGTCTGCTCTCGGAGTAGCATGCGCTGCTCTTGTGCTTGGTCTTGGTTGGGAAGAGTACTCAGCTTCGTCCATGCGTCGGAGCCAGAAGCTTGAGCTGTATGCTTTTGTGTAAGGCTTTCTTTCTCAGCTTCCACAGACGCCAAGGTGGCCCGAAGGTTGGTAATGACGGCTTCGAGGCTAGCCTCGCGATTCTTCATATGCACAACTTTCGCCTTGAGCTCCTTCTTCTTTTTCCGGCTCAGCACCTTGCAACGAGCGAGTTCCTCTTCCAATTCGCATTTTGTCTTACCTTTTTTGCCAGCGTCGAGTAGGCGTTGCTCTTTCAATGCAAGTTTCATCTCGCGAAGGAGGGGTTGCTCTTGTGCCAAGAGTGCCTGAGAGTTGTTCTTAAACGTACGAAAGTGCTGACTTGCGGACATTCGCTGATAGTCGACGGGGCGGTCTTCATTCCGGGCGGCACGATATGAGGTCGCCATCATAATCTTTTGAGAGGCTGACAATTTGAACGGTTCAGATTTGAGGCGTCGCCCATACTGACGATGGCCATGTTTATCTCGATGAAGCTTAAGCGTCAGAGCACGGCAAGCTTCCTGTAGTTCAGATTTGGTAATCGCTGGCTCTGTTGGACCGGCTGGCAGTGGAGAGGAATTGTGGCGGAGATTGGATTTGCCAGCCATGTTTTCGTCAGAGGTATTCTCCAGCAAGATGGGCATTGACGCAGATGTCATCAACGCAGATTTAGCGTTTGCTACGGCGATCGATAGTCTGTTGTCACAAATGTTAAGCTACGTGTTTGAATATCGTAGCAGCGTGAAGACTTTGCCTATCGTTTGGTTGGAGCAGCAGCAGGTCGCTTTTGTCTGCTTCGCGCGGGTGCCAGTAAAGTGCTCCCCTGTGGACAGACCCCGGAGAGTGCTCGACGGCTTGCAAGCTTCTTCGTATTAGAAGACGAAGATGGAGCCATGCCGGACGACGTTTCAACAAAAATGAAAAGGTGAACCCAATATCTATCTACAGAGAGACTTTTCATTTTTTGGAGTCTGCTAATATAGTTGGTGTGTTTAAAGCTAGCACCAATCCATTCGGGATTCACATCGAATTGTACGTTGCTAGCCATCTAACACTATCGGCATTTTGTGTGAGGTTGAGAATGTTGAGAGCAGCACACACATAACTCGTAACATGCTGAATACGAAATGGTTAAGAATTCGACACTGCTGCTACAATCTCCTCTGTAGTAGTAGTTCACGTGTATGAAGTCACAGGTGTTGCTTTGACTTCCACTCCTCAAACTCCAGTATCTCGCCGTCTGATGCATAGGGTGGTAACATTACTGCATCAATCAGGCGGATCATCTCTGCAGCAATTGCTTTGGTCGGTTTAAATTTCTCCAGATATTCTCGGGTGATAGCTTCGGTCAACGTTAACCCTTCAAGTTTGACGGCGCGGGATAATGCCACGTAGAGTGTCTGACACGGGACAGCACGGCGGCGGTCAAGCGGGGTAACTACAACTCCGTCGTGGCATGTTTGACCTTGAAGCTTTTCAGTGGTGCATGCAAACGCAGGTACGAGAGCGAACTGAGTCACGGTCACTGACGATTGGGACAAATTGGGGATGTTCCCAAGTCGAATGCTCCCGTGGAGTGGTGGGAGCCCAATAACACCTTCCGGAAAACCTTCAACGAGAATACTGTGGACATTGTGAAGTCGGATCAGGAGCAATGTCGGCAACCGCAACAATTTGTGGATATCAACGCCTGCCACATCGTACACCATTTCTGGGAGGTCAGTTGTTGGCGGGTAAGTTCCTACAACGGTTCCTACGACACCATTTATCCGCATCAACCAAATCCGGGTGCTTGTGAGTCAGCATAACTGGCATCCCGAGATAAAACAGCAGCTTCATTGGGATTCTGTCGGTCAGGTTGTCATTTATATTCGCAAGATTTTCGACAATCAACCTCGAGCGTGTTGATGGCAGCGGCATGCATTCGTAGAGTGGAAGATTTCGTTCGTGTGCAATACGAAAGATCATGTCGTTGTTGATTGCGCATCTAAGCTTGTTGGTGCAGACGACCACCGGCCGATAATGGGTTGTTGGTTCCTCGAGTTCAGATTCGGCAAGCTCATCGGTCGATTTAACGCGTGTGTTAAGCAATTCTATATCTTCATCCGACAGACGACCCCAGCGTAAATTAGCAAGTATTTGGGTGTAGACTGGGTCGAACCGCGCACGCATATTTCTCGTAAGAAATACAACAAAGTTAATCGCAGCATATACAGCGTAACCTGCTTGACGCTGCCGAGTTCCATGGACCGGAGGTGGCTGGAAACCTAAACTCAAATTGAACGAAATAGTAGTTGTGAGTTTTACGAGCATATCTGCACAAACAATTCGGTAAAGCGTACATGGCGATCCACCAATTGGGGGCAGTTGCAAAAGGTCTCCGATTAACAGGACATGTCGACCTCCCATAATTTTTTCTGGTGTCGAAGACATGGAGCGTGAAGCTGCATCCGTGCCTCCCAGAAGTCCTTGATCGGTTATAGACATTTCGTCAATAATCACAAGTACAACTCGGCTAAATCGTGCTTTCATCTCAACACTTGGGGCAGTATTTGGTTCGGCTCCATTTAACTTTAAATTTCTAGCACTGTGCATCGTGCGGCCCTTGATGTTGATTGCTGCGACGCCAGTGAAGGCTAACGTCTCGACGCTACCAACGCGACCCCATTTGCTGGCAAAAGTCAAAAGTGCATCCACAACTGTCGACTTTCCAGTCCCAGCCCCTCCTAAATATCCAACGAACCTTTATATCGTATGGAGTACGACCACCTTGTCTAGGAAAAGGCGGATCGTCTAGTGCATCCGCTATATCTTGTGAATATGCATATAGTAAGTGACGAGCAGCAACTTCGAAGGCAACATGTTGCCAAAAATTTAGCTGATACGCTTCCGAAACCATAGCAATCTCTGGGAATTCAGGCAGCGTCGTTGGCGTCCATCGAGGGGCTTCATTAGAAGACACGAAAGGAACCGGACCGAAACACTCATGCAATCGTTCTATTCGCGTTGGTGCATCTCGAAATTGAGCGATAAAGTTGTGTGTTCCAACGCAGTTTTCACCGTCACACGTTGCGGAGGTAATGATACGAGAATGATACGAATCCAAACTGAAATTCTCGGATACAATTGATATCCCCTTCGTTAAAAATTGATACGCCTGACCTGCTACCTGCATTGTTTTGTCCAGATTCAACACACTTTGCACAACAGTAGCAGCATCATCAGCCAACTTTTGCGTAGAAATATTGGGCGCTGTGAGAGTTGTAGTGTCGAAAAAGTCATCAGGGACATTTCCATCTATTGGCATATCTCGTTCATTGTCAGTACGATCAGGGACCCAAGTTTGGGTTGGAGGAGGTCTCGTCCGCAGCAGTTCGGCCTCTTCAGACTCATCGTTGCAATCATCAGACCGCTGTGCCCTATAATAATCTCCCCATTGAATTTCAAACTTGCGCATCGCGAGTACAGCCGTACTATCGCCCTGTTGAACAAACGCACGGTACGCTGTCAATGCAGATTCGTTGTCACCGAGCAATGTCGATTGCCGGTGAGGCTTAAATAACGTCAACACAGCCAAATAATAAAAGTTGATAAGTTCAGGTTCAGGATGGCTCAATATATCTGGAATCTCCTTGCCACAGAGCACTAGCACATTAGCTGAGCTCAATCTCGCGTACTCAACTTGCTGAGGCAGTCCTAAGCCCGCCGTTTTTTTCGAACATATTCAAACCGCTCACAAATATCTGCAAATGACACGTTCTCCACCTCAGTATGTCTTTTCCAGTACCGCTCAAGGTAGTTGTCTGACGGAATGCTATCTTGCTGGGATTGCCCAACTTCCTGCTGTGAAATACTGATCTCCAAACTATCGGTTCGCTTCTTGAGTAGATTCCCCAAATCAATTCGGACGAAATCGTGGGAAAACCAAAATGGAGTCTCATTTAGGATGTACAGTGCTGCCATCGGAGCAGCAATTTCCTGGCCATTCGTAACTGTATACAGCATCGATCCGAGTATTTTGTAGCCTCGTTCCAGTGGCGACGTATCTGGGGGTAAAGCATTTGTCTTTGCCGCTGCTTTCGCAAATGCAGCCAACGATAAAGCGACTTGGTTTTCTACAGGATTTTGGCTTTTGAAACAGTACTTCACGACGTAGGCTGCTGTATCCTTGGAAGTACTGCTTAAAACGAATTGGGCGTCATGATTACATTTCATTGTAGCCATGACTACAGCGTTGTATGGGTTTACATACTCACATCCCACCGGGCGGTGTAGACGGAGATGATCGCCATGTTCAATAGTGGTTTGCCCCAAGTAAACTGCCTCGGGCTTCAGAAATCTACAAACGCTGCCTTTAGGAGTTCTTGTTGTTTTCTGGGTGCAACGACAACAGCAAAAAAATATCATGAATAACTAACTTCAGATTGTTTAAAAGTATCATCAAACGTACTTTGAAGCAGGATCGGCAGTGATTCCAATAATGCACTTGAACGTCACGTACTAACAAGGACGTCGTGGTTGCGTTGACTCTATCTTGCGGTGGGCGGCACTTTTCAAAGTCTTTCATCTGCGTGTTCATAACATCAAACTCACCACCAACCAGTGCTGCTAATGATGCATCAATTATATCCTTGTCCTTAAAAAATTCTCCGCAAGAAGTGCACACCGCAGTTACTGGTGGCAAAGCTCCGGCAGCAGGACGACGAAATGCATCAACACCAGGAACTATGGGGTTTATAGTGTCATTCGTCTCACATCGTACACATCTGCTCTCATTTTGCAAGCACGGTGGCTTCGTCACCAAAACGGAATCTGCTAATGAAATAAATCGCTTTTGAAAATCATCATCAGTTAGGGCGCACGCTAGATCAATCGAGGTTGCGGGGAAGCCATGCAGCCATACTGCAAAATGGGCATGTAAGTCTCCAGCAATTTGTGTTTCGGCAGAAGCACCAAATGCTCGTACTACTCCAAATATTCCACCTCCTCGTTTAGGAGCCTTCCGCGCGACATCCCACCCAAGGAAGACCCTAATTACAGTGTCAATTACGCGCAAAAAATATCGAGCGCATTCCACGGGATACTGCGCGCTAATTCTCTTCCTTTCCGCACGGTTAGGCATCAGCATTAGGTTTGCTTCGTCTATCGATTTTCTTGAAATCTCACCAGACTTGACAGCTATACTATACGTTCCAGCGGAATCAGGGGAAATTGTAAAAAATACTTGGAGAGGCCCAAATCGCTTCAACATACCAAAAAGATCATGCCGAGCCCGCATCCTACCAAGGTTAGACCCATAATGAGCCGATTCTGGTACTCGTAGCCCTTTACGTAGATCAATGACATGCTGGACTTCCTCAATTGGAGGAATAGGCTTTATTCCTTTTGATCGACAATCGGAGAGATATTTAAAATACTTGATGGCTTCAACAACGGTACTTCGTTTGATCTCTGCTGCCGCTAAAGCTTGCCTTTTCACATTCAGCCTTATATACAGTGTCCGCCGTGCGTTCTCGGACGCGAGATAATCAAAAGCCAACAACATAAATGCGTAGTGAGTCTCAAACCGGTGTCCATGTATTCGTAAACAACGTAGTACCCATTGGCGAACTGACATTGCTCTGGATCGCGATTCATCAGGACCACCGCACCCACATGGAAATAATGTAGGAAACATACTAACGCAAACCGCCCACCTCCTGAGTGACACGTACTCGCTTGATTTTCGAACCACTACATCGACAAAGTCCTCCTGAGGAAATGACATTAGCACACTACTTGCGCCAATCCAGGTATGTTCATCAGCGGTACTGCCACCTTCAGGAAGAATTGAACCAAACGACGAATATGTGCTCTCGTCACGAATACTCTCCACAACATCCGAATGAATATTATCCTCTCCAGTCCCGGACGTATTATCGACAAGCACACTCGCCTCCTCGGTAACACGGCTCGGTCTAAGGCTTGTAGCATCATTGCTCGAGGTTTCAGATTCAATATCACCGGAACTTGCGCCAATAATGCTCGATTGAGTGGTTCTCGGCTGGTTGTTGATCGTAACACTAGTGTCACCACCATTTGAAGTTGTTGTCCGTGTCGTAGCTTGGTGACGCTTATACACACAGTTATTCTGGTACAGAAAGTGAATAAATCTTCGGCAGAGTGGTAGGTCAAGACGGTAGCGCTTCTTGCAGGCAATGACTTGGTCATTGGTCATTTGGCCAACCATCGTGACCCTAACACGACTGCTCAAATTCCGAGGCAGCATTTCCACGACAGGGCCTTCGGTATTCCGAACGATGTAGTGGTGGGATTTAATCGTTCGGCATGCGCCGCCAGTGACAACCGACAAAGACACACACGGCAAAACCAGCGCGACAGCTTGTTCATCCGTTCTCGTCATTGCTTTGAAGCGTGTTGGGAGATGACCGATATAATTTCCGTTTGCAATCGCGTTGACTGGTATCACTGGAGATATTCCGCCGACAATACAATCGTTGCACGACTTACAAATATCTCCCCATAGAGCACCATTTGTGGTATGAAGAGCTATAAGCATAAATGGCAATGATAATTGATATGTAAGCAATAAGCGTGTACGACAAACCTACTGCTGCTTACCAGGTGGAAAAAGCAGTAAACCTTGCAGCCGCGGGTCAATATCGGAAGCGCAGTACTGTGCAACAATGGCGGCGGGAGTGTTGCTCCCAGTTAATAGGCATGTCCGCATTTTCTATTACATGAACGTCCATATCGTTAGTTATACTTCCTTGGTGCGCTATCGTAGGCAATTGTAGCATATACCTGCACAAATTCATTTGTCAGCTCCTTTTCAATAATGCCGTCTTTGTCACTGTCTAATTCACAAATAAAACAGGGCTTCATACCCCCCACTGTGGATTTCATCGCTTGCACAGCGTCTGACTGAATTTGCTTGAGGTGCTCGACGCTTGGAACGACAAATGCAATCTTCGAGTCCATATCGCGCAATTCTTGATCTGAATATACATGTTCCGACACCGCTAAAACCTCGGCAGGCTCTCCGCTTGATCTAGTGGTGGTGTTTGCTGTTCACAAACTTTGAAATACTGAAATGGAAGTGAAAGGCTTAAGCAACATCGTACTATCTTTCGTGCGGGCTCGTGTTTGCTCGTATGAGCTCTGCTTTATTCGGTAGTGTGCCTCCCGAGTGTGTACAACGGACACACGATGCATGCCCACACGGTACTCAAAACGCTTTCAACATATAGAAAATCTTACATCTGGCGCGATTCGGAAGATCTCACTTCTGCCAGCACCTGCCCCAACAAAGTTTATCGGCACGCACGTCAAACTTCCCGTAACGGACTCAGAACGGTAACGCACTTTTCATCTTACCCTCAAAGCTCAGTCGTTTTTAGTATCAGTACAATTCGTGACTTTGATATCGTTGTCGTTATCATTTGCGCATAAAGCACCACTATCATGGGCTGCTCTGATCGTTGCATGCCGTCAGTCAGCGTCACTTTGATTCCAGATTTACAGCACGACAGAAGTTCCACTTAAAAAAGAAATGTTCAGCAACCATGTGCAACTCGTTAAGCCACGGATCTCATAGAAGGAAGTGCTACAACGATGAGATAACCACAGTCACATCCAACCTAATGTAAATGGAATCCATACACCCACATGTTCATCTGGCGTATGAAGAGCTAGTCTTGCTTCGGCGACGCGAGGAAAAGCTCCTTAGCGACGCTCTTCCGCGCCTTCTTCGTAAGCGATTCAGAGCCCACTTCCTTGGCGTCGTTTTGGCGAGTCTTCCGCTTCAGAGGCGTCTTCGCAGCGGTAGCGGTGCCAGTCTCGTGGTCTACACCGCGTGGTGGTGTATTGTTCACGGTAGCGACTGGGTCTTGGAGGCACGTGTTTGAGCGAGTGCGTAGTTCAGAAGCTCTGACAGTGTCCGAAGCGGTGCTGCTTAATTCAAGACCCGATGCTCTGGTGAAATCTGGAAATCCTGGCGGAGGCAGTGGCACAGCCTGCAAGCGATCCCGAATCTGCATGCTTCCAACTGGATTGCCATAGTTGAGCTGCAGGGAGTGCACCTTCTCGAACCGATAGCTAAATCACGGTAGCTGATGTTGTTGAGCGTCTGGTTATAGTTTTTCCAGATCTTAAGTACAAATGTGTACTTGCTGCGTCGAGCAGGGTCAAGCGCCTTGTACATCGCCGACACGGTTTCAAAGTCCCGTTCATCCGCCACGTTGATTAGCTCCGCACGCCAAAACTTATCATACTCCTTCACCCCGAGCCAGCACATTTCAAGTGTGATGTTGTCGGTAGCGGCCGGCTTCTCTTGAGCGATGTAAGCGCGGATGGTATCGACATCGTTGAATGGGGGGCGCGCTTCCTCCGCGTGTTGCGCCTCGATTTCAGCTCGTAGCAATTCCAATGTTGACGGCATCGAGCCGATTTGAAAGTGATCCATCTTCGGCCTGGCTGGTTCGTCCATCAACACGTAGCTACTAGTAGCAGGGCTAATCGATTGGGAAAGAACATTTTTTCCGACCCGCCAGCCACGCAAGAAGAGCACCTGCTCTCAACGGCTCAACTTTCAAAGATCCAAAGGGATGCTTCCTCGTGGGTATGCCTGTCTGGCACGTACCCTTCCTGCATTTCCGGTTCCGTTTTGGTTGCTTCCGTCTGAAAATCGGGCCACAATTTATTCTACCACTTCACCAACATTTCCGCAATGCTGCAATCTCGAATGCCCAACGTATCTGCTCACGAGAACACTAGAAGCACGGCCTCTATTGGCAATGGCAACACCTACAACTGGCTAGACAACACGAACAATCGACAAGCTTGGATTCGCCTATTTCAAAGTGGGCGATCTCAACAACGCGTTGTCGTCCCCTCCATTCCAGAAACACCGAGTTCATACAATGTGAGGAGTGGATTACCCCTCGTCGGTGGTAATTACGAATTCATTGAGCCTCAAACAAGGCCCGCCCAAGTTGTCCGAATCGAAAGCAGCATTTTTTCAGCCTCAAGACCGTACCCAGTCCTTAACTTGTCTGAGTACTTTGACGAGATGTGCGGCTGCGAGGGCTCCTGCGTCTCAAACGCCGGAACACATCTGACGACTTCCTGCCTCAATGTCAACACTGCCACGGTGTGCAACAGTGTCAACTGCTCGCTGGGGTCAGGATGCGGAAATCGGTTTCAGCCTCGTTTTCCTCTGGATCTGGTCGAATCCCGCGCTGGGCTCGGCGTAGTATGCAGCTATCGAATTCCAAATGGAGCGTTCATCGTCGAATATGTAGGCGAAATTCTGTATGCTGACGACGCTGATGATCGCCCCGACCGACGGTACCAAGCGAGATTTCGCACCGAGGCTGCATGGGATGGCGGTACCAGCATTTACGTAGACGCATTTGAGCGTGGCAACGAGAGTAGGTTCATCAATCACTCATGTCAACCAAACTGCGCGCTGTACGAGTACAACTGGACGAATACGACTCGCCTGGGGATCTTTGCAATCGACGAGATCCCTCCTCTTCAGGAGCTGACGTTCCACTACAGACGTCACAGCAGAGACCTTTTCGACTGTCAATGTGCCGCGCATCTCGTTCACAGACGGTAAAGACAGCCAGATTCAAGAGTCGAAGTGACACATTACTGGGAAATGTTTTCTTCTTCTAATGTCAACACCCAAAATTTGACTCAAACATGCACCAAATTGTCCCCGTTCTTGTCATCATCCACCCACGTTCAAATAGACCCACCAACCACTTCAGATCACCGTAAAATTACTGCTGCGCACGTCAATCTGAATGTCAACTCCACAAAAACAACTCCAAAGTAGGAAACGAGTTTGGGTCGTACAGTCAGGGACCGGTGTGGCAACATTCTGGCCACAGTCATTGTTACCCCAATCGCAACCAGCTCCAAAGTCAACAAATTCACTGTGAATCTCACACTACCAGCATCAGAACAATCACCGCACTAATTTTAGTCTTCTTGTCCTGTAGTCGTCGCCTTCTTGACCTGTAGTCTCATGCATGTGTTCGTCGGGTGACAGCCACTCCATGAGCACCAATGACCTGCGGTGACGGCTGATGCTGGCTTCTTCAGAGCCAGCATCAGCCGTCAGTACCGCAGGAAGAACTCATTGAGCTGTGGTAAATGACGAGATCATGGTGAGCGTACAGCAATCCGTGCTGCAGTGGCGGTCAACTGTTGCGGCGGCGGTCAACTCGCCAATTTCTAACTCAGGTGTACCATTTCTAAGGTTTCTAAATTGGGTAATTTGTGCCAGTTGAAGCTGGGAGGGCCAATACAAAAAGCAAGTGCGCATCCCGGCCCGTAAAAAGAGATCCACTTTCATTGGCCGATGGAGGGTCTGCCTTAACCTAAGCGAGACTGGCTTCGGGCGAAGGGTCGGCCCCCTTCTGGACTTATTCGAACTGTAGCGTCTCAACAAGGTATATTTCTATCGACATTGCTGGTACAGTCTTGGCACCACGTGAACTAAAGCAGGGGTAGTACCGTAGCTGATAGAAAAATACGAAAATCCGAGTGGCTACAAATAGTGAATTCATCGGGACTCGTTTATCTACGTTTGGAGCACATTCAGACATTTGAAGGGGCGTCCCATGCGAGCTTGCGCTCGGGGCTCTATACAAATGGCAAGAGACGAAAGCAACACAATTTCCAACACTTGGTAAAAAGCAGTGTAGCCACTTCCCAATTTCACAAATATGGATTAAAACGTCACGGTACTACCCCAAAATTCAAAAAAATAAAAAAGTGCCCTTTTAGAAACGCATTTATCCCCCTATACTCTCAGCCCTAAGGCTGAGAGAACTAACCATCATCGTTCACATTCCCGCCAACGACGATTAATTGGATCTTTGACTAGATTGCTTCGCTTAACTGGGAATCCCAGTGGCTATTTAGATCTATTGAAGTACCAAACGGCCTATCTGCAGCAAGTACTAGTTACCAAGACGCAGCGTTTTATGCGAATTGGCGTCCAATTGGTGCAGTTGCCCTCCTTCGTTGCAGCTACACAGCCCCCACCCTCCGTGGAAACCTTGGGAATTGCCTATAATGGCGGTTGAGTGCTTCATTATGTATCGTCATCGCGAGCTCGTTTCCTTTTCAGTCGCTCGGGGCGGGTACCAGTACCGACGCTAAGCTCACTCAGCACTATTTCTACCATGTTCTTGGAGGCGTTGACGTCCCGATCGACGGTCGAACCACAGCCACCATTGCGCTTTAAGCAATGAGACACCTTGTGCAGGCCAACCGTATGCATTTTGCCATCTTGGAAACGACGGTGGACCTGCTGATTCCCCATCCGTTCTGGTGAATCGCAGTCATGGTGTATCTTGCTGGTTAGGTACTCATCTACCACCATGACATCGCAGTACTCGCTGAGAAGGCGTCGTAGCTTGATCACCGGCCCAGGCGTCTTCTCCTTGATTACCCCATTCTTATTGGACATCGGCATGTTGCCGAAAGCGACAAGAGTGCGCTGGCCAGGCGGCCCGGCCAGCTCTCGACAAGCGAAGCGAAGATTCCTCTCAGCCAACATTCGACGTCGAAAGCGCAAATTGCGAAAAACCTTGGTCATGAAGAATGAGAACAGCATCTCCATCTTCGGCACAGCGTACTCGACGTAGGCTTGGAGGTTGGAAATCAAGGCAATCTTTTTTGAAGGCATGCCCGAAAAATAAGCTTCACTTCTTCGTTGTGGTCAATCTTTCGACGCACACGGCGGTTGCTGCAGGAATATCCAGAGTTGCTGTAGAATTGCTTGTATGGATAACTGAAGAACTAATCGCTAAAACATTGAGTTTGCGTGTCGTAGCTGCTCGCCACGAACATGTCCGTGTAGCAAGGATCTACGCCTTTAATGCAACCGTAGTCATCTACCTTTTGTGTTCGTTTGGCTGCTGGCGCCGCCTTCGTCTTGTGGACGATAACACTTACACCTTTGCCATCTGTTGAAATTTGATGGTGAAAACCTAAACTCTTTACTCCAGTTCGTGAATCGAAGCACTCCAGGCTCTGCACCTTAAATAGTTTTCGCCACCATAAATCCGCCACGGGAGCAGACCAATTCTTTCTCTTCAAACTATCCTCCAACGAAATAACTCCACCATTCGAATCCGTCACAGTCATCTCCAGCTTGAGATCATCACGGCTACGACGAAGTAAATCTCTAAGGCCTGTGCTAGTCATTGTGAAGTAGCTACTCGTGAAGCCCTGCTTGGTTGGGAGAACGCTGTACACTCGTTCCAGGCGGACATTCCGGTCGTCCTTATTGTCCTTGTTGAACTTCTCGACCGCATTTAACCACGTGTGGAAGAGCCGAAAAATGCGAGTCGATCCCCATGCAATTTTCCCGTTTTTCTTGCGCGGAATAGAGTCTCGGAGGTCTAGCGCAATCTTCTCAATGGACATACACGCGGTACAGGTGTCCGAAAGCGTTTGTTTCTTGCGCTTCCGTTTCTGGCAGTTTGAACAACGCCCACGTTTGCACGACGTGTCCAGGATGCATTTTACCATTGTCTTCACGTCTGAATAGTACTTGCCGTACTTAACCTTCACGAACTGTCGCAATCGCCGACCGAGGTTCATCCACATACTGTTTTTGACGTTGGTAGCCATCTGTGTTGCTGCCTCGGCAAACCAGCCTGCGCAGAGGTACTCAGCGTTGATGCTTCGCGTACCACCTCGCAATGGTAGGTACGTGTCGACTGCTCGCTCAAAATCCACCCATTTCCACTCCTCGATTTGTACCCCCTCCTTGTGCTTCCTCTCCATTGCAGTCTTGTACAATTCATACATGTCTTCGCACGACTTTGAAGCTCGTGCCGAATTAGCGACAGAGCTCATGCACCGGCGGAAAAAGTTTGGTCGTGTACGAGTAGCTCCACACCTTCATCCGACTCTTCGATAGTCCGCTGTACATAGTAATTGGCGAGGAGCCAGGCCTCCATAGTGATCATGTTCATCGTAAGAACAGTGTCGTCCCAGTGAAGTGACAATGCCTCACACTCGCAGGAAGACTGCAGCGTAAGTTTCCGCGCGACTAGATCCAGATTCTTTCTTGCCTTGATGCGAAGTGACACATCCCGCCTACAGCGCTTCGTAGCGGCTGCCTCCGGATCAGGGTCAGGCGGACGTTTCTTTGGAGGGGGTGGAGGGGGAGTTTGTCGAGGCATCGGCGCGGCGAGTTCGTAAATGATGTCAGGGAGTCGTTCGGCACTAAGAAAACTTATGGACATGGGTGCACACCCACCTCTTAGCGTTGGGCCTCGAATTTATTGAGGGGCTCACGCGATTGGCAGATTGCAAACTGAAGGAACCCTTGATCTTGACGGCACCCTTGCAATGGAAGACATGTGCTGGCCTTCCGTTCTGTTGAAGACGCCAATTCATGAGTCCTGGGCTTATTACGACGTGCAGGTGCTGTAGTTGATAGCTTCCGCCTGCCATCTTTTTGGGCACGGGCGGCGAGCTGCAGCAGCAGAATAACTGCTCTGTCGCACTTCGCTCGGTGCAACATTCGGGTTGTCGCTCGAATGTTATCTGAGGTTACGCGCACGCAGTAACGTGGAATTAAAGCGTTGAGGCCGTCCATACCTCATTCTATTCGGTATTCCCAGTATAACCTTGTCCATGCAACATCACACATTTTAGTCGCCATTCATCACCCGAGACCGTGGGGTCCGACTCGTGTGCGTTGACCCCCGAACAGCGCGCTCTCCTGCGCCGCCATGGCCACCACCGAGCGCGTGTTCGTGACGTGCACACCCGTCGAGAGCCCCTCGTCCCCACGCGGCGACTTCCCGTACACTGGAGACGTGTCAACGTCACTCGCTTCGTCTCGACGACCACGCAACGAGACTTCGCCGTCCCGTTGCAGGCGGTGCCGCGAGTTTCTGCGTCAAAATGCAGTGCAACGCGTGATCTCAGCCGCCGTCTTGGCTCCAGCCGTCACGGTCTTCCTGTGGCTGTCTCCGGCCTTCGCGACCACGACCGTGTGCAGCTTCCTGACCAGTACGTGCTCGTACGAGTACGCATGTCTGGCCAACCGCATTCGACTGCGGATATTGACCAGACTGGAGGCCATGGAAGGCCCAAGTGAAGGTGGCAGCAGGTGCTCCAGGTTCAGCAGTGAGACGCTGTACCATCACACGAGGAGCAA
This sequence comes from Phytophthora sansomeana, assembly GCA_032158285.1. Lineage (NCBI taxonomy): Eukaryota > Oomycota > Peronosporomycetes > Peronosporales > Peronosporaceae > Phytophthora > Phytophthora sansomeana. The sequence continues at coordinate 32,426 of JAPDHH010000303.1, forward strand.
TGCCAGCAGCGAAAGTGTGAGCGACAGTGGACTGGAAGACAGCGAGTCGCAGATGCAGCAGACGCCCCGTGCTAGTGTGGAGTCAACTACGAGGATACGTGGACGGACGTCGCTGAATGCACGAGCGCTGCAGGAAGAGAGGGAGAACAGGGAAATCGCGGTCGTGGACTGCGAGCTGAGAGACCAGGAAGACAGGTTGAACCGCTGTGCAGTTACGGAGCTCGCAACGATATACTTTGACGGAAGGGAGTGGGCTGCTGCGGTTTGTGTCGCACTGCTCATATGTGTACTCACGACCGCTACACTATTGTGGTTTATTCAGGGAGAACGTGAGCTGCAAACGACCGAGTTTTACGACTACCGTTGGTGCTTCGCGATCGCCACGGGGTTTGTGGTTGGACTCTCCGCGTGCTTTACCCCGGACTGGCAGTATGGAGTCATCATGCTCATCAAGTACGTGGTCTTCATCTTCCTCACGCTGCACTCGACTACGTGTCCAATGAACCAAGGAAGTTGCAACATCGCCCTCGGGACATCGCAAGTCTTTCTGATGGGCTTCCTCGTGGTCCTCATTTTCCGCTTTGCTTCGTCCCGCAGTAACGCTGAGGCTTTCGTGACTTTCATGCTCGATGTGGTTGGACTGGTTTACATCACTGGCAGCCTCTCCATTCTCGTATCATTTGTGGATGACGATATCCGTATTTTGTATCGGAAGCTCCTGATTGCACTGCTGTACATCGTCTGGGCTTCCGACACCGGCGCTTACCTTGTTGGCAAGACGCTGGCGTATTTTAACTACCCGTATTACAACCCACTGGCAGCGCACCTTTCCAAGAACAAAGACTTCGAAGGCACTGTGGGTGCTATCGTGTTCGGCATCGCTACCATGGTTGCTGCGTCGGACATTCTAGACTTGCCGGGTTCATTTCGCACGGTGGCGTACACCGTTGTGGCAGTCGTTGCGGGGCGTTTGGGAGACTTGTTCGAGAGTCTTTTGAAGCGTGCCGCTGGTGTCAAGGACTCGGGGAAATTGATCCCAGGGCATGGAGGGGCCTTGGACCGCATTGATGCGTTAATGTTCGCTACGGTTGTAATGTCGCGCTATTACGCTTTACACACTTGAGTCGCTTCCACAGCGCCTTCCTCGCTGAGGCTAGAAAGAATTCGAGTCAAGTGCCAGTAAATGAGCAATGTATATAAGCTCTCAATTTGCGAGGAGTAGCGTTGTCATTCATTTTGTGTGAGACTTGAGCAAGTGGCGCCGCGTCTCAGAAGAAAATAGCTTCCTGTTGGTCTTGAGAGCGATACAAGTTGTCCATTTGCCAAGATGTCAACTGTGCAGTCTCAGCAGTCGCTACACGAAAGTTTTTCCTACGTTCAAGAAGTGATGGTACCAACGGGGCTTGCCTCTGCGCGTGAAAGTGAAGAGTATGCCAGTGCTTCGCAAGACCCGCGGTGTCAAACGTGGACGGAGCTTGTGCAGTCCAACTTCATGCAGCGTACAGCATCAGCGGGTGTACTGGTGCCTCTTGTCACGGTGTTTCTGTGGCGCTCGCCAGCTTTCGCAACCACGACAGTGTGCAGTTTCGCCACTAGTGTGCGCTGTTACGAGTACTCTGGCTGGCATACCGAATTCAACTGCGTATCCTACCTCTGCCGGAGGACCTTGAAAGTGGCTTACAGCTTCAAAATGGATATGCTGTAGGTTGCCATTGTCGCGACGACGGGCATTCTTGGGCGTGGCGGTCATGGGATAATTATTGAGAGTTACCGCAAATACATCAAACCTTTTGAGATCGACCGTAAAACTGAAGCATATGCCTGGGACGCGACACAGAAAGATTTTTCCTCATACAAACCACGAACCTCACACTCAGCCAACAACATGTAGGTCAAACTAACTCTTGTGCTTCATCACCGCCTTGAAGGCTCTCATTTGCACGTTAGTGTTGACTCTAGCGTTACAAGCTTCGCGTCTCGAGGTCTGACTCGCGTCGCCATCACCTGCATCTTCTACCACAAGACTCCCAGGTATTCCAAGGTTGTTCATGGAGACGTCGACAGTTTGGAAGATGTGGTATGGCATCCAACAGGTGATCTAACACATTTTGTGCTTGTTTTCAGGGCGTATACGATGTGTGTGCTTACTGAAGACAGTTTTCAAGTTCGGCGAAGGTACACGAGCACTTCGTGACTTACGTATTGGACGAAACCTTCCTTTTTAGCTCATGTACTATCGTATTTTGTTATTTGCAGATCTACTGGTTGCGTACGATGCTTGGTGCTTTCTTTGTCAGGAAAGTCTCTTGTTTAATCTGCATGTGGGGGGTAAGCGGTGTGGTAATAAAGCCCAGTGCCCCCAAACCCGGAAAGAGATAATTTTTGGACAAAGTGATGCACCTTGTCATGATTATGATTGTAAAAGGTATTGATGCTATTGAAAAATGTGATTAGCTTCATCTAATTCGACTTCGTATTGCATACGCTCTTCCAGGGATAATCTGCAGACTTTGGACTCCCGCCCGATTATTCAAAAGCTGTATTCGCTGATGATCGTCGGTATTTCAACTTCTTCTACGACGACATTATTCCGGCGCTCAAGAAAATCGATCGGACAATTGCCGACGATGTAGTTGCCGGGTTGAACATCAGCATCAACACTTCCTTTTGCACGATTTGGACACCGTGCTGCATTGTGGCCTTCTGCTTTACCACAGCGACTGCAGCGGTACTTCACCCGCTTTTGCTTTGCAGCAGCCCGGATTTCAGCAGTGAAATGCGTCTGCATCTTTGCTGCTATGGCAGCACGATCTACGTGAACAGTGGTCGACTTTGACTTTCCCGCTACTCGAGCCCTGAGGTTTGACTCTCCGCGTGATGGTATACGTTTCTCTCTCGCAGTCACGCGATGTGCGTGGAATGCGACGTGAACTGCCTCCAGCTTGGTTGTAAAGTGGAGGTGGCTGGATCCTTGTATCGGGAAGTAGTGCTGGGATGAACGGCAAGCTGACCGACGCACTTTGAAATGCATGCGTGTACGCTGCACATGTGTACGAAAGATGAAAGAATTTGTAGGCTCCTGATGTCGCGGTTCGCGAACCACATTGATGGTAAAGAGCAGCAATGATGTGGCGACAAGGAAGCTGAAGGTGCTGGCGGTCAGCGCAGCGAGTACACGATCCTGCTTTCAAGTCAACTGTGAACGTGGTTGAAAAATGTTGCTCGCGCTGCGGTAAGCCGATTGCTGCGTTGACATTGTCTAGATGACTGGCTCCATCGAAGCTGTGCTCCACGTCTTCGACGTAGAAAATGTCTTCGGTACTCTTCCTGACTGTGCAGGCTGTCGCGCCCCAAACTTGTTTGTCAAACATTTGCTTGGCTCAGGGTGTCACCGTGTGATTGTCCAGTAGCCACTTCTTGGCCTTCTCTCTCTTTTCGGCAATTGTCTTGGCGACAAGATTGCAGAAGAGAATGATGGCTTCAAATACCTGGTGGTCGCGAATTCCACTATGCAAGAGCGCGTTGCTTTGACCTTCTACTGCGCTCGTAGTTCTTCCCGCAAACAAAGCACAAGCACCACCAAATGCATCGTGTGGGTTCCAGCGATGTCCCACAGATGTTACCTCTTCAGGCGATAGCGTACAATTACCAAACTTGGCCCAGCTTGTTGGATGGATTCGGCCCAAATATTCGGCAGCTGTCTGAGTTTGTTTGGCTCCGCCGACATTAAAACTTCGTGTAGCAGGAAACAACCTATTAATTTCGGCCAAGACGGTGTCATATTCAACCTGAGTTGAGGTAGCCTGCAATCGAAACACCAGCGATCGTATGCTGTCGATATTTGGATCTACTGTACGAAAACGATCACAGACGTTGAAGTAAATGTGTAGTGCGCAGAACTTCAAGTGCACCTTGATATTGCGAGCATCGAGACGAATTTGCGCATCCCGCTGTTTTCCCCGTTCTGAAAAAAGAACACGGTCATGAAGCTTGATTCCAGCAGCAACACAGTTTGCAAAAACCCACTCAAAGTTATCTGCTGTCTCCTTGTGAATAAAGGCGATCACAAACGGGATATTGGCCCAGTTCCCGTCTTTTCCAACTAGCAATATGCACACACCGTTGTAAAGAGCGTTCTTCATATGCGTGCCATCACACTCAAGAATCGGTACCCAATTGTCCTGCCCAGCAACCAAACACCCCACAGAGAGGAAAACCCCGTAGAACCGGCCCTGGTTATCCACGCGAGAGCCGGGGTTCTGGCGCTCAAACGAGCTCAAAAATGATGGTAGTTTGTCATAATTTGATTCTATGTTGGCCATCAGTGACTTGGCCTGTGATATTGCGCTGTGAACCATTGCAGGGCGGTGATCCACGTTCAAACGGTCAATGATTTTGACAGCTTCGGTAACACGCTTACGCGCACTGCTTAGCCAAGGTACTTTAACACCCCGGCATCTCCATTAGCTGTCTCATTGAACACTCACCTACTGAGTCGCAACTTGGTGAGTGCACTAGGTGCGTGTCGCTAACGAACCATGTTTTTGGAGGGCAAAACGAGTTCTTCGTATTCGAGCGCGAGGACTTACTCTTCTTGGACAATGTGACTTGCCATGAGCATAGCGGTAACGTGCACGCCCAAACCTTGCGATTGCCCGACGATATTTTCTGGTATACTGCCTTGTTTTCGTTTAGCGCGTAGTCCTTAATAAATTCCGTACTCAGAGATGCTGTCGTGAAAATGTCGTGTTGCGTGATGGTTTGCCTGCCGTATTTGAGCTGAAGGTTGATCTTGCTTGTCTCCATGATTATTGGGAAGTGATCATTATTCTGCTCAGGAAAGTAATTATATTTAAACTTCCACTTCACCCTCTTATCCTGTACCTGAATAGACAACCTCGTACCTTTATTAATAGAGACAACCTTGACGTAAAAAAAGAAATCACCGCCCAAGAGAACCATGCTGCGTTAGTAACCTGTTTTACGGTCGATCTCAAAATGTTTGATGTATTTGCGGTCACTCTCAATAATTATTCGGCGGTCATGATTCTTGTGTTCCGCTTGATTTTGTCACTCAATGGCATTGATGAGCTCGTAAGTTTTATGCTGGACGCACTTACCCCTGGTGTATATCGTCGGCTCGCTGTCTGTGATCGTCGCGTTCGTTGACGATGGCCGTCGATCGGAGTACCGAAAGCTGCTCATCGCGTTGCTCTACGTCGTATGGGCTGCCGATACCGGAGCCTACCTTGTCGGGAAGACACTCAGCTATTTCAACTATCCATACTACCATCCATTGGCGTCGCACTTATCCAAGAACAAAGACTACGAAGGAACCGTTGGCGCCATTGTATTCGGAGTCCTTGCGATGGCAGCCGCATCCGAAATCCTGGATCTACCAGGCTCCTTCAGTGCGAAAGTTGGCTACACCATCGTGGCCGTGATCTTCGGTTGGATCGGCGACCTGTTCGAGAGTTTACTAAAGCGTGCAGCGGGCGTGAAGGACTCGGGGACTCTCATCCCCGGCCACGGGGGCGTACTCGACCGCATCGACGCGCTCATGTTTGCCACTGCCGTGTTCTCGCCCTACTATCGACTGTCCTTTTGACACGTACAGCTTAGTATAGGAGTAAAGTCTAGTGTAAATTGCACGCCATGGTCAAGGCAACTTCAACTGGCTGTCGTCCGATCATCTGGATCCGTTGCGTCAGTGTGGCCGGTCTCAGGATTCTGCGTTAAGTGCGATTACTGGGCTGCAGTTGCCAATTCATTTGCGTGATGGCCGTGGACCGAAGCGCTGGAGCCGCTTACCGCAGCGCCGTCGCCAATAGCGGCCACGTATTAGCGATGCCTCCATCAACAGACGAGATGCAGAACTCTCCACAGGAGGATTGTCCCTATACAGAGGACCCTGCGACACCAATGCAACGCGACAGTCGACAGATGCGCAGCACTGGAGCGTGGAGCGAGTTTTTCCAGCGCAACGCAGTGCAGCGCGTCATCTCGGCGGCCGTTTTGGCGCCTGCAGTGACGCTCTTCCTGTGGCTGTCGCCGGCCTTCGCGACCACGACCGTGTGCAGCTTCATGATCAGCACGTGCGCCTACGAGTACGCGTGTCTGGCCAACCGCATTCGCTTGCGGATCTTGACGCAGATGGAGGCGTTGGAAGGGAGACTGAGCGGTGAAGGAGACGACCGACGCTACGCCAATAACACGTCGCTGAATGACACGAGGAGCAACCACAGTATTTCAAGCAGGGAGTCGGAATTGCGGTCGTCAGAGAGTAATAGTGAGGTGAGGACGAGGCTCACGAGATCACCGCTTCCCTATGCCAGAGCAGTTGAGGAAGAGCGGGAGAACCGAGAAATTGCCATTGTGGACGATGAACTACGAGACCAGGAAGCGAGGATACGCCGCTGTGCGGTGAGTGGACTGGCGGTCCGTTATTTTGACGGACATATCTGGTGGGCTGCGGCATTTGTGTCCATCCCAGTGTGTGTTATGACGTCGATGATCTTCCTCCTGTCGATTCAGTGGGTGTCGGAGTTCGAGTCGACGGAGTTTTATGAGTATCGCTGGTTCTTCGCGATCCCGACAGGTTACGTGGTCGCGCTGTGTGCGTGTTTGACGCCGGATTGGCAGTACGCAGTGATCACTCTGGTCAAGTACGGCGTCTTCACGATTCTCACGACACACTCCACGGCCTGTCCGATGAATGAACTCAATTGCAACTTGGTGGTAGGCACCTCGGAGATTTTTCTCGGTGGCATGGTGGTCATCCTCGTGTTTCGCTTCGCTTCGACGCCAGGCAAAGTGGAAGCTTTCGTCAGCTTCATGCTAGACATTGTGGGTCTGCTTTACGTGACAGGCACGCTGTCAATTCTTGTGGCCTTCGTGGATGACAACCACCGAACTCTCTACCGGAAGCTGCTCATCGCGCTGCTTTACATCGTCTGGGCTTCCGATACTGGTGCCTACCTCATTGGCAAATTGCTCGCTTACTTCAGATACCCGTACTACAACCCACTCGCCGCACACCTTTCGCAGAACAAGGACTATGAAGGTACGGTCGGTGCAGTTATCTTCGGCATCATCACGATGGTGGTAGCGTCCGAGGTGTTGGATTTACCGGGCTCGTTCGGCATGAAGGTCGGCTTTACTGTTCTAGCCGTGGTCGTTGGACGAATGGGCGACTTGTTCGAGAGCTTGCTGAAGCGCGCAGCAGGTGTTAAAGATTCTGGCACCTTGATCCCAGGCCACGGCGGCGTGCTAGATCGCATTGACGCGTTGATGTTTGCGACCATCGTCTTCTCTCGCTACTACGCGCTGCAATCCTGAGCGTCGGCATCAAAAGGCTCAACATTAATTTTATATAATGCAGCAATGTTTCGTTAGGATGATCGCTAAAACTAAAGCTTGCCAACAAGACAGGTCGGCTTATGCAGAACACGTTCACCAAATTCGAGCCGTTTTTTAGTCTTGCATTCAGTATGGCGCCCGGCTCAGAAGTTAAGGTCTCCGTCTCAGCAAAACAAGGCTATTAACGTAATTACCAATTCTATGGTCGCCTATTTAGCGCTATTTCGTCCAAATTAATTACAACCGTGACCGTCCACCCTGCTCCGCAGTGCAAGTCTCTCGTCCGTCGTCATGACAGGAGCTCGAGTGCTTGGGCATCCCGATCATGCCGCAGCCGTCCGTGCAAAACTCTCCGCACCAGAACTCGTACTACCACCCCGCTCCGTCTCCGCCTCTGCCCCCACAAGCTCCAGCCCAAGCAAGTCGCTGCCCCGCCTTCCTGCGCTATAATGTGGTGCAGCGCACGCTCTCCGCGGCGGTGTTGGCACCTGCAGTGACGGTCTTTCTGTGGCTGTCACCGGCCATTGCCACGTCTACAGTGTGCAGCTTCATGACCAGCACGTGCTCGTACGAGTACGCGTGTCTGGCCAACAGGATTCGTCTTCGACTGTTGACACGACTGGAAGCGCTCGAGAGCTCCATGTGCAGCGTAAACAGGCCAGGAGCTTCGACGAGTGACGTATCGCACCCGGACACTAGGAGCGACAGTGAGAGCAGTGAGAGCTTTACGAGTAGCAGGACATTCGTGTTCGACAGTACGGCGATGTCGAGGCTGCATCAGAGACCGTCAACTGACACGGACAGGTACACGATGAGGACCACGACGGCCAGAGCCATCCAGGAAGAACAGGAAGCGAGGGAGCTGACACAGGTGAATATCGAGCTAAAAGAACAGGCGCCAAGGTTGAAACGATGTGCAGTGACAGATGTGGCCAAGTACGTTTTTGGAGGACGAGAGTGGCTGGCGGCGCTGTGTCTTTCGGCGCTGCTGTGCACGATCTCGTCCTCTTCATTTCTGCTGGCAATCGAAGGTCTGCCGCTGCTCGAATCGACCGAGTTTTACGCGTCTCGGTGGGTTTACACGGTCGCGACGGGCTTTGTGGCCGCGATGTGTGCGTGCCTCTCTCCAGACTGGCAGTACGCGGTGATCATTTTCCTGCAGAACGCCATCTTTACGGTACTGACGCTGCACTCGACTGCGTGCCCGATGAACGAGCTATCGTGCAACATGGCGATCGAACCATCGCAAGTTTTGCTCAGTGGCATGGTCATCTTCTTGGTGTTTCGGTTTGCAACAAGTCGAAGCAACGCAGAAGCCTTCCTGACGTTTACACTGGATGCGATGGGTCTAATCTACATTATCGGCACGCTGTCAATTCTTGTAGCGTTCGTGGATGATGAACGGAGAACACTGTATCGAAAGTTGCTCATCGCGCTGCTCTACGTGGTGTGGGAGTCTGATACGGGCGCTTACATTACAGGGAAAGCGTTAGCGCTGGCTAATTATCCGCACTACAACCCGTTGGCGGCGCATTTATCCAAGAACAAGGACTACGAAGGCACTTTGGGTGCCATTCTGTTTGGAATCATTACCATGGCTGTTTCGTCCGACATAGTGGACCTGCCAGGTTCGTTCGGCACTAAAGTGGCATTTACCGTCGTCGCGGTGATCATTGGACGTCTAGGAGACCTGTTTGAGAGCTTGCTCAAGCGGGCAGCTGGGGTGAAGGATTCCGGAACTCTCATTCCCAGACATGGCGGTGTACTCGACCGAATCGACGCGCTCATGTTCGCAACATTGGTGTTTTCGCGCTATTACGCGATGGTGTACTGAAATTCTCGACTATTCACCAAAGGGAAAGCACAGCACTCCATCCACCATAAAATCCTGCTTCACGCGCGAATCAAAGCACCAACGCTTTATGGACTGCAGTACAGTATCATGCTGAGGTTGCCAGTCTGTTCTCTTTTCCACGTGTGCGTCAGCTGCAAGTGGAGAGTATCCTATCGTTCATCGTAAGTGTCGTGTCTGCGTAAATTGTTTTGCTATAGATATCAACTCCAATCTCGTTTCCAGCATTTGTCTCCGCTACTATCAGCAGTAGTAGATCCGTCATTCGAGTTCTAGACCTTCTCGCCTTTTGTCACTTCTCGTAATTGTAGCCACGTCCTCAGTACTTGGGGTCCACTGCACGTGCCCAGTTCTGTCCAATTCAAACAGGAATCGTCATTACAATTCCACATTTTCAGCCAATATCCATCCTCCCATTTCTCACCTTGTAGTCCGGGTCGTACTTGAAGTCTCCTTCGTTCAGGAACAACAGGTCCGTCAGCAACAACATCGTGAGGAAGATCACCAACGTCGCCTAACAAAAATAATAATCAGAAACAAATAAGATTAAATAAGCGTATTTTGTATCACCAATAGTAAAATTACACAGCACGCACCCAGGGCATCCAGGCCGCGTCGGACGCCGCGAAGGCCACGAAGATGAAGAAGACGATGAGCAGCAGCTGCAGCTTCTGTCGCAGCGCCGAGAACCACATGATGTCTTCGCTTCGCCGCACTAAGATCGGGACTCGTCGGAGGAGAAAAATGCTCCCATGAAAAGAAAATAGAATTCCTCCTTTCATTGGTTGAAAATAAGTACACCTTAACTGCCAATCAGAACGCGTCACTGTGGCGCCATAATTCAAATTCCAAGCCGCCATCGAGATGCCGTCGGTCCCTGCGTCCCCAGCGCCTCCCGTGCCCCATCCGCGCCAATCCGGACGCATGAAGCGTATGAAGCTCATTCTACAGAAGGCGCTGGACGTGTCGGTGCACGCAGCGTCGATCGTGGACCTGCGCGCGTGTCTGGAGAGCGAATGTCGCGGAGACGAGGAGCTATTGGCCGCTTTCTTCACTCCTGCGACGCCTGAGGGCGCAGAATTTTCACAGCATGGAGGAGGTGGCGGCCCAGGCGGTGATGAGCTTGCGGCAGAAGGTGGAGACGGTGTTTCAGTGGCTGTGCGAGACGAATGACGTCGATACGGAGCTTTTGGCGTTGGAAGACGTCGTCCAACAGGAGAAGAGCGGCGTTTGCGACAGGTGACGGCGCAGGAGCAGCAGGAGACCAATCAGGAGGAGAAGGAAGATGAGAAAGAAGAGGACAGAACGTCTCCTCAAGCCAGGATCCGAGCGGAACGACTGCGCGCCAAGCACGAGGAAGCTAAGGAGCTGGAGGCGCTCGTGCAAGCGTTGGAAGCCAAGAACAAGGAGCTGCAGCACGCAGTGGAGGAGAAACGACGGACAGCGACTGCTGATGTGCAGAGGATGCAACGGGTGGCGTTGCAGTTGGAGCAGGTGCACAACTTGGCCAAGGACTACGCGACGGCTCCGTAGGTGAGAGGTTTTGCTGTGTTGGCTGGAATATCTAGGTTTATTGTATTGCTGTTGTGGGTCAAACTGGTTGGTGGTTGGTTGTGGAACTAGTGAGACTGGAAGAAGTTCTGAGCAGCGTCTTGGAGGACCTGACGAGACATGGCCATGCTCTGCTGAGAGGCTGCGAGCTCTCGACGTAGCTCATCCAATGTCGTGCCATTCTGGAAATTGCTTACGAGGGATTGGAGTGTCTGAGGGTCCATGTGGCCCTTTGCTTTTGACTTCGTTTCACTTCCTGCACTTGAAGGGCTCTCTTCGCTGGTGCTGCGCTTCTTCTTCAGCGCAACCTTCGGCTTTGCTGCTGAACTGCACGCTGATGTAGAAGCTGCCTTGCCCTTCTTCTTTCGGACGTCGCTATTTGAATTGATAGATGTCCTGGGCCCGGTAGTGCGTCCTGGTCGAGGGCCATTAGGCATAGCGTTGCTTGATGGCGAAGACGAGGAGGAATTTGTTCTACCCATCGCTGCACGCTGCATTAGCATCTTGGTCTTGTTGTTTCGCCACGACTGCTGTTCATCGTCGTCGTCATCCTCGAAGTCCATCTGCTGTAATTGGTTAGCATATGCAAATGCCTCTTGAAGCAATTTCGGGTCTATTGCTTTCGTTGCAGCAGCGGCAACGGCACGAGCAGGTCCGCTAGGCAACGACGTCTGGTTTCAGGGGATCCTCCTTGTATTTAGCGTAGGTAGTGTGCTTTTTGGTGGTTTGGTGACTACTGTTTTCACCTGCTTCCCAGACAAATTCGATAGACTCGGTGACGGCTTGTTCAAAAGTGTTCGACTTCGTCCCAAAGACCTCCACCGCTGGACTCTTGCGGCTCGTCCTCGTGCGTCTCTTCCTCTGCTGATTGAAAACTTTCTTCGTCGTCATCGTCTTCATCTTCCTGCTGCTGGTACTGGCTGCGTTGGCTCCGCACACTTTGAGCGCTTCTCTCCGACTTGATTGATCCTGCCGAGTGAAGGTGGCTACGGCTAGATGATGCTGACGAATTCGATGATCGCGCACTGGGGACCAGTGGCAGCTCCACGGTGCTCATGTCGTGCTCGAAAATATCAACGACGTCTGCTCGATTTTTAACGAAGGCACGCCGCAGCTTGTTATTGATTGCACGATGTGTGCCTTACGTGACGCAGCAATGAAGCTCACTCTGTTCTGCTACCTTCAGCTCGTTCAATTTCCCACACACAAGGCGAGAAACGGAGACTGTCCGAGGTTTTTAAGTCGACTGAAATAGTCTAGCACGACCAAAATTATCGAGTCATGCACCTACCTACACCAGCACATGGAAGAGCACCGAGTTGCCCATCGCATAGAGTGCGAGTTGTGCCGCTCCTCGAGCCACGACACTAACCAGCACAACGCCAACAACATGCAGTGACTTGGCTTTTGCAGGGTCTCCTTCTCCAAGGAGTAGTTGCAACGCCAACACATTGGACACTAGCACCAGAGCCCCAATGACGTGAATAAAGCTCCAATGGAACTCCCAAATGACCGTCAGCAATGCAAAGAGCTTGCCGAAGCTTGAGATGCACATGGCGCTGCCGAACCTCGTCCACGCCGCCCACAGTCCGTTCACCAACAGCTTCTCTCTCCACCTCGACCGAATATATCCATCCAAATGGCAGCAAAGACGCTGGCAAAGTACACGACGTTCTCCAGGAGTGCAAGACACACCAAATGCAGCGAGAACTGCCCAATCCTCACGCCAGACGTCGCCGCGTGCAGGGCATCGGGACTTGTGTACATGGACTCGGATCGGAACGTCACACCGGCGTCTCGGTCCACCAAATAGGCCTTGACGTTCATGTCCAGCATGACCAAAATCACGAACAGCTTGAGCGTCGTGCGGAGCGACACGGGGGCCGGCAGATTGCACAGCACGTGGCGATACACTTGCGGCTTCGAGCAGCAGCACCTCGAGGAACAAAAGCACCGTCTCGTACTCGACGTATTTGTCTGCAACCGCGTTGCAATCGTTGCAAATGGCCAGGCGCAGGTTCCCCTTGCCGTAGTCGCGCACCAACTCGTCCACGGCGGCGCCGCACTCGACGCACAAGAGGCCGCCACGCCGCGCCATATTCAGCGACGTACAGTACTATGATAGTACACAATTGAAAGTGCCAAATTATATGTGTTCCGACTAAGTACGTGTATCCATCTTGTTTGCAACGGTAGTGTTGGATCAGAGCTAGGATGCGCATTCGGCTAAGGTATCATGGCCAAGGACGTGCATCGCGTGGCCAACGCGAACGACGCGCGAGTGCTGAAGACTGTGGACGACCAAAGTTCGCGTCCTTTGCCAAGGAGGACGCGGCGCGAGCGGCGGCGCTGGTGCGTCCGTCGGACTGGAGACTTTCCGGGCAGATGGAATGGACTTTCCAAGGGCATTGATTTGAGCTGTGAATCCACTGGCTTTGGTGCTAGGACTTGACTTTAGACGGAAGATGTTCCCGGTGCGCACGGGTTGGCGGCTGCGAGTCTGTTTGGACTCGGCTCCATCTTGATCTACGAGCACATTGATCGGACTGGACGAGGAGAACCGCGGGCTGTCCTTCCTCATCCTAGGACTCATTGGTAAGGCAATTGCTGTCTTTGGTGTAGTACAGTGGTGGTGCTAGATATTGGAGAGGTTTTGACAGTGTTTTCGTTGTTGTGCTTGTGTTGCAACCTTCATCCCTGGAAGCTACGCGACGTACCAGCTCTACGGAAGGACCAGGGGGCCCAAAAAATGATATTTTTATTTATCGTGCCGGCATCGGATTATGCCGAAACGGCCTTGCGACTCGAACATACATTACGTTGTCTGAGGAAGAAGTAAAATCAATAACTGAGTTACTGCCGCAATAACTACACTGTACAGCGTATGTATATCAAAGCACGAAAAAGGAATCTACGAGCGAGTTGCGTTGTCCACCGTCTGTGCGTCCCAGTACGCAGTATTTTCTCGCAAAAAAGAGAACCATCTCCAGCGTAATAGGTTGCAGTCCATGGCGTTAAAGTTGTCAACAAACGTGGTGCGAGCCACGCTGAAAAAGCGCTCGACCACGTTGTTGAGGATAGGTCCCGTTTCAGAGGACGTAGCAGCGAGCATGAGAGCATCGTGATTGGGGTGCTCACTTCGAACATGAGATACTAGGTTAGACTAGTAGGGCAGCATCCCGGTAAAGCGGGTTGCTAAGGGGGCGACGCGAGACCAATTTCAGTGAAATGGGTACGGACGCTCCCCAAAAAAAAGCAAAACCAAAAATAGATTCTCTTGAATTTGTTGGCGTCTGACACCACTTTTGTATCAAGACTTATGCGTTTTCTGTGCGTCTGTGCGCGCACGAATTCGTTTTGCCCCTGGCGACTTTTCGATACAACCCCCCGTTATTTTGGGGGGCACCCGAAGGCCTTACGAATTTGTTGGCGGGAGGCGCACACAAACACTACCGTGAAACACAGAACTCAATACCGTATCACACTTTGACATTTGACAATCGCTGCTTTGATGACGAGAAACCCTATCGTAACCCGTATATCGTACTTAGACTAGGTAAGTACGGATCGGCGCGAAAGGAAGCAATGTGAGAGACGATCTAATGTCAATGATAGGAAGTCGCGTTCTTCCTGCAAGGTTTCCTACTTGTTTTCTTACCTAAGCGCTGCTGATACCATTTGGCCGGAGTTCTTCAAAGCATGCAACCCTGCATTAACTCTAGACGAATGCCGGCATTTGTCTCCCAAGGAAAGACGACGCTATCTGAACGAAAACCCGGACATTGCTGCTCGGTTCTTTCATCATCGATTTCAGGCATTTTTAGAGAACATCTTGTGCGGGCAGGACAAACCATTAGGAGAAATTGAAGATTTTGTTTGGAGAGTTGAGTTCCAACTAAGGGGATCCCCTCATATCCATGCTCTTCTTTGGATTAAAAATGCTCCTGATGTCCTGGACTTGTCCAGTTCAGAGGAAGGAAGAATCGAATTAGCTGCTTTTGTCGATAGACATATTTCTGTGCTGTCAAAATCGCTTCAGGCTCTCGACGCTTGCTCTTGCACTACATGCACCACTCACAAAGAAGGCAGTATAGATATATTGGCAATGAGACCCCCCGAACATGGTACAGATGAATGGGAATGCGATGTATCACGGCTAGTGCAACGTGCAGCAGCATCTATGCTATCCTGGAGCATCGTGCAGAAAAAAGTAGCGAGTGCAGATTCGGGTATCCGAAACAATTGCAGGCCCATACAGAAATCGATGCTACAATTGCATCCGACGGCACACCATCTCTCACCGTAAAACTGAAGCGCGAAGTGCAAACAATAAACAACTATTCCCCTGTGCTTTTATCTTCTTGGAGAGCAAATATGGACATGCAATTAATAGGGAACGCCTGGCGCCGCCGAATATGCCGGTGCATATGTAAGCAAGGCAGAACCGGACACGGCTCGGTTTAAGAAAGTTATTGCTGCTGATTTGAAGCGGTGTGATCCCAACTTACCCCACCAAGTGCATTGCTAAAACGGGTCGCAAACGCGGCATTATCAATTAGAGAGGTCAGTGTCCAGGATGCATACTATATTGGTTATGAGCTACCGCTTCATGGAAAATCCAGGACAGTGGTCCGAGTTAAAGTTTAGCAATACGTAACTGAACGAAGTACAA